>JAQPPZ010002552.1:165000-765000 GCA_028583015.1 Wollemia nobilis
ATCAATCCTAGAATTTTTCTTTCTAAGATTATCCCAATCCTCACTTGTAAATAATGATTCTAAACCTTTTATTTCTAACTTATCACAAGTTAGCTCATGTTGGCTTTCTATATTATTATAATAATTATCTTCTGAGAACAAGTGATGAACTTCTATCATATCTTCTAGCCACTCTTTAAATTCATCTATTGATTTCCCCTCAAATCTACTTTCAACGACTTTTGGTGAGTCAAGACCTTCTTTAGTGGGATCACATCTTGTATTTTGCTTTATAAATTTATCCCATTCTTCCTTTGTGAATAATGGCTCTAACTCCTTTGTTTCTAAAGGTTCACATGTTTCTAAAACTAAGTTAATTTCTACATCTTGATGAGCTTGTTTATCACAAACCTCATTGATGGATGTTGGTTTTGAAACTTGTATTTCCTCTTGGATAATATCTAGGGTAGTTATGAAAGTTGGACATTCAACTTCATCCCATTGATTATTCACATTAGACATCATGTGATTCGAGGGTGCTAAATTAGATGATCGATATTGGTTTAAATCCATATCACCTGAAGAATAGTTCATCATTGGAGAAAGTTGTGTTTCCACCTGACTCATGGGTGACATCTGATTTTGAGCCTTAGAATTAAGTAATGATAATTGACCAAAAACAATCTCTTTCAAAATACACTGTTGTTGATCCACATCAATCCCTTTTAAAATATACTATTGTTCTATGGATATTGCCTTCTTGTAAGCTCTAGATAAAGATGACTTTTTAAGACCTATCCTTATGCATGTAGAAGTAAAGACATCTAAGGCTTCCAAGTATATTTGAAGAACGTCTTCTTTTGAAATGATGAAATATGTCTTTATTTCGGTATACAACCTATGAAATCTATCATTAAATTGGCTCATAGATTCATTAGATTCTTTACAAATAGAGGCAAATTGATTTGATAACATATCTGTGTCAACCAATTTTCCAAAATGTTCAAGAAACGTTGTTTCTAGTTGATTCCAAGAATTGGTAGAACCTGCAGATAAATTAATAAACCAATTATGAGAAAATTTATCCAATGTGTATGAAAATATTCTACAAAGAACATCTTCCTGCATAATTTGAAAATGAAACATGATGTTTTTATATGCATGAATATGTTCTTCTGCCATAATCGTTCCATCATGATTATAATGGGGTAAATCATTTTTTGCCATTGAACCAATTTCAACATGAAATACTATGTGTGAAGAAATTTCAACAATTGAATCCTAACAATATTTCCAAATTTATAGCAGATCCATATTAATGCATCATAAATATGGAAATGTCAATTTTTTTTTAAATGTCAAAATTTGAACAAACTTCAAATGTTTAAAATCAAATATTTACCTTTCAGACCCTCCTTCTAGCACCAATTATGTTGAGTGTCAATTTAACCCGATTGTGAAATTGAACTCACAGTTAGGGTTTTGTGATCAAAACCCCCTCTTGCAAAGAAAACAAAAATTTTATTTCAGGTTCTGTTAGTGTAAAATAATGTTGTAATTGCTCTCAGATATACAACTATTAACAAGGGGTCCGCTTAGGTACTTAAATGCAATTTGATATTCATTATGTTCATAATCCACATAATAAAGTTATTAATTAATTTTTTCAAAAAAAAAATGGTAGGTTATATTAAAAGTGGGTTTTTGTCAAGGATCCCAAAACCTTATTACAAAGGATCATATTACAACATATTACATCAGATTATAACAAAAGGAATTCATCCAAGGATGGACAAAAGGACATTCAAGGACAGCCAAAAGGAATAAAATAAGGAACACGCTAGAGGAACAGAAACAGGAAAAGGAAGGCACCATCCTTTTTGCCAGAGGAAGGTGCTTTCCTTTGCACCAGAGGAAGACGTCATCCTTTGCACCAAAGAAAAATCGGTTAAGAAGGGAAAGACCTCCAGAAAACCAAATTTGAATCAAAAGGTGCCAAAAAATATTTTGAAGCAAACAAAGGGCGAGAGAAAGCGCAAAACTATCCCAACCACTAAAAATCAATTTGAAACTTTCCCAGAGGTTGGAAAAGGAAAAAAAGCTAGAATTTTAAAATTTGAAACATCCCAAGAGTGGAAAAACCAGAAACTACCCCTGGGAAATAAGACCTGAGAAAAAACTACTTCCCATGCAGGAAAAACCAAAATGAATCTGAAAAACCACCCTGAACAAATGGGTGGAGCAATGGAACAGAAAAATTGTGAATCCCACCAAAATAGGGATGGGAATCACACAGGGATGGTGAAAGATTATGAAAACTGGAAAAACCACTCCTTGAAAGCCTAAAAAATGAAGCAACATAAAGAGGAATTTTGTAGGCTACGAAATCCTCATGCAATGGAACAACAACCTGAAGGATGGTGCATCAACGGATCAGGAAGAAGAGGAGCTTCCCAGGCTACAAAGTCCTCAAGTAGAAAAATGAAGTCTTCAAGAAACAACAACCCAACACAGGAAACAATAGTAGTGGAACATCACATCTAAAGGAAAATGTAGGAAAGTGCCACAGGAATCCAAAAATAAGGAGTCACGAGGAGGTGCAACTGCATACATTAGAGCCCAAAATGAAAGGAAGCAACCAAGAATCCCAGACAACCTTCAGCACCACAGCTTTAAGGATGCAAAAAAGGAAAACCTGCAAGGATTCAACAACAAGAAAAGTAGAGGCCAACCCCAAAAGCCATGAAAGGAACTGAAAACCTGCAGGATCCGAAACCACGAACCCAAAGAATAGAGTCACAGTAGAAAGCACATGGTCTCCTCAAAAATGAAAGGATGTTGTGCAAAACTACTCATGAAGCCAAAATTCCTCAGACCCACTAGCAAACAGATTCAAGGAAACAAAAGAGGAAGTCCTAAAAGGATTCAAAAATAAGAAGAATAGAGGCCCTGTTGAAAGCCATGAAAGGAGCTAAAATCCCATAAGAACCACCACTTCGAACCCAAAGAGCAAAGTCAAAGTAGAAAGCACATGATCTCCTCCAAAACTGAAAGGATGTTGTGTAAAACTACTCATGAAGCCATAAATCCTCAAATCCAACAATCCACAACTAAATATCCCCAAAGGACAATTGAGAGGAAGACTTCCAAAAACAACCTAAGAAAAAAGGAAAATTCAAGGAGAAACCCTAAAAGATCCAAAAAACCCAGGAAAAGTCCCAGGGAAAAACCTAAACCCAACCCAGAACCCAGACACCGAAGGAAAAGGTAGGACAATGGAGCAAAAGTGGAACAAAGGTTTTCCCACCATAGGGCAAGGAAAGGGGTAGAACAATGGAACAGTGATCTCCCCCCAAAGGAGATCATCTGCAACACCTTCCAGCCAAAGAGGATGGGAAAAGGAGGTGCCAGGGAAGCTGGGAAAGGATCATGGACCTGGGACAGGGCCGAGGAAGGGGTGCAGGAAAGTAATTTATTTACTTTATAAAACAAATTGACTTTATAAAAATGTAAAAATTTATTTAAAACTTTAAAATTTTGTTTTTTCCAAATAATTAAAATAAACTTTAGAAATGATTATTTAGAAAAGCAAATTAATAAAAACCCTAACATTGAGATATTCAATATATACTTAGGGTTTTAATTTTTATATTTTTGGAAATAAAATAAAAATGCCTTCGAAATTAGGTTACAACATGAAACAGAAAATACTCTAGACTCAAACTAAATTTATATCAACAAGAAATCTCACATTTCAACCTAACCCTAGTGCAATCTTCAAAGGGAGGAAATTCTGAAACACCACACTTTATTAATATGACAAAATACAATCAGAATACATATTTTGACATAATAAAATAAAAGCATTTATTCAAATCTTACAATAAAAAAAATTCCAGAAATCTATGTTTGTAGTAGTAGACCCTTTTGTGCAACCCCGGGAGACTTTAACTCTTCTCTTGATTTCTCCTTTGATATCTCCTTTTGCTTCCAATAATCTTCAAACTCCAATCTCTTCCACTTTCCCGAATGTCCCCCCTTCTTCTTGTCAATCTTGTTGGTCTTTCTTTCCTAATTTTTTATTTATTTCATTTTAATTGCTTTTCATGGTGCACAACTATTCCTCAATCAAACTTTGTCATTTATAACATCATAAATTTTAGTCGTGATATCAATACTTTTCATCTATTATCAACTTTTGGGCTTCGTACTCATAAGATGCCATCAACTTTAAATTCTCGCATAACCGGCCCTTACACTTTCCTCTCTGCGCACAATAGGAATAACAAAAACATAGAATAATAATCTCGTGCTATGCAGGTGATACACGAACTCCCACACCTCAACCTTCGAAGCTTCGTGTAGCAGGACAAGGTGTGTTGCATCTTTGACGATGTCACATACTAAATCTGTTGTTCATGATGTTGACTGTATTAACCACTCACTCCTATTCCTGTAAACTATATGTCATCACTGATTGATATTTTAATCACTATCTAATCGATTGATCATGAATATGTGAGACTGGCTCAAACATATTGCAACTGACTTGTTCAAATTCTCTTGCACCACCAAAATAGTCAAATAATTCCCTGCTATTTACTTCTGTGAATGATATCCATTATATCTGTGTTACTTATATCCAACGATATTTCCATGTGTTAATGATATATACATACATTGCCTTACATGTTCGTAGTACCCACTACACCATTTATTAACAATATGTTTCTATGATTACATGTCATACACTGTGTTGTGGACACAAAACTATATGGGTTCATCTTTAATTTCACTAGATGCCCATGCCCAAATTTTATTTCAGTCGTGTTACCACTCTAAACATCCACTTTGGCGATGCATATTCTAGATAGCTACACTCCACCACATTCGCATATATATCGTCACGACATTCACTTTGCTACTCTGAGATCATGTTGTTCAAATCCCTTCAAAACCTCAAACCTGCACTTGTTCCTATTGCTAAAATTAATTTTTGATTTACCTGCATCATGTTGGGAGTAACAATGATATGTCATCGACACATCTTTTAATATATTTCTCTAGCATACCAGTGCTTTTGGGTGCCCATTATTCCTATTCATGCCACCTGGTACACATGTCCACGATTTTGCTTGTGTCATGAAAATCATCCTCGAAACAACACTTCTTTCCAAGGTCCTACAAGTTTGTTGCTTTACTCAATGACCATCGTCATCTTTATAGGTGCTTTGCATGATTTCCTTAATATTCAAATATTAAATATTTTGAAACCATCGAATGCTCCTTGCACTATTGCTAATCTATCACCGATCATGTTCCCATTATTTATTCTTCCCACATTTAATCGGGGACGAAGAATCAATACTTTATTATTTTCAACTCACAATATGACTTTCAATGAGATGTGCACCTAAAATCACCTCTCTTTGACTTCCTCGAATACTTTATCGGGGCAAACCACCAATGTTAAATTTGCCAAATCTACCTCAAACCTGTAAACAAAATAATGACAAACATTTTATTAATCCAAACATTTTAATCTTTCAAATTAAATTAATTAAAATATTTTGAAAGTAAATGTTAAAATACCCTATAAATATAATAATAAACTTCTTTTGGATATTAAAACATTTTAATTTTATAATAGCTTATATTATAAGCTTTTAAACTTATAATATTACAATGTTAAATATACCTGGTTTCCTTCTTTTGTCGAAAAAAATTATTGGAATCTTCTGCTTTGTTTTTTGTGTTCCCATGGAACTAGCACAACTCTTCCCTATGTCTATGGTGGTTGTTCTATTTTTGTATCTTCGGCACTAGATAATAGCCTTATGTAAATAGAGATTTGGACCCTTCAACCCAATGATATTAATAAATTTTATTACCTACCAAAAAAAAATAACAATAAAACACTTTAACATAAACAATACAAAATAATCTTAACATAAATACAACAAACAAACAAATAAAACACAATACCATGATGTCAACAAGCTATCCCAATAATAAACTGACAAATCACAAAAACATAAAATTTTCAATTTTAAGAGTCACAACATTACTAAGAGTAATTATGGTGGATAAATGATGCATCATTACACTATCTTAATGGATATTTTAAATTTCTCACAACTTCCTATGCATTAATGAGGTAAGGGGAAGGATTAAATAGGTGTCTAGTCACTTTGAAGTTTTAATTTATTTTGTCTTCACATGGGAGGAATACAAAGAAATTAAGATAATATTTTTGGGTCCTATAAGAGCAAAATACAAATGACTCAAGCTTAATATGGATATACGGGGTAATTTTTAACTTTTTTCACCTTTGTGTATATAAATTTAGTCCTTTGTGAAATTTCAAAATGACCTCAATTTTATTAAAACATAAACATAAATCATGAAACAATCCAACCAAATCTGGACCTTCCAATCCTCCTCCTGTTGGCCATAAAGAATGCCCTAATGATGAGTCCTTTTCTGCCCGAGAAAGATAAAAAGTGCTTTCAGAGTTAATCAGCCCTTCCAAGCGACATTTTTCACCTTTGTCTTTGTCCCAATCCAGAGAAGGGGTTTCCAGATCTTGTTATCCAACGAGTCACCCAAACCAAATTTAGCCCGAAACAGACTAGAAGCTCAATGAAATCCCCCATGATTGACTCGTGGAGGTGAGAAAAAAAAGGGAAGAAAGTCAAATTCCCAGCAATGGAAAGAAGAGGTCCAAGATGAGATAGCTAATGGAATTCAGACTACTCTGTTTCCACCAACTGGAAATCTTCCCTTTGAAGAAAACAAAATTCTTAAGCCCCCTCAAGTCCAAGGCAGGGGAAGAGGAAAAAAACTTTAAAAGTTCCAAATGAAGATCATATCCTGGAATGTAAGGGGGCTCAATGGCCTTCCTAAACAGCGGTTAGTCAAATATTTAAGAAGAGATTTTGATCCCACTATTCTTATTTTGCAAGAAACTAAAGTCGATGAAGTTTTGTCTAGAAAAATTGCCCTCAATATCTGGAAAAATGGAGAAGCAATTTTTTGCAAAGCCAATGGAACCTCAGGTGGTCTTCTTTGTATCTGGAATCCAGGGAAGGTGGAAGGCAAGGTTAT
The DNA here is from genome assembly GCA_028583015.1 of Wollemia nobilis. Classification (NCBI taxonomy): domain Eukaryota; kingdom Viridiplantae; phylum Streptophyta; class Pinopsida; order Araucariales; family Araucariaceae; genus Wollemia; species Wollemia nobilis. The sequence continues at coordinate 172,087 of JAQPPZ010002552.1, forward strand.
TCAATTGGGGGAAAGGGTAATGAGAATTATTTTTAAGGATAAGGTTAATGACCTTTCTTGGATATTAACAAATGTGTACGCCCCTAATTCTATATCCGGGAGAGCTGATCTATGGAATTTACTCAGTCATTTCAAGGAAGCTTTTCAGGATATCCCATAGATAGTGGCGGGGGACTTTAATACCCCTCTTTACCCCTCTGATAAAAAAGGGGGAGTAGGAATTCAAGCAAGAAGTATGGAGGACTTTCAAGATTTCATCAACAACAACAATTTATTGGATGTCAAATTAAAAAATGCTAAATTTACTTGGAGCAATAGGAGGTCTGGAAATCAACTTATAATGGAAAAGCTTGATAGGTTTTTTTTGTCACAAGAAGCAATACAATCTTTTGGGGATGCAAATCTGTTGTCCTTGCCTCGCATTGGGTCTGACCACAACCCGATTTTACTTGAAATTGAAGAGACTCCAAAATTCAAAAGGCCTTTTAGGTTTGAATCTATGTGGATGCACCACCCTGATATCAGAGACAGAATTTCTCAGTGGTGGCAGCATTCTTGTCGTAGCGGAGCCTTCATTCGGATTAGCACGTAAACTTAAAGTGGTGAAAGAAAATCTAAGGATCTGGAATAAGGAAATTTTTGGAAATATTTTTGAAAACAAGAAAGCCATCTCTGAAAGGTTATCAACCATTGAGAAAAAACTTGAAGAGGGATTGCCAGACCCTTCCCTACAGGCAGATGAAAAGAAATCCCTTGCTGAGTACCATAATGTTCTAGCCTGCGAGGAGACTTTTTGGCGGCAAAAGTCTAGAGCTACCTGGCTAAAAGAAGGTGATGCCAATACAAGATTTTTTCATGCACATACCTTAAGGAACAGAAGCCACAATAGAATTAAAGAACTTGTTAGAGATGATGGATCATTCCTTTCTAGTCCTAATGAAATAAAAAATGAAGCAGTTTCCTATTTTCAGAATCTTTTAGGAGAACATTTCAGTTCTGCCTTAGCTTCAGAATCAATGCTTTACCATATTCCTCATTTAATTTTTGATGACTTGAATGGGGAGTTAATTAAGCCTTTCACGGATGAAGAAATCAAAGAGGCACTCTTCTCAATGAACCCTGATAAAGCTCCAGGTCCAGACGGGTTTTCACCTCATTTTTTTTAGGCTTTTTGGGATATTGTAGGTTTTGATGTATGTGCTACTATCAAGGAATTTCAGTCCACAAAGCATATTCCGAGAATTTTTAACTCCACTTTTATTGCTTTAATCCCAAAGATTCCTACTCCTAGATCTATGATGGATTTTAGACCTATTAGCCTTTGTAATGTTGTTTATAAAATTTTGACCAAGGCAATTGCAAATAGAATGAGGAAGATCCTTCCTATGTTTATTGATGTTTGTCAAGGCAGTTCAGTCCCTGGAAGGTCCATCCTTGATGGGGTCATAACAGTTCATGAAGCCCTCCATTCGGTAGTCCAGACTAAAAAACCTGCTTTTGCTCTCAAGTTGGATGAACAAGGCTTATGACCGCATAAACTGGAGTTTTGTCTCTGCCATTCTTCAGAAATTTGGTTTTCATCATGAATGGATCAAGCTTTTGGAAGGATGTTTTATGAAACCTTGGTTTTCAGTCCTTGTTAATGGTGCTCCTGCTGGATACTTTCAAAGTAAAAGGGGCATAAGGCAAGGTGACCCTATCTCTCCCATGTTGTTTATCATTGTGGTCGAAGCCCTTGGGAGGACAATCAAAGCTGCTTGTAATATTGGTCTTATTTCAGGAATTAAAGCATCATCACAAACACAGGCAGTTACACATGAACAGTTTGTGGATGATACTTTGTTGTTAACTCTTGCATCAGTTTTTGAGGCTAAGGTCATAAAACATATTCTAGAGCTATATGAGGATGTCATGGGGCAAAAGGTAAATTTTTCAAAGAGTAAAATTTATTTCTTTAACACTCCCATTCAGAGGCAGATTAAGATTGCTAGGATTCTTGGATGCTCAGTGTCTACTCTTCCATCCACATACTTAGGCCTTCCTTTATTTATAGGCAGAGCTACTGATTCCATGTGGACTAATGTAATTGAAAGAATTCAGAGGAAGCTGGCTGGATGGAAAGGGAATTTGTTATCTCAAGCTGGCAAGGCAGTTCTCACCAATTTTTCCATTCAAAGCATCCCTGTCTACTTTCTCTCTATTTTTAAAGCTCCTACAAGTGTCTACACTAAAATTGAACAGATCCGGAAGAGGTTCCTATGGATCGGTTCGAATCTAAGCAGCGCTTTCACTTGGTGTCCTGGGATAGGGTTTGCAAACCAAGGGAGTTTGGAGGTATTGGGCTAAGGAGAATACAACATTTAAACATGGCCCTCTTGGCCAAACAAGCATGGCGTCTTTTGACAAATGCAAATGCAGAATGGATTACTATAATCAGAAGAAAGTATTTGCAAGAAACTGAATTCTTAAGTTATTCCTTTCCTCCCGGAGGGATCAATTTTTTGGAAATCAATCCTTCAAACTAAAAACTTGCTAAGCAAAGGGCTACGTTGGAAACTGGGAAATGGAAGAAACATTGATTTTTGGGACCACAAATGGTTAAAGGACTATCCCCTCTCTGCAGACCCCGTCATTTCAACCCTTAGAGCTTGGACAATTGAAGTTTTTGGTACCAAAGTTGCAGATTTTATTACTTTGTCAAACAATAGAAGGGTATGGAAGCCAATAATGAATAATGATCTACCGGGGGCATCAATAATACTGGAGAATGAATTAAAACAGTCTTTACTCCCTTCCGGAATTCTTGAGGACCAGCTTATCTGGGAAGCTTCATACAATGGGGAATTTTCTATCAAGACTACTTATCTGATGCTTATTGATAATGATGAACCTACTTTCCCTCACTTGGAAGTTTGGCCCAAAAGCATTGTTCCGAAGGTTGGGTTTTTTGCATGGTTGGCCATCCAAAATAAGATCCTCACCATGGATAACTTAATAAAAAGAGGTGTGATTGTTGTTAATAGGTGTTATCTTTGTATGTCCGAGTGGGAGTCTATTGATCATTTGTTTCCGTATTGTAATTTTTCTGTCTCAATCTTGTTAGGTCTATTACAAGTGTTTCATATTTATTGGGTCCATCCTCAGTCCATTTTTGACTTATTTGTCCAGTGGCCTTCCCCCTTTTTGAATAGGCGTCTTAGGTATATGTGGAAGATCTGCCTTCATCACTACTTGTGGCAGATATGGTTGGAAAGGAATCGTCGGGCCTTCTTGGATAAGGTTTCTCAGTCATCCTCTCGTCCTGTCAAAAATTTTAGCATATGCTAATGAGAATGCTTGTTTAGTGCCTGCAAAATCTAGACCTCCAAATCCTTTTGAAGCTTCATTAGGCCAGTCATTAAACTTACCTCTCACTGATGGCCTCAATCATCCTCAAGTCTGTCCTAGAACCATGATCACATGGACCCCACCCCCCCTAGGGTGGATTAAGTTAAATTTTGATGGGGCATCTAGGGGCAACCCAGTTGAAGCTGGGGCTGGTGGCTTACTTAGATACCACAAGGGTGAGGTGCTTGTAGCTTTTTTTGAACATCTTGGAGCTCAAACTAACAATGTGGCTGAAGCAAGGGTAGTTTGGAGGAGCCTCAAGGTGGCAGAGAATTATCCAAGGAAACTGTTGGTGGAAGGTGATTCTCTTATTATTATAAATCTTCTAAAGAACACTAAGAGAGCTCCTTGGAGATTTGATGACTACATCCATGAAGCAAGGGCTCTAATTCATGACCGACCTGAGGCCATAATTTTGCATACCTTCCGGGAAGCAAACATGGCAGCTGATAGGCTGGCAAATGAAGGCATTGTAGCAGCAAATTTGATCACGTGGACTGAAAATCTTCCTCATGCAGTCTCAATGGTGATAGATAATGAAAAACTTTAGATTGGAAGGCTCAAAGTGGATCAATGACAGAAAATGGGGGCATTTTTAAAAATATTTTTTTGAACCTTATAATGGATTTTGTCATATTTGTTTTTTTTGTTCATGTGACTAGTGTTTTTTACAGCTGGTGGGGCACTGATATAGGTTTTTTATCTACAAATTCATGCATGGGAAACATCTTCTTTGGCCTCAAGTATTTCCCAAGGTGTGTTTGGATTCGATGTCACAAAAAGGCCCTAGCAAGAAATAACAAAGTGTTGGAGATCCCTGACAATGAGGCACCAGACCCCACCATAATAGTCTTGGAGAAGATGACAATTTCATCAACCTCCAACGAGTATCAACCAGTTGAAGAGTCTGTCTAGCCTCATCAGTGCAGCTGTTGATTTGTGTGATTCCCTAAATCTTCTGTTTTATAGCCAGCAGTTCCAGGGGCACAAGGATTCGAAGGCAAAATCTAAAGATGATGGCAAGAACGATGATAAGAAGTTAGATGAGGACTACAAGGAAGACTGCTTGGCCTCTTGGCTGTCCATTCTATGGGATGTTTTTTTGACCATATTCTATTATTTTTATATGGGCACAAGCTACTCTGCATGGTGCTTGCATGATTAGTTTTTGTCTTTGTTAGTTCTTTTTTGCGTCTTTCTTTTCTGATGGCCATAATATTAGGCTTCCATAGTTTAGTTTGGCTGTATTCTAATGGAAGAGTAGGTCTTGGCCATTTTTGTTGTCGATTTAAACTTTTAGGGCTTGGCCTTTGTCCAGTTGGTCAGTGGACCCTATTTTGTAAAATGGTTTTGGGTCAACCAGTTAAAACCCGGTGTTAATTATAATATTCTCTTACCAAAAAAAAAAAACAAACGATAAGGTGAAACCCATTATAAAAAAAATCATAATGGGTTTAGTATGGAAACAAAGTGTCAATCAATTGCTACGTTGTGCATTGTTGTTGGGAATAGTTGCAACAATGCATCCTCATATCCATTCACCATCCATATCATTTCACACATATCAATGTGCCATTTGGGATCCTCCTTCCTGTCTCTTGCAAACTTTGGACACTTCTACTTGCCACAATTGTTGTTACCATGTTTACCTTTGGTGTTGGTTGTTTATTAGTTTCTTCTCTACTCAAGGAACCTTCTATTGATGATTGGTCTTCCTCAAACTATTGTTAGCCACTCAGATGTGATTATGCTCCATGATCTCCTTCACAAAGATATGAGTGTTGACTCTGGTTTTTCGAGCATACTCTCCCATAGTTTCCTTTGTGCTTGACTCTCATCCTCTACACCTCTAGGCAATTTACCCCACCCTTGTGTTGGAATTACCAATTGTTTTATCTCATCCTACACATGCTCTACGTTATCACTTCTTTCAAAACTTGTATTAACATTCTCATTGGCCTTATCCTTGTTTGCACATTGCACCTCCACTTGTGCATTGTCCTCCATCATTAGAAAAATGATAACCACCTTTCTACTTGTTCTTCGTCTGAACTACCCTCCTATCAAGGATTCCACACACATCCACTTACGGTGTGCATATCTCCTCACTAACAAGTTCCATTAGCACTCTAGAAATTTATGCATCACCAACTTTACCTTCATGTAATTCCTCGATGTTGTGTAACTTGTCATTGTGTGATTCTTCACCATCATCATTCAATTCTTTGCCATCATGAAACTCATCATCATTGACATGCAACTCTACTACCGACATACATCTCATCATCATGCAACTCCTCTGTGGAGGTCCTTCTATACATTTTCCTAGAAAAGGGGAGGTAGTTGCAATCCCACAACTTTCGCATACCTAACCTTCAACTAACTACCTTGAAACAATTACATGACACCTTTAGTTACATATACAATTAATTACCTGACATTGGATTACACGTACATCCTAATTACACATATACACATTTCGTCAAACACTTTGCATACAAACTACAAAATGACTCAAAGTTACAAAACTATTTATATAATCAAAATCTTATTTGTGTACTTTACTCCATATGCACTCCATTGGGCATGAGGTGGCACCATATTAGAACTAGCTCTTATACGTCATCCATCAATATTTTTTTAATTTAGTGAAAAATCTCATGTGAGGCTGCCTTGGCCTGAGAAACCATGACCAGAGGGTTCTACACCATCAAAATCACCCAGAAGTAGCACCTGGCCCTGACCGCACCACCATTATCAATTGGATTTTGGGTATCCAATGTGCATTTGGTAGGGTGGAGATTAAAACTAGTGACCTCCCTTGGAGGATTACCCTACCCTCTTCAACTCACCTATAGCACCTAGGTGTCATCCATCAATCTTAGAGAGAATTTGACTATGGCAATTGACGAGTCATATGGCAAAAAAGGGTTAAAGTTATCTATGTGGCACATTAGGAAAAGAAAAATTTAGGTGTTACTTCTTTCATGACATTCCCTACTTTTAATACATAGGCATGGTAAGCCAATAGGAGATCTAACAATAGAATAACCTTGACAAGAGGCTAAACAATATCATTATAATGTTATGTGCAAAATCAAAAGGTTGTTGCTCTTGAACAAGCAGGAGAGAAATATGGTGCTCTAACAACAAAGACAAAGATGACTCAAAGGCCAAATATCCTCCTTATGTGTAGACTATGGATTTACTAGTATTAGGTAATCTAGACATGTCTGGAGTGGTGGGGAATGCACATATAGCTAGGTTTTCAACCAATTAATAGATTTGATGAGAAGCACACACAATGACTTATTGAAGATAATTTTTGTTGAGTAGTGACTATAGGCCATATTCTTGACAAGTGATATCATTAAGTGGTGATAACATGACATCAAACAAGGCCACTTAAAGAGTTTCAACACCAGTTGTGCATAGGAGAGACAAACCTCATATCCTTTTGCAAGGATAAGAATTACCACTCGATACACCAATGTTGTATTGGCATCCATCAACAATTTATTTGGTAGATGCCCAAGCAAAAGAGTATCTATAGTGCATAGGTGCATCATTTAGATCAACTTGAGTTGTTTTTCTAACAACTCAACTATATCACATACCTAATTTAATGGTTTACAACTAATATTCCATTAGTGTGTGAGCTTTCCAAATAGTTGTGAGGATTGTTCCACTTTGAGAGATTGAGAGCTTAGCATCCTGAAGAGGGATTGTAACTCTTGCAAGGAAGATTCAAGGGCTTTGAGGTGAGAACAAATACAATATATTCATAGCCTTCATCAAGATTAGTTGATGGATAAAAATTGACATATTGCATCTCTTGTGTGTTGATCACAAGGGGATCAATGTATCATTTTTGTTTAATCTCAACTAGTTTTGACAAGGGGAAAATTGGATGTTGAGTATTAGCAAATGGTGACACTTCATTGAGACTTGGATAAATTATATAGATAATTATTTATGCATGCCAATGATGGTAGTATGATGCAATGGAATTACAAGATGGCAAGAGATTCAACACTTCCAAGCCACACTAGCCAACTATTTTGCAAAGGGATATCAGCTCTTGATTTTTTAATTCCCCACCCATAGGTACTAATGAAGGTCAATGGTGATGCCAACCAATTTATGGGGGGAGGGCAAAATGTAGGCAACAAAACTAAGATGGCACCAACTCAAGCACCATCACAGTAGTGAGTTTTCATGAACATGGTTCTATATCTAAGCATTTTAACATACATATGAGTTTATCATGTATCATATGTTATCACATGTATATTTGCAACTATTGGGTGGTTATAATAATGTGGGTATCCAGTAGTTGGTGGTTGAGTGGTTGCAAATTATCCCCCTTATGACCCCTTTATCTATATTAGCTCTTCATAGTCTCAAGAGGGGAGAAGCATGAGTATGTTGTGTGTGATAATGCTATTGTCATGTTCTTACATGATTGAAGCATTGTATGATTATTGTTGTGCATGTACAAGAATGGATTATCAAATGTATTACAATAAGATAATCCACATATGTGTTGTGAGTTCCTTTGAGTTACCATTTATTTATGTTTTATATTATTTGTATCTTATCTCTGTACATAGTGGAGTACAAATTTTCTATCCCACAGTCTCTATTAGGGTACTTTTGCACCAATTGGGCAATATCTAGTATAGTGAAAAATGAAACTAATGCATCATATTAAACTCAATGACTAACATGCGAATTCTACCATATTTAGTTTTCAAATCCATTCCCTCAAGTATGATCCACATCAATAAATCTACAAAAGGATACTAGAATGTAGTGCAGTGATAACATATACATGTGTTTCTCTACAAAAAGTACTTTACGTTCTGTCATTGAATGACTTGATCAAAAGGCTTTTTTTTTTTGTACAAGTTTAGTCAACCGTATGTAGCTCTTTAGTTGTATGGTTCTCTCTAGATCTTGTTGATTCTTTCTATAATGTAGTAACTATTGTGTGGTTCTCTCTAGTTCTTGTCGATTCTTTCTATGATGCAATAACTACAATATTTTTTAAATTTTGTGGATCCATAAACATATAAGCATTCTAAAAAAGGATCTTATTTGAACATTGGGATTTGGAGCTTGAAAATAGATTTTTATCCTATTTGTTTTTGTGTATGGTCAATCCAGTCCTAGAAACACAATGATATTAACATAGGTTGATCTTGGATTGAATCATGATAATTTTATACATTAAAAAAATCAATATAATATATAAATTTTTTATTTTATCAATTTAATAAATTTGAACCTCTCATACCATGCAAGTTGTATCCACATATCTATCTTATTCAACCATTCCAGATGAAGGATTATAGGTTCCTTGTAGTTCATCAATATTACATAGAATAAAATTTCATTTTGACATTCAAAATGTTGCATGTTTGCTTTGATTCAATGGTTTGATTACCACAAGTTTACTCCAGAATACAATGGCAGTAGAAGGATAATCCACTTCTTAGTAGATAAAGCTCAATTATTTTAACATCATGTTGGCTATGGCCTACCATATGATGGCCCTTCTATATTCTGTCTTGCATGATTCAAAAGAAATATACCAAACTGCAAAGCTTCCTTTTAAGCTTTACTTCTAGTAAAGAAAATGATGCCCAGGTAAAATGGGGCCAATAAAATCATTGAGAACTAGACTTTCATAATTCATATTTTTGTTCTGAATCCAATTGTTCTTTGTGTTCCTCATATTTTTTCACTTATGTAAGTGGCAACCCAACATTTTCTTTGATAAATTCTATCAAATATTTCATACTTGACTTTGTTGAAACCTTGATCTACAAAATCCCTAGTGTTAGGAAGAAATAAGTATGTTGGAAAGACTAATAATATAAGCGTTAGAAGAGATACTTACAGGAGCTTCTTTCTTGCCAACACGATAAAAAATAAAACTAGGACAGTCAATGACCTACAGAAAAATCTTTAAGTGAATCAAATATATCAAAGATCAACAAAGCCTTTAAATCATAAACTGAGAAAGTCAGCCAGGCTATTGTCTAATGAAAAGTTAGAGCACTATGTAATGAACGAGGTGAAAATGTAATGGGCTCATACTCAATGCAGCAATTTAGATGTAATTTATAAACATGTTTGTCAATTACTCAAAATAAAAGGAACATAGCTAAGAATATACACACACCTGGAGGTTAGGATGCTCATTCACAAAGGCATCAATCTGGCAATGAAAACTGATGGTACACCTTTGAAGTGCTTTGCTAATTTTTTTGTTAGCTTGCTCACACCTTTTGATTTCATGGACCATGGTGTGTTAACCTTTTCATTGCATAATTTAGAAGGAGAAAAGAAAAATACATAGATCAGAATTACAATGTAGAAATATGAATTACAAGCTTGAGTTGAAATGTTTGGTTATGTTCTTAGTTGAAAATGAATAAACTACTTCAACTTTTTATAGTTTCCAAGTTAATGCAAGAAAACAAAGTTCATAGTGATCCCTTAAGCAATATAATACAGTTTCCAAGTTAATGCAAGAAATCAAATTTCATAGTTATCCCTTAATCAAAATAAAACACAATAATTTGCTAGTTCTATCGAAATATTAACTATCTATTCAACTCAACAATTTTGACTAGCTTTTCCTGAATGCTCTTATTTTCCTTTTAGTGGTAGAGATATCAGTTTTGAATCTCTCTTTCTCTTTCTATTTGTTTTCATGATGATAGAAAAAGTATTACTACATACAATTCATTGTTGTGAGGAACTGAAGCAAAGTAAAACCATATAAAATAGTTGTAAAGGAGAGACTTAACAGACCTCTAGTAGGACATCTTCAGAGCTTTTAAGAACAATATCATCAAACGTATTTCCAACAACAACTCGAACATCTTCTTTGTTCTACAACATTACAAATGAAAGGCATGCCTTGCAATGGAATTATAGATACCATAAAGAAGATACTTCAAAAATTGATCATAGTGTGCACTCACTTCAGCTGGTATGGGCTCCAATTTATAATAGGGTGATCAAATTTGAGCAAAAATCCTTTGTATTTTTTGGAAAATTAACACATCCTCTAAAGTGCTTGCAAAATTGCATGACACAAAAATTTATTGAAATCAAAATTAGCACAATCATGATTATCCAATGTGGTATACCTCCAATGTTTTTGGAGTTATATCTTATTTTGAGGTATTTGGAGTGCTCTCTATTGTCATATATTGTAACCTACCAGAAAAGCACACATATTCAACCAAAGATGCAAAGAACGAGTAAATTGAGCCTTCTTCAAATGCTCATTCTAAGATTTTAGAGGTTCACAAGAAAAGTGCATTGACATTTACGTCAGTTAAAAATAAATTGTACACTTAAAAAAGAAGAAATTGAGTAGTGACATCCATGAAATAATTTAGAAAAAATCAGTTTGGATTTGGAGCATTGAATATAATGCAAACTACAAAAACTACTAGAAACATAAACACAAAAAAACAAAATAAAGATATATTTTTATCAGCATGTATTAAAAGTGACAAGAAAAGGGTATAACTTCTCTATCATAAAAATTATGATTACAACATGTTTAAAACAACATAAGAATACAAAAAGAAACCTTGTATTAGTTCTTCCATTTCATGAATGAATCCAAGTTTTGGAAAAATAATTACCTGGAAGAAACATAGAGTACTTTCTATGGAGAAACACATGTATATGTTATCACTGCACTACATTACAGTATCCTTTTGGAGATTTATCAATGTGTCTCATACTTGAGGGAATGGATTCGAATAAATGAGTCATAAGACTATGACGTAGCCACCTTCCATCGTGCGCTATTCCCAGCAAAATACTGCAATGGGTTTCGAACCTGAAACCTCCTCTACACTACATCTTCATGTTGACTCAGCCACCAACTGGTCTAGCTGGCTAGACGGGTCTAGAGATGTGCACACACCAATCAAAAACTCATTCTCTCCCACCTCAAATACTGTGATGCCTCTGCTTTCTTCTTCCCTATCGAGAGCACAATTTTGAGTGAATAGAAAGCACAATTCCAACTCCCAAAACTTGGCAAGGACTTTAGGCGTTGTATTAATATGTTTTCCCTTGGTCTTCTTCAACGTCGATGCCATTCAAAATTTCCTTTTCATGCGATGTCGGCCTCCACAATTTCAAATAAATTTGAAATTATTTAAATGCCCTCAACCTTATATTATAATATTAAATTATAATATAATTTAATCACCTTTGGCCTTTGCAAAAATAATATTGAAATAATGTTGTCTTCTCTTTTTGAACCATGGTCATTGCTTTGACTAGTGCCTTTAACCTTTTGCATAGCTTCTCCCTTTCAAGCCTTTGTCCCTTTGTATAATATTTAAAAATAAATATTATAACCTTTGCTTTTTGCCAAAGCTTTGTCTTTGGGCCTAACCACTTCAAACTCGCTTAATAATATTTAAATATTATAATTTAAATATTATAATCCCTTGCTTCAAAATTCTCTTTGCTTGCTTTCACACCCATGCCTTTCCTTTGCATTTATTATTTCAACCTGAAGATAAAACTCAACCTTTTCATTTTGGACATCAATGACAATCAATGACATCAAACCTTTGACATCAATGACAACACTATACTCAAAATTTCCAACAATCTCTTCCTTTGTCATTTATGGCAACCCTTTCTAAAAATTCCTTTTCCTACCACTGGATTCCAAAATTGCTCCCCCTGAGAAATTGCTCCTCCTGACTGAATGCTCTCCCCCTTACTCAAATATCTTCCCCTTTGACATCAATGGCAAAGGGACTCCTTTGGGGCTAAATATAAGACTCTTAGCTCAGCCCCTTCCCCACCTCCTCTTCTTGAGGTGATTAATTTGTGGTGGGAGTATCTCTACTCCCACCATACAATGCTCTTTTTCTTTGTCAACCTTCTTTTTCAACATTTTTGTAGCCATACCCTTTTGATCCTTTTGAGTGTCCCTATTGTTGCTTGACTCTGGAAGTTTTGGAACCTCTATTCTACACCACTTGACCTTATGTCCAAGATTATTGCACTTGTAACACCTTATGTTGTAGTTCTTGGAAGGTGTAAATGTCTTGAAGTTCCTCTTGGTGAAGCCATAATCATTTCTGTCATGAACCCTGTAGTGGATCGCTTTATGACCAAAGTGATTACAAGAGTAGCAATACCCTTGAAAGAGATGTCCATATTGATCTCATTATTCTTTCTTTGCTTTTTCTGTGATGATCTCTATCTCTTGATGATGCATTGTTTGCTCCCTTTTTGATACTATCACTTCTCAACACATCAGTGTAAGTCTTAGATTCTTCTTCAATCACTTATTTTGATGCTTTCTTTTCTTTTGATCTTGAGCTTGACCCTTCTTCTTGTTTCCTTTGTCCTTCTTCAAAACCAAGTCTTGTTTTGCTAAATGAATATCTTTATGCATTGATAATTTTATCCAAATATTTTGAACTTTTGCCAAACCTGTGCAGCTTATCCTTAGAATATTTCACTTCCATCCTTAGAGAAACCACTTCATATTCCAATATTTCACATTCTAACTCTTTTGCCTTTAACTATTCAGCCATACCTTCTTCAATTTTCTTTGCCTCTTCAACCTTAACTTTTAAGTCAATGAGATCTCGTAGAAGCTTTACCTTTGTTTTCTCATCATCTTGTACTTGAGCCTTCAAACTTAAGTTTTCCCTTTTCAACTTAACAAGTTCCTTTTCTATATCAATTGTGGCTTCCTCTTCCTTTTCTGAATCTTTCTCTACTTCTTGGTCTCCAAGAGCATCTTCATACTCTTCAACCTTATCTTCAATAGGAGCATTTTCTTCCTCTTCTATTGCCAAAAATAGGATCTCTTCTTCTTCACTATCTGAGAGTCTTTCATCACTATCACTTGAAGCCTTGCTTCCCTTATTAACATAGAAACTCTTCTTGTGCCTTTGAAAGAACTTATTTTCATGCTTGCCTTGACCAAACCTGTTTTTCTTTTCATACCTAGATTTTTCTCCTTCCTTTTTCTTATGATCCTGTTTCTCTTCACTGCTACTGCTTCCAGCTTCTGGATAATTAGATGCATAGTGACAAAAATTACCACAGTTAAAACATTTCACTATTTTCATACCTTTGTGCTTTCTTGAGTCCTTGTTTTTTCTACCATAGTTGGCTTCTTCATCACTGCTTGACTCACCACTTGATTCTAGTTTCTTATCTTTTATCTTCTTTGATGCTTTGAAAGCTACCTCTTTCTTGGAGTTGGGATTCTTTACTATTCTCATCTCATAAGCTGTGAGAATTCCATGTAACTCATCCATAGTCAACTTATCAATATCTCTCATCTCTTCTATAGCTGAAACCTTTCCATCATACCTCATAGGAAGTGACCTTAATACTTTATGAGCAACACTGGAGTCTTCAATTTTGAATCCAAGTCCATGCATGGTATTAACAACTTCATCCATACAAAGCAAGTATGTAGCAATATCTTCCTCATCTTCCATATTCAAATCTTCAAACCTTTTCTTGTGGTTTTGTAGTTTTGCCATCTTGACCTTTTTATCTCTCTCATATGTTTGCTTCAATTTTTCCCATATCTCTTTTTATGATTTGCAATGCATAACTTTCACAAATTTTGCTTCACGTAATCCAATTAATATTCCATGCATAGCCTTGGCATTATTCACATGTAACATCTTACCATATTTATCTATGGAAGGAGTAGTTGTAGGTGTGAACCCATCCTCAATGGATTGCCATATCTCATATCCTTGTGCCATCAAGTAAGTCTTCATTCTTATGCTCCATAAAGCATAATTGTTTCCATCGAACAATGGTGCCTTATTTGATGAAGATCCATTTTGAGATGCCATATGTGTTCTTGTACTATCTTCCTTCAAGCTATTAGACTCTTTTGAAGGAACCCGCTCTGATACCAATTGAAGAACACAAGATTATACTAAGAGGGGGTGAACAGTATAAGATCAACTTTCACTTTTCTTTCCCAAACAATATTATCCAATATTATCAATGGCAATATCAATAGCAATAATCAAAGCAATGCACAAATCATCACACACAAGAGAGACACAAATTTAACGTGGTTCAACCAATGTGGGCTACTCCATGGAGAAAATATTTCTTCTAAATTTTCTCAATAAATCTCTTAGGAATCAATTCCCTATTACAATGTTTATGGACCTCTGCCCAAAGGAGATACCAATCCCCTATGAAATTATTTGTGGATCTCTCTCCATAGGAGAAATCTATCCCATTGCTCTGGTTCGTGGATCTCTCTCCATAGGAGAACTCTTTCCCCTTTTCTCTGGTTCATGGAACTGGATCCAGGAGAACTCTATCTCCTCAACTAGTTCATGGATCTCTCTCCATAGAATAACTCTATCTCCCTAACTAGTTCACGGATCTTACTCCATAAGAGAACTCTTTCCCCTTACTCTAGTTCGTGGATCTCTATCCATAGGAGAACTTTATCCCCTTACTCTGGTTCATGGGTCTCTATCCATAGGAGAACTCTATCTCCTCTACTCTAGCTAGTGAACTTCTAGAAGACTTCTGCCCCCACTGCTCTAGCTTATGGATCTCTCTCCATAGGATACCTTTGTCCCCACTGCTCTGGTTGATGGACCTCTATCCACTAGAGACCTCTGTCCTCTCTGCTCTATCACCTCCAAAGCCTGCTCTCAAATCTATCTCAAATCTACATCAAACTCTATCCCATGTCTAGCACAAATCTACTCTAACTCTGCTCACAAATATGCACCAAAATCTATCTCAAATCTACCCCAAGCCTTAACACAAAGCTTGAACAAATCAATAATCAAATCTACTCAATTTTATTTCAAGTATTCACAAGACTTGTTCAAATTTGCCTTCAAGTCTTCTCAAAAGACTTGGTCAAATTTACCTTTAAGCCTTCTCAAAAGACTTATTCAAATCTGCCTTCAAGCCTTCTCAAAAGACTTGCTCAAATCTACCTTCAATGCTACTTACAAAACCTACTCAAATAAATCCAAATCTTGCATACAAAACACAACTTAAATATTTCTTCACACAAACAAATTCTACTTAGAATTCATTTAACCTCTAGAACACATAGAGAATGATATGCACTTGCCAATAGCTCAATATATTTTACTCAATCATTAAGTCTGTCGCTTTCACATGTCTCACATTTATTACTCTTTAAAGGTAGGTCTAGTCTAGCACATGATACCTGACCTCCCGATGTACACACTTGCTTCACAAATCTGATTTCTAATGCTTGCACATTCACTTTCAATATCACTCAAAACCAATGCCCAAAAGCTTCACACATTCATTCAAATAATGAAGCACAATTTTCTCACAAACCCTAACACAAGTGTTTCCAATTTCTTTCAACAAAGATGCACAATGTAGGTCTCAAACCCTAACTCAAATATTTTCAACAATGCTTATCAAACAACCCTTTTATCTCCATCTTATGTTATAGAAACACTTACTCAACCAAACATCTTAAACAAATAATTATGTGCCCATACCTCTTATTTGTTCTTGATGAAGATATGACCTTAAAACTTGTTTCACAATCAACCAATCCTTCTTGTGCCTCTACTAGGGTTAGACAATTTCCAAATCAAACACAATAACCTCTCTCTTTTTATTTTCTCAAAATAAGGCTTTTAATTGAAGAAAAAGACCCTTTTAATTTTCCTCCATCATGCAAAAATTACACACAATAATTTACCATAGGACACCTTATAACTCCTACTTTAAGACACACATAATCAACAACCAAAATTTATCACACCTTATCTCTCCTTGAAAACAGATTTTAATTTATAATATAAAAACCCTTTTATGCCTTATTTCTCCTTCCAAAAAGAATTAAATCATAACACAAAATACCTTTATATACCACTTATTTCTCCTATGCAAATATTAACCTTATAACTCCCAATAATCAAATGTACATTAAGAAAAAAATAAATACAACTTTATTCTATCCTCCACGTGATTCAAACCTCTCACCTCGTGAGAGCAAGACATCCAACAAAGGGCCCATGACCGACTGTGCTAGCGTAGCTTGTGAGAGCTCTACGGTGCCAACCAATTGTTATTCCTCTACCATGCACTATTTCTAATAATAAAAGACTGCAATGTAGCCACCTTCCATCGCGTGCTATTCCCAGTAAAATATTGTAATGGGTTTTGAACCCGAAACCTCCTCTACACTACACCTTCATGCTGACTCAGCTACCAAATGGTCTAGCTGGCTGGATAGGTCTAGAGATGTGCACACGTAAATCAAAAACTCATTCTCTCCCACCTCAAACACTATGACACCTCTGCTTTCTTCTTCCCTATCGAGAGCACAATTTCAAGCGAATAGAAAGCACAATTCCAACTCCCAAAACTTGGCAAGGACTTTAGGTGATGTATTAATACATTTTTCCTTGGTCTTCTTCAATGTCGACGCCATTCAAAATTTCAATTTCATGCGACATCGGCCTCCATAATTTTGAATAAATTTGAAATTATTTAAATGCCCTCAACCTTATATTATAATATTAAATTATAATATAATTTAATCACCTTTGGCCTTTGCAAAAATAATATTGAAATAATGTTGTCTTCTCTTTTTGAACCATGGTCATTACTTTGACTAGTGCCTTTAACCTTTTGCATAGCTTCTCCCTTGCAAGCCTTTTTCCCTTTGTATAATATTTAAAAATAAATATTATAACCTTTGCTTTTTGCCAAAGCTTTGTCTTTGGGCCTAACCACTTCAAACTCGCTTAATAATATTTAAATATTATAATCCCTTGCTTCAAAATTCTCTTTACTTGCTTTCACACCCATGCCTTTCCTTTGCATTTATTATTTCAACTTGAAGATAAAACTCAACCTTTCCATTTTGTACATCAATGACAATCAATGACATCAAACCTTTGACATCAATGACAACACTATACTTAAAATTTCCAACACACTTATCTTTGAACCCAACAAAATGTTTCTTGATGATGTCATACGATAAGCCATAGTTACAAAAATCATGATTTAATCTTGATTTGATATGATTTTTTCTAAATCAACAGGGTTGTCAATTCAAATCGCATCGAAATCCCAAATTTTGTTGATTTTTCCAAAACAAATTGTGATATGCATGAAAAAAACATTTTTCCAATGTAAAATTACATTTTCTTCCATTTTTAAACCTATTTTTTGTTGATTTTTTATTTTTTATCTAATTTTTTATTTTTCTCGATTATTTTTCCATGTCGATTCTGATCTGATTTTAATTTTCTCAACTATGGTGTAAGCTATTAGGACATAGTTTGTAAGGAAGGGCTAAAGACAAATCCTAATAATATTTGCATCATTCTAAACATGGAAGAACCACATGACATGAGTTCATTGAAGACCTTCCTAGGATATTAGAGAAGGTTTATCAAGAATTTTGCCCATGCGTCCTACCCATTAGATTCAATGACAAAGAATATTATTTCCTTTAGGTGGATGGAGGAACATCAAGGAGACTTCAAGGAGTTGAAGGCAAAGCTTGTATGTAGTCTCATTCTAGTATTTCTAGATTGGAATAAGAAATTTCATGTCCATGTAGACACATACAATTTCGCGAATGGATATGCATTGGCCCAAGAAGGACAGTTTAGGCTAAACCAACCTATTTATTTTACGAGTCAATTTCTATCTCTAGTAAAAAGGAATTACAACATGACAGAATGAGAGGCTTTGGAAATGGTGTATGCAGTGTAAAATTTTAGATACTACTTGTTGGCCAACCCATTTGTGTTCTACATTGACCAATAAGATTTGTTGTACTTGAAAAATAAACTAACCATACACAGATGAGTTAGCAAGTGGCTTATTATGTTATAGGAGTTTGTGTTTTGGGTAGTGGTCAAATCCGAAAAGAAGCATGTGATAGTGAATCAACTATCAAGGATTTTCTAAGGAGAGCTTACAAGAGCAAGAGTGTTAGATGAGTTCCCTGATATTCAGTTATTTACCATTAGTGCTACATCGTTATGGTATAAGTCTATAGGAGAGTACCTATCCATAGGGGAGCTACAAAATGAGATGTTAGCAACAAAAGGGAGAAAGGTGATTATAAAGTCAACACCTTTTTAATTAATAGCAGGATAACTGTACAAGATAGGATTGGATGGAATACTAAGACGATGTGTAATGGAAGAAGTAAGGCTAACACTAAAGGAAACTCACAAGGGATTGGTTGGAGGGCATATGGGACCAGAAGTGACCACAAGGAAGGTGCTTCCGGTAGGTCTATGGTGGCCCACCCTCTATCATGATGTGAAGGAGTATATGTAAGCATGTGATACGTGCTAACAAGTTGGGAAGCCTTTGTGTACTGACTTCATGCCATTACATCTATCCCAGCCATAGGAACTATTTGAGATATGGGGATTAGACTTTATGGGTCCTTTTAGGACAAGTCAAAAAAGGAAGTATCGATACATCATAGTGGTGACTGAATACCTAACAAAGTGGGTAGAGGCAAGGACACTACCAAACAATTTAGCCAAGAGTATAATCCAATTCTTGTATGAGCAAGTAACCACGAGGTTTGGGATTTTGTTCCAATTGACAAGTGATAGAAAATGTCACTTTGTGAATGAAGTTATTAAGAAGCTGACAACAAAGTTCAATATTTTACATTTATTGTCAAGTCCATATTACTCCAGAGCAAATAGGTAGGTAGAGGCAACAAATAAGATCTTGGTATCTACACTCTACAAAACCTATGGAATAGGAGTAGATTGGGAGGAGAAATTGCCATTAGTCCTATGCACATATAGGACAACTTTTAAGCCAACAACGAATCATACGCCATTCTAGTTGATGTATGGCCAAGAGGTACTAGTATGAGTAGAATTCATGGTACCCAGTTTAAGGGTAGCGATGGAAAACCAGTTAGGAGACCAGGACAGCCAAGGGGAGGCTTATGGCATTGATTCGAATGGATGAGAAAAGAGTTATGGCACAATGGGCAATAGAAGTGGCACATTGAAGGAGGTTGTGGCACAAGCACCTTAGGAAGATAGACTTGAAACTAAGTAACTTAGTCTTGCAGTATAATGGCAAGAGATATATCAAGCCAAAAAAGGTGAAAATATTGTGGCTTTGTCCCTTCCAAGTAGTTGAAATGATGGAAAATAACACAATAAAGTTGCAAAAACTAGACAAAACAATGATTCCTGAAATAATTTATGGATCAAAATTAAAGCCTTATATAGTAAAAGCTCAATGTCTATTTGTTTCTTTTAAAGAGCCAAAAAGGACACAACAATAAGTGCTCATAAATAAGGAGAATCAAGCCAGAGCAATCAAAGTCATCAAGAGGACAAAGAAGATATGGGGCTGAGAAGGTTATTTGCAAAATAAGAGGAAGCATAGCTAGTTATAGAACAACAAGAGTTAGCACCTCATCTCAAACAAATAAAAGTACATATGCAGGTATATTTTTTGGATAGAATGAAAGAATATGAGTAGGATATACCTCTTCCTGAAGATACAAGACAAGTCTAGAATGAGAAATTGGAAATATTAAGTTTGTTAGCTTGAGTAGGATTCGTACAACAAATGTGAAAGCACAACCTATAATAAAACAACAGTAATTAGTACCTCATAGAAATGAAATAAAAATACAAGTATACATACAAATCCTTTAGAACAAAGGTATATGAGCAAAAAATACCAACTCCTATGGAAGGATGAGTTAGCATCAAATAATTGGTAGGGTATAGCCCCTTAGCTCAAATTGGACTTGTAAAGCAATGAATGCAGGAACAAACGTAGAAGTTGCAAGAAGAGTATGAGATCTTGCATAGGAATAATGCAAGAATGAGAGCATAAATCATTTAGGAGTTGGATGACATTATACAAATAATGGATGAACGAGCAACTAGAAGATGACAAGAACAATAGGTAAAACTTGAACAATGAAGAATAGCTAAAGAGAGTGCAAGGCAAGAAGGAAGGTCACAAAAGGAACCTAAGGATCCAACACAATATCAGCTAAGTAGGGAAGACGTTGCTAAGATATTGTGGAGAGATATTGAGGAAGCACCAACATTGCTAGAAGATAAAGAAAGGAACTGGGTGACTAACTCAAGTAGTGATGGCATTCTCCTAGTTCAAATAGGAAGCAACAATTCAAGTAGTAGTTTGGATCTCTTATGAATATTTGAAGAACCCTAAATACATCCTAAGGTACAATAGTACTTATATGCAAATAGACAACTAAGAAGATAAATTAAGTTAGAAGGCATAGGAGACGCTTAAAGGAAGTGCCTAAAAGAATCCAAGGAGAAAGAGAAGGTGAGGGGATAATTCAAGTACTAACTCTAACTTCTCAACACAGTATAAAGAAACATTAATTCAGTCTGCAATATAGAGATATTGGGAAGAAGAAATATAGACTCAAATATTTTTGGTTGTAGATAAAATATTAAGAAGATTGAGAGAATTATCCCCAAGTAGTTAAAATAAAGGAAAATCCAATAGGTTGCAAAAAAATGAATAAGAGGGTAACTTGGGCAACTCAAGAAGAAAACTAAGTCTTCATGGGGGCCTAACACAACCTAGCCAAGGGAGAAGTTTGATTGATGTCCATGCTAGTGGCTCAAGGGAAAGAAATTTCTCTCCTACCCCTAAGATGTGATGGCTTTGGCAGCATCTCAATATTTCAGAAGATAAATATCAAGGCAATAGAACATATTATTGAATGAATATAAGTGATACATTCGAGTAAGGGTATGAAGCCCTTTATGTAGGAGGATAGATTCCTTGGCAAACACTCTATCTAGTTGTGCAAGGGACAACTTGCACATGTACAACTTGCACATTGGTACTTGTCCACTTATTACATTGCATGAAATAACTAGATAACTTGCCCCTAAAGTTATCTAAGTATGTACCTTGGAAGATACATTTACATAATCCAAATGATAGAATAGACTCTATTTCTAACACCCCTCTGTATTACATTATTTGGTATGAAGTACTCTTGAATTGCATAGATGATTTCTGAAGGTTTAAAACTTGATTTTTCCTAGTGCTTTTGTGAAGATATCTGCTAGTTGATCTTCTGTAGGAACATACTTGAGGATGATGTGCTTATTCTGGAAGTGTTCTCTAATGAGATGACATTGCACTTTAATATGCTTTGTTCTTTCATGCATGATTGTATTCTTGATCAGGTTTAGTACTCCTTGATTATCACAAAATATCATGGTTGGAGTTCATTTGATTCCCATGTTAGATAGTATGTATTGTAGCCATAGTGCTTCACAAGTTGTATCTCTTATTACTTTGTATTCTGCTTCAGTTGATGATTGTGCTACTGATGCAGGAGCATCCGATGGCAGCAAAGCAATCTTGTATCAACAAAAAAATTTCTAAGTGTTTGCCTTGATGTCGCAATATCGCGACAGAGAAAAGTGTCACAATATCGCGACAGGTCGCATTTTTGCGACTTAGGAAGGAGAGAGAAGGCACGGAGCAAAAATTTCACGATTTCGCGACATGTCACGAAATCGCGATCAAAAGAAGACAGGAAAGGCGCAGAGCAAAAATGTCACGATTTCACGACATGTCGCGAAATCACGACCGAAAGAAGGCAGGAAAGGCCAGAGAAGAAAATGGCACAATTTCACGACATGTCACGAAATCGTTACCGAAGGAGCAGAAAGAAAGCAAGGAAGGAAACTATCATGATATCGCGACATGTCACGATTTCGTGACCCAAAATAGAGAGAGAAATTAGAGAGTAAAGCTGTTGTGATATCGCGACATGTCGCAATTTCGTGACCCGAGAGGCGAGGATGAGGCAAAAAGGAAAGATGTCATGATATCATGACATGTCGCGATATCGCGACATGTCAAGATTTCACGACCAAAAAGGAGAAAGAAGAGTCGAAAAGGAAAGATGTCGTGATATCGTGAGATGTCGCATTATCACAACCAAAGGACGAGAGAAAGCACAAAGGAGAAAAAGTGTCGCGATATCGTGACATGTCACATTATCATGACCAAAGGACGAGAGAAAGCGCAAAGGAGAAAAAGTATCACGATATCGCGATATGTCGCATTTTCGCGACCAAAGGATGAGATGAGGTGCAAAGGAGAAAAGGTGTCACGATATCATGACATATCGTATTTTTGCGACCCAAGGACGAGAGAAGGTGCAAAGGAGAAAAAGTGTCATGATATCGTGACATGTCACATTTTCGTGACCCAAGGATGAGAGAAGGCGCAAGGGAGAAAAAGTATTGCGACATGTCGCATTTTTGTGACCAAAAGACAAGAGAAGGCGCAAGAGAGAAAAGTGTCGCGATATCACGACATGTTGCATTTTCATGACCAGAAGACAAGGGGAGGCACAAGAGAGAAAAGTGTCGTGATATCGCGACATGTCGCATTTTCACGACTCGAGAAAGGCAAGAAGGCAGAAAAGCAAAAGTGTCATGATATCGTGACATGTCGCATTTTCGTGACTCGAAAAGGGCAGGAAGGCAGAGAAGCCAAAAGTGTCGCGATATCGCGACATGTCGCTTTTTCGTGACTCGAAGAGGGAAGGAAGGTAGAGAAGAAAAAATTGTCGCGATATCGCGACATGTCGCATTTTTGCCACTCGAAAAGGGTCGGAAGGCAGAGAAGCCAAAAGTGTCATGATATCGCGACATGTCACATTTTCACAACTCGAAGAGGGCAGGAAGGCAGAGAAGCCAAAAGTGTCACGATATCACGATATGTCGCATTTTCATGACCAAACAAAATAAAAGAAAGGGCAGGCAATTACAGGAGCCGTTATAGAGGAAATTATCAAGCGGTGGGTATACCGAACGTCATCATGGGTTGACAGGCAGACAGAGTCTACAATGGCAGCCCTGAACAACACGTGGCACCAAGGTGCAATGAAAGCAGACGAAGATCCAGAGTCAAAAAGAAAGGCATTTTGAAAGCCAAGACGACGAAGAGGCATAGGAAATGAAATGAAGGGTCAAAAAATGTAAACAGAGAGTCACACCAGAGATTTTAAAAAGGGGGAACGAAGGCATGCACAAGGATAAAAAAACTATCAAGACAGTGTTGCAGACATGAAGGCAAGAGGGCCATTCTGGACCTGTTTAGGCTGTTTTTTCTTCCAGAGTTGGAAATTTTGTAATGTAATGTAAAAGAAAAATAAATAAATAAACTACCTTTTGGGATAAAGGAGTTTATTTGGCAGACTGCTACCATTGTTGTAAATTTTTCCAAGTTTAATGAATGAGAATTTGAGAATCTGGGGTGAGTGATTTTGGCTCCCCATCAGATATTGTATACTATTTATTGTTGTGCCAAGATATGGTCTTGATCTAGGATAGAACACATAACATGAGGTAGATTTTTTATCATCAAAACATAGTCTAAATCTGGGTATCCTTGTACACAAAAATCTTTGACATCCTTCATATAACTCAGTCCATAGTCTACAGCATTTTTGATATATTGTAGTATTCTTTTTGTAGCTTTCCAATGACTTTCTCTTGGTTCTTACATAAAGTATGAAATATAATTTATGATAAATGATGTTTTATTGGCTATTTTTAAGTATAAAAGACTTCTAATTAGATGTCGATACATTGTTGCTAAAATCAGTGAGGTTTTATCATTTTTGGATAGTTGAATTCCTTGTTTTATTGGTGTATCTTTGGGCTTGCACTCTGACACCCTATATTTTCAAGAAGAGATTTTGCATATTTTGATTGAGTGATAACTATTTTGTCTTCTCCTTGATAAATATCTACCCAAGATGGTAGTTCATCATTCCTAGATATGTCATTTTTAAAGCCTTTTCTAGAACCTTTTTATATCATTTATCAACTTTTTTGAACTTCCAATAATTACTATGTCATCAACATATACTATGAGAATTAAAACATTATTTCCAATCTTCTTGGTATATAAAATGGGGATATGTTGTACTTCTACTAAAGTTATAATGTAGTAGATGATTATTGATCTTGATGTTCCATGCTCTAGGAGCTTTTTTTAGGTCAAAAAGAGATTTATTCAACTTGCATACCTTAATTTCTTGTCCTTGAAGTATAAAATGTTTAGGTTTTGTCATTTAGACTTCTTCTAATTCATCATTCAGAAATACACTCTTTACATCCATTTGATGAAGTTTCCATCCTTTATGAGCTTCCAGAGCATAAACTGTTCGAATAGTTATCATTCAAGCTTTTGGTATGAATGTTTCTTCATAGTCGATTCCCTCTATCTGAGCATACCCTTTGGCCACTAGTTAATATTTATATTTATCAAGTGTTCCATCTACTTTGTATTTGATTTTTTACACCCATTTGCACCCCACTATTGTTTTCCTAGTGGCATATTTACTAAGTCCCATGTTTTATTCTTCTTGAGTGAAGCATATTCAGATTCTATGGTTGCTCTCTAGTGTAAGTTTTCTAGTTCTTGAGAAGTTGATATTGGTTCTTTTATGTTTCTTAACATTCCTTTGTTCATTTTGGTCATATTGTGAATTTGAGGTCCTATAGTTGTAATATCTGGTATTATGTAGCATAGTTTATGTTTTTATATCATGTTCTTCTAGTCCTTGGTCCATGCTCATTTCATCTTCTTCAGGTAGATTCAAGAGAAATTTTGTGTCACCACTGGATTCATTTGTGTCGACTTTGACTTTCTCATTAAAAATCACATCTCTACTAATATAGACTTTCTTTGTAGATGGATCTAATATTTTGTACCATGTGGATTCATTGTAATACCCAACAATTATCCTTGTCATAGTCTTGTCATCTAACTTGGTCCTCTTTTGCTTTGAAATATGCATATAGGCTTTGCATCCAAATATTTTTAGTTTTTCCATGTTGGGCTTATATCCTGACCATGCTTCTTCTAGTGTAATATGCTTGAGTACTCTTGTTGAAATTTTGTTTTGCTTGTAGACTATTGTTTGTACTGCTTCAGCCCAATATTTATGATCAAGTTGTGCTTATTTCAACATACATCTTACCATTTCCATTATTGATCTATTTCTTCTTTCTGTAATTCTATTTTGTTGCAGTGAGTATGCTATAGTAAGTTGTCTTTTGATTCCATTGTTTTCAAGGAAGGATTCAAATTCTTTAGAGATAAATTCTCCTCCTCTATCTGAACAAAGTGCTTTTATGGTATTCCTTGATTTTTTTCAAATTGAAGTTTGAATTGTTTGAAGTAGCTAAATACTTTTGATTTGTATCTCATGAAATATACCCATATTTTTATGGTATGATCATCAACAAATATCTGAAAGTATTTATGTCCTCCAATGCTATCAACTTTCATAGGTCCACATAAATCACTATATATTATTTCTAGAGGATGTAGAGCTCTATGTTGACGTAATTCGAAAAGAATTCTATGTTGTTTACCTGCTAAACATTCTACACATATAGTATCTTCTAGAGATAAGCTGAGTAGTCCTTCTACCATTTGATACATGTATAATTCCTTCATTGATGTCTCACTAGTATGTCCTAGTCATGTGTGCCATAGTTTTGAAGCATTGACTAAAAGAGTTGAGTGAATAGCAGTGTCTAGGAAAAATTACCCATTTTATATGATATTGATGCTATCATTCTTCCCTCTCTAGAGATGTTATATTGCCTTTTTCTAGTGAGAACCTTGAACTCAACAGTATGTTCCCTGTCATATGCTTACTTGCACTTGAATCTATATACCAACACTCCATGATGTTGTTTTAGATATTTTATGATATAGTGCTTCTGAAAGATATAGTTCAATTTTTGGTTTGATTTTATACAAAATTGTAATGATCAAAAATCAACTTCTTAATCTTCTTGATACTCATATTGAACTAAGCACTTTTCAATTTTGAAGAGGTTTTGATGTTGGATATCTTTTGTCCCTAAGGAGAAAATTTGTGAGACAAGAACAAAAATTTCCAAATTTAATAAAAGTTTTAATAACCCTTTTTTGAAACCCTTAGGAATTTTGTTCAAGTGTTCTAATTTCCAAAAAATTAGTTTGAAGTTGAAACCCTTATCACTCCCAAATTTGGAAAACTAGAACACATTAATATTTGCAAACTTTAAATGGATCAATTCCAAGTAGAATCCCTTATTGCTCCTAGGATGTATTTTTGTAAATATTAAATTAATTCTTAAGTTTTGCTTTCAAACAAAGATTGATTTTAAATAATATATCAACCTAATCTTATAACCTTATAACTTCATTTTTGAAATTGAAAGCAAATAAGAAATTAAGGTCGTGTACATTTTATGACATTCTCCTTATTGAGCATAGATTCCCAAGGCTTTAATGTACTCCATGAATGTTGGTTGACCAAGAGTTTTCAAACTATACCCATATTGCTTTGGATCTCTACCAAATAGCACCTGAACTGATGCCGAACGCCCATCGTCACTTTGTCAAACTCAACCTGAATAGTTGTTGAGTGTCTACCTTCGATGTATCGTGTAGCACTTGAACTCTTACCAAGCATCTATCGAGTAGCTTTCACTACTGCTCGTGGTGTTCTTGTCACTGTATGAGTTTCTAAATGCTCATGGAAGCTCTCATATGTTTGGTGGAGGTGGCAAACTCACTTCACTACTTGTGACAAGTGTCACTATTAAGTTGAAAATATTTCTTTATTCTTCCTTGAGCGTTGTCCAAGTAACACTTCGTATCCAAGCTATCTTTCTTGTAATGTATGTCAAGCTATATGTAACTCCACTATTTGGATTATGGGCACCAAGAAGTGTAACATCTCCTTTGTGAGTGTTATAGAGAATATTTCAAAAGATGACAAGTGGTAGTTGCATGCCTTTATTTCTATCAATGCTTATATGAAGACTCTCCAATGCATTTTAATCCTTGCTATTTTACATAGATTCTCAAGTATCTCCATCTAATGGTTGAGCTATGGTGGAGATATGGCAAAGCTTTGGTGGAGATATGGAGTAACTTTGGTGGCCCTTGAATGGATTTCAAATGGCAGCGCTTGGATGAAGACTCCTTGATGCTTTACTCCATTGTAAGCATTTACTAATGGTAGAAATTCTTTGATACAAATATGCCTTTCCTTTGATGTATGTTTTCTTTATCTTCTGCTTTGTATACTACTTGACATTCGCCTATACTGTATCTTCTGCTTTGTACACTACTTGATCTTATCCTATGTTGTGTCTTCTACAGGTTCAAGCATCCATGATGAGCCCTTTGAGTGGTTTCTATAGCTTGGAAGGAGTGCTTAAGTTCATCCCTTTCTTGGCTATTGTTCTTGTATTTATTGTCCCTTTTTGGGACAGATTCAAATATGTTTTTAGACTGTAAAAAACTAGATTGAAATGGTGCTATAAGATGGACTATAGTGTGTACATAAATTCCCTTTGATGCATCTTCTTTTGCACTCTTATTTCAGATGAGAAACTCTGATTTTATGGCAGATATTTCTCCTACAATACAAGGGTTTTAAGGTTATATTTTATAAGTAGACACCTTCCTTTTTTTTGCTTGGTCACTTAGATAACCATTCTTATATAAAAGTAGATAGAAGATTTTATTTTCTACAATTTTTTTCTTGTATTCAATTCTTTAATGCTTTTGGATTTGAGACTCACCAAGTTTCATACTATAAAGCTTCCATTTATGTTTTTGGTTAGTTATGTTCTCCAGGTTTTAGAGGATTCTAACCTTTTTGGGTGGCTTCTTTAGGCCACTACGAGTTGCAGATTACTATGCTTCAATAGTATCTTTAGACACTTGATATAAATCATATTTTGTGCCCTTCAAGAACACAAAACCAACTTATTTTGAGAGTAGTGTAATAGTACAAGTTTTTTTTCACTTTTAATGCACTAAGATTACACTTTACCATTCTAATCAACTCTCAAATTAATACATTAAGAATTTACTGCAACTAATCAAGAATAACCTAAAATGAATCTTTAAGAGTTATTCTGAAATTTCACTACAACTAATATTGTAGAGCTTAGTCTTCTTTTTCTTTCAAAATAGATAATAGGTAGTTGATAGGAACTATTTTTGCATCTAATCAAATCCTAATAAAAATGTAAATAAACCTTAAAAATAACGTTTTCTTTTTGCACTTTTGAAGACTACAGTCCAATTTTCTATTTACAACTTTAATCCAAATGCAGGTACATATAACAAATCTAATAGGTATATGAATTAATAAACCTATTTACACTAGAAAGTTGCATACCATATTGTTGTAGCTATTTTTAGACTATCTTGAATAGCTCCTTCTTCATCAAATGATGGTCTCAACCTTTTTTTTACGAGCCTAGGTTTTGATGGCGTGTTCTCCTCTTTTGTTCTTCTCCTGATGCATATTTGGAGAAGTCTTTGTCTCTGAAGCGATGCCTTATTTTTGTGAGAGGTAATATTCAAATCTTCAATATTTGGTGAGCTTCTTCTGAGATGTGGCACTCCTTGTAAAATTCTTCTTCTCTTGGGCTTGTTGTCGGATGGCAACAATTGTCCCAACTCTTATGTTTATTAGAAACTTCTTTGATCTTTTTATTCTTGTCAAGCTCTTCAAACAATCTCACAATAATAGAATTTGTAAGTAGCAGGTTCAAAGGTGCATCTGTTTTGCAAAAACCTATAGTAGTAACTTTATTTGTTCCTTTGTCACGATATGTTTCCCTCAAACCTTATTATCCTTTATGATCACTGCATCATTCTTGTTCTCTTAAATACTCTCTAAATAAGTAATTGAATGATTCATTACTTTCTCCCTTTAGTAACTCTCTTTATGATTTAGAGAGCATAGTAATTAAATGATTTTTAATCACTAATTTAATAATGCCTATGGATATAGTAATGGGTATAATTAAATGGTTTTTATTTTAAATAAATAAAATAAAGGACCATAGGATAAATGAACCATTGGCCATATGGATAGACAGGTTCACAGTCCAAACAAGCCACTAACTTCAAGATAGTCCACCATCATTGACCGGATGAGAGATTCGATGAGCATATGCGAAGGCCCCGATGACCACTAACTAATGGTCAAATGATATTGGGAGTATTACTCCTTATATATCACTGTAAAACCAACCTACAAAGAATGTGGGATGTTTATTTGAAAACCCTAGGTCTTTTGGATCTACATTGGATTCATGTCTCTATGCACTTTTTAGATTTCTCACCCTAGATTGGAATCAAAGGTTATTATGGGGGATCAATACAGAATATGATAATTCACGTAAGTGTACTCTATATTATCTTTGTGTAAACTAAAATAAGATAATATTAGTTATAAAATTCTTCTACTACCCATAGTACAAGGATACCCCTTTAGGGAAGACATTGGGTTAACCATAAAACATTTCTAAGACCCCATTTCACAGTAAAAACTTAGTAGATTTAACCCTCAATATAAGCCACTATAATAGCATGGCATGTGATGTTGTTGGGCTTGAATATCTCTCTTTGTTTGGGAGTATTATGATATTGGGAACCATAGGTATTAATCGACAAAGATAGCATTACACTATGTTGACATCCCAATCAATTCTAGGTGTGGCAATGATAAATTTCATCTTCATCACTGACCCTGCAAAACCCTACCATAAAAGAGGGTGTTATCAGGTCCAAAGTGATAGGTGTGAAGCACCTTAAATGAAAGAGCTTCCTTCTATATTAACCATCACTCGATGGTCGAGTGGGGATCACATACTAGACGTAGCAGGCTACAATTGAACCTGCCACATGCCCACTCTTGGTTATACTATGGAGGTATGCATAAAATTGATGTTTGAAACCTAGCATAATTTGATATGACCTATATTAACCTTGTTGTTTTCTCATATATTGCCACGTGTGTTCGTCTGATTGGCACATAGTTGATGAAACATCTATTTTTTTTGTTATGTTGTGGGAATAAATTATCCCACATTTGCTCCTATGGGAGAAATTGGACGCTTAAATAAGAGAATACACATCCCTTATGTAATGACCACTACCCAGTGGTCATGGTGACCACTGAGTGGTGGTATATGACCAACACTTGGTGATCAAGTTGACCACCAAATGGTGATCACCTCGTTTTTATTGGAGAAGCCTTTGATACATAAGTTGACCATGCCATGTAAGCCTAGGTTTCAGATGGAATTTTGATGTCGATTGTGACTTAGTGTGTAGGGTGCATATAAAATAACAAAAAAAATTATTTAGTTCCAAATTTGGCTTAAATAAGATATGCATGCGTATGGTGATCATTGGATTGGATTCCAACCAAAAAAAAAAAGAATACCTATTACGTCATGTAATTCAAAAAGAAAATTTTGGATTAATCAAGTACTAGGACTAAGGACTAATGATTAATAAATTTAAGATATAGATAGTCCTATGCAAATAAAATGAAAGGTCACTTCACACCATAGTCGATAGCTTTATTTATGGTTATAAGGTATAACAAAACAAAAAGGATGAGCTATACTCACATAGTAAGGAATCTAAAATTATATAAAAATCAATTTATATGAAGACAGATGAAAGTAGTAAAAATAAAGTGAGAATGATAGGTGTGTTTCAATTATAAATAGAATTTTCCTATAGTGCCTTCCTTAAAAATGAAATATTACTTAAATGAAATATTAGTACGCACTTCAAACAAAATAAATAAGGGATCAGTATACTAATGTGATTTGGAAAGATTGCTTTTTAATGAATTAAAGGTATGGGACTTTAAATTTAGGGATGACTTTGTGTCAACTATGTAGAATGAATTTGGAATTCATTTTTGAGGGGACTTATATGGTTCTCTCTAACATTGATACAATTTCTCCAAAATATAGTTCGATGATTATCATAATCACATATGAGATGTTATAATTCATTAAGATGGCTTAGAGAAAGAAATCAATAGATTCCTTAATTGTATCTTGAATTTTAAAGGAATAGTTGGTTTCCTTATGGGTATGAAAAGTACCTTCATATTATATTGATGACTTAGAGAAAGGAATGGGGAATTCCTTATTTGCATCATGACCTTGAAAAAGGGACAGTTGTATTCCTTAGTTGGTATTTGATTTAAAGGGACCCGAAGATCCTTCTTTATTTGTAATATTTTACATCTCAAGTTTATGAATATGAGGAAAGAACATAGTTTGGAGGCTGGGTTTTTCCCATCAAGGTTTCCCAGGATAAATCATTGTGTCACTCTATTTTATGGTTTGATGTGTTATTTCTTGTTCCTATTGCTTTTACTTTTAAAAGGAAAATGATATATGTGGATGAGATGGTTAAATGTTTAAATGGGATAGTTATGCATTTTCTAGATCACTACAATGAGTACTATTTATTCAATAATTTTATTTATGATGTTAAGAATGGATGATGATCCCTATGTGTGAACGAGATATTTGGCAAGCGGCTATGCGAGGGTTTCATCTGGGTTGAGTGCAAGCAGCTCCAGAGGTTGGTTTTTAGGGCCTTTGGGCCCTAGCGACCAATATTTTTGTGGTTTATGCTCAATATTTTAGCAAGAAATGTTGCAGGGGATCCAATATGGGTTAGAAATTTGTCTTTCAATAGATCATACTGTGAACTTGAGTGACAACGGCTTCCAATTTGCTGCACAAAAGAAAAGTGAAAACCATACCTTTCCACGATGTCTAGGGCAAGGATTAAAGAGATCACAAAACAAGTTTCAAGCAGTTGATCAAAAAATGGCTCATATCTCAAGTGAATCTGGTGCTAAGGTGCACCCACAAAATAATTCTACTATGAAAACCCCTGTCAAGGGTAAGAATTTCGAAGACTCAGTCCCAAAAATGAATTTTAGGGATGCCCTTCATGGTGGACAACCTCAACCCAATGCTAATATCAATCTTAGGGCTTCCCATAAACCTCTAAGAATGCCTAAGATTGATCCCAAGAAAACGGAGTCAGGATGTCTTAAAGCAACTGATGGAACTCCTATTGTTAAGCTTGATATGGGTAACATTCAGACTGGCATTGAAGATTTGGAAAAAAGAGGACTAATTTGTCGGTTCGTGGGTTTTCGTCCGAGTCTATCTGCTTTCAAAGTCTGGGCTGCAAAAAGCTGGAAAACTAAAGGTGAGTTACAAATCTCTATTTATCCAAATGGTTATTTTCTTGTTTTATTTGCTAATAATGAAGATAGAGAGAAAACTTTTCAAGGGGGTCCTTGGTTTTTTGGAAGGGCAGGGCTTTTCATGAAGCCCTGGCATACTAAATTTAAAGCCGAAGAAGAGATGCCTTCTATAGCTCCCGTGTGGGTTAGACTCTTTGGCCTCCCTATTGAATTTTGGAATCCTACTATTTTTTCTTCAATTGGAAACTCTTTAGGAACTTTTATGATGACCGCTGATTGTACTCAAAATTTTGAACATATTATTTATGCTCGGATTTGTGTTTTAATGGATTTTGACAAACCCCTACCTAAAAATATCACATTACAATTTGGGGAAGACACTTGGGAGCAAGTAGTGGACTATGAGAACATTCCTTTTCGTTGTAGAATTTGCCATGAATATGGTCATTTGGCCAAGGCTTGCCCAAATAAAATTCCCGATCAAAAGAAAGAAGATATAAACTCAACAGGTTTCCAAATACCTAAGAAGAAGAACACTCAAAAAAACTAGTTATGAAGGATCAATCAAAGTCATCTGCTAATATGTTTGAAATCCTTTCCACAAATGATGTCCCAAGTGAGGAAGAGGAAATAATGGAAACTAAAATCTTAGAAACACAATTTAAATATGAAGGGAAGAACTCAGAGACAAACCAACAAATCAAAGGTTTTCAACAGAAAAAAAGGAGAAAATTTACACAAGAAAAACAATATTTCAAATGTCAAAACTTCAAATAATGCAGGTCCCAATATAGACTCCGTTGAACCATCTAGTAAAATTTTGGCTGTGTACGAGCATTCTTCAAGGTTAGAAGCCATCTCGGATTCAATTGGAATAAGTCAAGAAACAGGGAAAAAAATTGAAGATGGATTCTAATCAAAAAGTAGGTCGCAAGACCAATCAATATCATATGGTAAAAGAAGGTGAAAAGCTTGTAGAGGAAGGTAAGATTAATGCCCTTCCCAACTTTTTTAGCCCCGGTATTAATGAAGATCATCACTTGGAATATTAGAGGACTCAAAGGGAGTCTTTCAAAACAAAATGAAATTAGAAGAATGATTCAGATAAATCATCCACATCTTGTTTTCCTTCAAGAAACAAAGATGTCAATGGAGGATATGGACTTAATTGCCAGTAAAATTTGGCCAGCTGGAAAAGTGGTTTCCCTCAGCTCCCAAGGGACTTCGGGTGGCATTGCTTGTCTTTGGGACCCAAAAGAGGTAGTTATTCACCATATGGTTGGCAGTTGGGGTTTGTTGGCTATAGCTATTCAAAGTAGACATTCCAACCAGATTATGCTCTGCATTATTGTTTATGCTCCGACTTCTTTGGAGGAAAAAAGAAGACAGTGGAAGGATATTACTCATATTATCTCTCATTTTCCTAAAGCTTGGATCTTGATCGGAGGAGATTTCAATACCATCCTCTCTCTGGATGAGAAAAGGGGGGAAATAGAAATTTGGACAAAAGCACCGACCTCATGAGCGAATATATTTCAAACCTCCATCTTGTGGATATCCAACCGGATAATGGCCTTATGACTTGGTCTAACAGAAGGCAAGGCTTAGCTTGTATAATGGAGAGATTGGATAGGTTTTTGCTCTCTAAAAATTTCTTAATCCATGGTCACATTCCTAAAGTGAAGACTCTTAATAATGTTGGTTCGGATCATTGGCCACTCATGGTGGAAATGTGGAAAACCAATGTGAGTTTCTCTCCTTTTCATTTTCAATTAATGTGGCTTAGAGACATTTCCTTCAGACCTCGTGTGCAACAATGGTGGAAGGAAGGTAAACCTAGGCATGGGACTAAGATGTTCTGTTTTGCCAAAAGACTGCAATACATTAAATCCAAAATCAAGACTTGGAACTGGAAAGAGTTTGGGGATGTTCATAAAAAAAACATGAAGTTATTGCTCATCTTGAAAATTTGAATAAGAAAATCCGTTTAGATGGCCTCACAGAGAAGAGAAGTGCAGATGAAATTAAACTCACAACTCAGTTAGAGGAATGGGAAAAAAGAGAAGAAATCTTATGGAAGCAAAAATCTAGAATTCAATGGCTCAAAGAAGGAGATCGAAACACAAATTTCTTCCACAAATATCTTCTAGCTCGAAGATCTCACAACTTTATTTCTTCCTTAAAATCAGATTCTGGAGATGTTGTTTATACTTGGGATGGCATGAACTCTATTGTTGTTGATTACTTTTCCAATATTTTTGCTGCTACTCCTCTTGACTCAACTTCACAACAAAATGTTCTTCAAGCAATCCCTTCTCTTATCACTTCTGAGGAGAACTCTATTTTGACTGCTCCTCGTTACTATCAATGAGCTTCAACAAGTAGTTTTTAAAATGCAAAAAGGGAAAACCCTAGGTCCCGATGGTTTTCCCATTGAGTTCTACCAAGAGTTCTGGGATATCCTTCATGTTGATTTATTAGAGGTGGTGGAAGAAGCCAAGAAAGCCAAAGAAATTTTGAAGGTTATCAATAAAACTTATATTACTCTTGTTCCAAAAGCTCAAGAGGTTGATCATATCTCAGCTTTTAGACCTATTGCTTTATGTAATGTTCTTCTCAAAATCATTACTAAAATCATGGCAGAAAGGTTGAAGCCTCTTTTGCATAAGATTATTTCCCCAGAGCAAGGGGGTTATGTGGAAGGACGTCAAATAGTAGATGAGATAGTTCTTGCTCAGGAAGCCATCCATTCCATGGATATGCAAAATTCTCCTTCCATGTTCATTCGGTTAGACTTATCCAAAGCTTATGACAGAGTGGATTGGCACTTCCTTATCAAAGTTTTGAGGCAATTTGGTTTCTCTAAGGATTGGATGGATTGGATTATGGGATGTATCTCTTTAGTTTCCTACTTAGTTCTTATCAATGGCAGGCCTTCTCAGTCTTTCCCAGCTTCCAGAGGTATTAGGCAAGGTGACCCGCTATCCCCTTATTTATTCATCATTCTTGTTGAATGCTTGGGTAGGACTATAACCAAAAAGAGGGAAAACAAAACCCTTGAGGGAGTTACCATTGCTCATGGAGCTAGACCTATCTCTCATCTTCAATTTGTGGATGACTCTACTCTTTTAGGTAAAGCTACAGTTAAGGAAGCTTCTAATATTAAGCAAATCATTAGCTATTTTTCTAAGGCTATTGGGCAGCTTGATCAATGAAGACAAATCTAAAGTTATTTTCTTTCACTGCTCTCGCTAGACAGAATCCATGGTCTTGGATAAATTAAGATATAAGAAGACCTCTCTTCCAATCACTTATTTAGGTATTCCCATAAATATTCAAAGGCAAAAAAATAAATATTGGAATTGGTTGTTGGACAAAGTCAAGAAGAAAATTGGAAAGTGGACCAACAAGTGGCTTTCTTCTGGGGGTAGAATCACCTTGGTAAAATCAGTCCTTCAAGCTATTCCTATTTATGTTTCTTCCATTTTGAATATCCCAAAGGTTGTTCTTCGAGAATTGGATCAAATCAGTCATCGTTTCCTTTGGAGTGGTACTAAGGAGAAAAGAAAATGGGCCTTGGTGAAATGGGATACTTTATGTCTTCCTAAGAGTGAAGGGGGGTTAGGATTCTGGTCTTCAATTAATAACAACAAAGCTTTAGCTGCTAAATTATATTGGAGGATGTTGCATAACCCCAATGCTCTTTGGGCCAATAATCTTCGTGCTAAATATGCTGAGAACAAAAGTCCCGAAGACCTTGTTCGCTATCAACTTCCTACCAAAGGTTCTCCCATTTTAGCAGCTCTTAAGACCGGTGAGGATTTGATAAAGAAAAATTATTTTGGATCATTCATAATGGTCAACATGCAAATTTTTGGATAGATTCTTGGGATGGTCACAAGCCTTTGATAACTCGTTTCCCGATTGGAGGCCTTGGATGGAGGAGCTTCACCGAGCTAATTGGATAAAGGTGGCTAATTACTGTCGGTACCATACTGGTAATTCAAAGGTTGGTAGATATTGGATCCCTATTGAGGACTCGGCCTATTCAAATCCCAGAAAGGCAAAGACAAGATATCCAAGGCATCCTTCATATGAGATCCCTCTCTTGGTCCCATGAAAAAGATTGTTTTGGATGGAACAACACTACTAAGGGTGAGTATTCAGTTGCTCAAGGTTATTTGACCTTATGCCATAATAATCCCAACCATTCTTCTGACATATTTTCTCGATTGTGGGCTCAAAAGCTCTGGCCTAAGGTGAGGTTCTTTAATTGGCTTTTATTGCATCGTAGGGTGCTTACCGGTGAGCAACTTATGAAGCGTGGTTTTCATGGCCCTTTTAGATGTGAAATGTGTGAAGAGAATGTAGAAAATATCAACCATATTTTTATTGAGTGTACTTTAGCCTCTGAGCTATGGAGGAGAATGGCCACTTTACTTGGCTTACAAGTGGTCCAATTTTTTTACTTTTGAACAGCTTTGGAGGGATTGGCCTAATCAAGAGGGTGTTGATCATTTTATTAGGCAGTTAGTTTGGATGGGTTCTACCATTCTTCTTTGGAATATTTGGAATGAAAGGAACAACCAAATTTTTAATCAAGATAGGAAGGATATTCACTATATTTGGCAAAAGACCATAGCCAACTTAGTTGAATCAGTCCATCAACTCCTTAATCACCCCCAAAACTCCCACCAAAGATGGGATCAAGTGATGCAAATATTGAAGATTAAATCTTCTAAGGGCAACCAACTTAAAGGGAATGTGAGTATTAGTAAGATGGATAGGACTAGAAATTGGCAACCTCCTCCTAAGGATTTTGGAAAAGTCAATACTGATGGAGCCTCTAGAGGGAACCCTGGAAAAGCCAATGTGGGAGGAATTGGTAGACTTTCAGATGGCTCCCTGGTTTTTACTTTTGCTGAGAATTTGGGTATTCTTTCCAATAACCTTGCCGAGGGGTATGGTATCCTCAGAGGCCTTCAAGAGGCTACTAAGGTTGGATGGGAAAAGGTGTTAGTTGAGTCTAGATCTCAACTTATGATTAATCTCTTGAAGACTCCTTCTAAGAATCATAAGGTGGATTGGAGAATAAAAAGAATTATTGAGAAGATTCAATTAATCCAGATGGGATTTTTGAAAGTTGATTACAATCATGTGGTCAGAGATCAAAACAAGAGTGTTGATGCTTTAGCTAATTGGGCTTTGGACAAAGGTGATCTTACTTGTTATGGCCACCCTCCTATATGGTGGGCTTCTCAAATTAGGGAAGCTCTTCTTTCTATCATTTCTTTGGATGGCTCCAGCTCTAAAGGTACCTAGTTTCTTCTTGTTTTTTTTTTTTGCTTCTCTTTGGTTCATTCAGTTTTTTTTAGTTCCCTAGCTCATTCTATTCTTTATTTTGTTTCCTCTATTGATTCTTGCCTTAATAGTCTTCTGGTCTAGATAGGTCATTGTTATGTTCAATTTTTTTTCTTTTTTCTTTTTTGTTTTTTTTGTTTAGTTTTTTAAGGTGGGTGGGTTCTTTTGTTTTGTTTTGTTTTTGTGTTCTTTGTGTTGTTTTTTGTTGTTCTTGTGTTTTTGTTGTTTTGTTTTTTTTTTTATGTTTTTTGTTATTGTTCTTGTGTTTTTTTCGTTCTTGTTCTTGGGTTTCTCTTTGTTTGTGTTATTTCGTGTTTTTATGTGTGAGTGTTTTCTATGTTTTTTGTTTTTGTTTATTGTCTTGTTGTTGGTTGTTTTTTATTTTTATTTTTATTTTTTATATTTTTTAGGTTTTGGTTGTGTTTATTTTTCATGTTTTTTTTGGGTTATGTCTTTGTAGTGTTCTGTTGTTTTTGTCTTGTTTGTGTTTTGTTATGTGGTTCTTGTGTTTTTCTATGTGGTTTGTGTTGTGGTTTCTTTTATCTTATTGTGCGTGTTTGGTTGTGCTTTTGTTTTTGACACACTCAAGGAGCATGTTTTTTATTTTATTTTATTATTTTTGTTGTTATTTACTTATTTTTAAATTGGTTTTGTGTGTTTGTTTGCTCCTTGAGTATGTCAAAGGTGGTAGGCCAGGTCCGAGTCCTGGGCATTTTTGGCGGAATGGATACCCCTGCCTCCTTGGGTCTTACCCGAAAGTGGCATCCCTTTTGGGATGTTTTCCACAAATAAAAAAAAAAGAATGGATGATGATTTAATATTATGCAATTATGCCATTTACTTCCTGGATTAAATTGGTTAAATGTGAATGATGTAAATAATTGGTTTTACTTCTTGTATTTAATGATTGTGTGGATATATAGAAGCTAATAATAGTGGAATGTAATTCCTGTTTAAATAGATCTCTCATGTGATGTTTCAATTCTATGGTTATGATGAATAGATTTTATCATAAAAAGGCTCCATTAGTTTATATCCACCTCTTAAACACTCATTATGGTTTAAATTAAAACACATTGGAATTTGAAGCGGAATAAAACCCAAAAGGAGGCAAAATTGGTCTTGAACTATAAACCAAAACAAACCTTATATCCGAAAAGCTAAGAAGTGGAGTGTGCATTTCCATGTTGGACAAGTATTATCTTTAAATGACTCTGATGAATAAGCAAATTGGATACCTAAATGAAGGAATGGACAAACAATTTTTAAGGGGTTTTAAGTTACATAATCTTGCTTAAGATGACATTCCATGGATTCTATGCGTTTAATCATGAATAGTGATTTGTTATCCTATAGATTCCATCAAAGAGATGTGGATCGGTTATAGGATCTATGAATAACCATTGGTGTGGTTATTTCATCTATGATGGTTTTCCATGGGTGTGGTTCTCCATATTTAAGGCATTCACCTATGTACTGAACTTGGTGGACAGTATGTTTATGGTGATTCCCCTTTTTATGTGGGATGAAACCTAACGCTTGGCCAGAGTTCTCATATCAATGGGGTATAAGGGTTTCATAGAAGCTGATCACTTCTACTTAAAGAGACTCTGATCAAGTCTCAATATCTCTTGAAGCTATTTGCCTTGACAAGTTATAATCCAACTGGAATGAGTCTATCTTAGGTCATGATTATGTTCCTTACCTTATGAAAGATATATGAATATAAAAAAATTTGAGTGGTTGAGTAGTGACAATGGGGGTTGTTACATCCTCACTAGGAAAAACCGTAGCTCTGATACCACTGATGGCTTTGGTAGCATCTCAATATTTTAGAAGACATATATCAAGGTAATAGAACATCTTATTAAATGAATAGAAGTGATACATTCGAGTAAGGGTATGAAGCCCTTTATGTAGGAGGATATATTCCTTGGCAAACACTCTATCTAGCTATGCAAGGGATAACTTGCACATGTACAACTTACACATTGACACTTATCCACTTATTACATTGCATGAAGTAACTAGATAACTTGACCCTAAAGTAATCTAAGTATGTACCTTGGAAGATACATTTACATAACCCAAATGATGGAATATACTCTATTTCTAATAGGATGTAGGATCGATGTAAAGGGTTGCAAGGACCATTCATTGATCAGGCAAGAAACAATCAAGTTGGACATGAAATTTAGGTTGGACCATTTAGATCACCTCGAGGACCACATTCAAATTGAAGAAATCATCCACAATGGCTGAGAGATTGGATAGATCTCGGATAACCTAGAGATGGGAGAGGATAGTCCCAAACTAGAGATATTTTCCCAATGATTACAAGAAGGGCCATGGTACAAATGCGTGGTCATAGAAGAAATTATCTTGGAAATGAGAGAGAGCAAGTTTGCATAATGCAAGCACAATTTCAACAAGTCCACAAAGGATTTAGAAGATAATCTTGGACAAACTTGGTCACCAAGTTTAGAAGAAAACATAACTCAAGGAAATCCAAGTAGGAGCCATACAAATGAAGGAGAATATATGATAGATCATCATACAAATGAGCACAAGATGGTAAGAAGCGGTGCAAAGGATGACCATACAATGCAAGATCAAGAAAGATATTATACGACAGAGCACCGTACAGACCAAGAGAAGTAGCAAAGGGACTATATGACAGGTGTTATACAAGTCAAGTGCATAGGGAGGATCGTATGGCCAGCCACCTACAAGTCCAAAGCAAGGGAATTGTATGACAAAGAATGTAAAGAATGAGGATCATATAAATTATATGATGAAAGAACTAACAAAAAGGTAGGATGATATGTCAACAAGGGATGTTGTGCAAGCCTAAGTCTACATGGTCATACGACTTGTATGACAACCTTGACATGTCATCAAAAAGTCACATGTATAAATATGTACATTAACAAAAATTGCAGGTTTACAGGAGGTTGTATAGTAATACTGAAAACCAATAGGAGGAGAAATTAAAACTAAGACAGATAAGGAGACATACCATACAGAGTTGGAAAAAGACAACTGATTTTCTTTTACACAAACCCCTATATTAAAATTATACAAGGAGGGGCACCTACTATTCAAGGTAATTCAAGGCAAGTTGCAATGAAGGGTTTGAAAAAATGTGCAAGGGAAAGGAAAAAGAAAGTTGTTATACAGACAAAGAGCATCAAGGGGGAAAGTAGGCCAATGAGAAAATCATCGTACAAGAGCATTGAAGGAAAGACTACAAAGAGAAAAAGACTGCAAATTGAAGAAAGTGTCGTACAATTTTTTTTGTGAAATTGTCATATGAGGGAAGGTAGGCTACCATACGACACAGGGAAGTTATCATACAAAGAGAGAAAAAGTGATCATATGATGCAAATATGTGACCGCACAGGAAAAGAAAAATACCACCATATGATTAAAGAAGGTCATCGTACAAAGGACAAAGACTACTATATGACAAAGGAGTATTGTACAAATTGAAATAAGTGTCATACAATCATGAGTGTCATACAAGTATAATTGATTGGCCATATAGACGATGACAAACTGACTAAATAGTCAATGTACAACAAAAAGAAAGAATGTACGACATATGAAGTATGAGTGAGAGAATAGATTTTGGTGAGTTCTTATGAAGAATAGAACCACAAAGGATTACATGCTTGCCTGACCCGTTGCATAGGAGAGAATACCCAAGGAGAGAAGAAGAAGTTAGACTCAATGCAAGACAAGAGTTACTAGAGTACACACAAGGAAGAAGACATTACATGGAGCAGGAGACATAATCTCAGAGATGACAAGATGATTCACTGGCAAAAGAGAAGGATAAAATAAATCTAAAGCAAATAATATAGACTCAACCAGTTGGATAATTTTTTGGAAGTGGTGGTAAGAGAATCCACCATATCATAAGTTGAAAGTTGCATTGATGCAAGTAGAAGTAAGATGCATTGCACAGGTTTAAGTATTTGATTAAGGTATTTTTTAAGGAATATTTGTTGCAAATGTTCGAGACTTATGATGCAAATAAAAACATAAGCATTATGAAGATTGGAAATCGAGACATGAGGATGATGATTTTAGAAAATAATTTTTGGCAGATGTTTGGGTTACCAA
This sequence comes from Wollemia nobilis, assembly GCA_028583015.1. Taxonomy (NCBI): domain Eukaryota; kingdom Viridiplantae; phylum Streptophyta; class Pinopsida; order Araucariales; family Araucariaceae; genus Wollemia; species Wollemia nobilis. Next base: position 214,136 of record JAQPPZ010002552.1, read on the forward strand.
AATAGGAAATTGCAATGAGGAAAGAGGTCTTAGATACAGAATAATGGAACAGGATAATTTGAGATATAACAACTATTAAACCTAGCAATGCCAATAAGATTTTTGGTTTAAGAAGTCATGGGATTAAATAGAGCCAAATGAAGAATGATGAGTTACGATGTGTTATAAATATCATCATGTCCAAACTATCCAACAAAACCAAATCATCATAGATGCCTATGTGGCTAGCATAGTGTGCGCAAGGTATGGTGGAAGGTATAAAATACGATTGGGCATTGTAATTATACAAAATCAAGAATTTCTTGAGATGACAAACTAAGAATTTTTTTATGGCATTCCATGCCATTGGAATAATGTTGAATGTAGTGTCATACACCAAGATAGAAATACCTATATTAATAGCTCTAAGGAAGCTACCTAAGAATGAATTCATAATTTTGAGATGGGTAAAAGCGGTGCCAATAACAAAGACTACTCCGGTTAAGGTTTGGACCAATAAGATTATTTGAAGAGCAAACCTCTTTGATGAAGATGATAGTAAGGAGTCAAAGAAGGTGGCACCATGACCAAGAAAGAAGATAAGGTTAGAGCCCAAATTCTAGCAAGAAATTGAAGAAGTGACTATGGGAGTCACCTAGGAAGAACAAGTTGAAGAAAGAAGGAAGAAGGAACGATCGTAAATAAATCATGTTCGAACATGGAGACAACATGAGTAGGAGAGGCTAATATTGCAAGAATGGCAATCTTTAGAAGAGATTGTGCAATAGGAAGAATTGAGGGCATAGTTAATTGAAGAGGTTCAAGAAGAACCAGTAGTGATGGGCAATGTGGAGGAAGGATTGCCAGGACTTGTTGAATGACCACAAGTGAATTTTTATGCATCACCAACCATACCGACTATAGAGCAGTTTGAGATCTTAGAAAGAATCTAATGTATATTGAAAGAATTAGTGGTGCAAAGAGAAACAAGAGTTAAATATCTAGGAAGGGACAAGCAGGTTTAGATCGTACTTGAATCTCAAAAAAAAATAGAATTATTAGGAGACATGGTGGTAGCCAAAGATTAGCCAGTGAAGAAAGTCTACCATATTTTTAGGAATAAACTATAGTACAACCTGATCAACTGGAAGAGAATAGAGAAGCGTAGCCGAAAGAGAATAAAGAAGCGCAACTTAAAGAGAATAAAAAAGTGCAACTAGAAGAGAATAAAGAAGTGCAGTTAAAAGATAATAGAGAAGTACAACCAGAAGAAACTAGAGTAGAATTAAATATGGAACACGAGGAGGAAGATACATTCCAAGTACTAGAGAAGCATTTCATTATTGAAGTGCCTAGTTTCAAATGGTTTGAGGAAGAAGGAATGCAAGCTGATGATTAGGTGAATGAATTTTTTGGAAATATGATGGAGGTTTTTGACTCTACAAGACTAAAATTTAGGATGGGTTGTGTAGGATAACTAAGGCAATGGAAATCCATGGTTTACAATGAAATAGAGAAAGCAATACAATGGGCCCAAGAGTATGTGAAGACAAAGAAGCTCACTGAAATCCATGAAAAAGAACCATAGGAGTTACAAGTTGAAGTGAAAAATATGATTGGAATGAAGGAGCTACCAAAGGGCATGTCAACTAACTATAGGGTACCAAGGAGAGTGTACATAGATTAGGTATCTTGCAATATTGCCCAGTAGACACAACTAAGGTGGGGTATAGGAATATTCTACCAAAAGTAGCACTAGTATACAACTAAATTAAATTTTTGACTCATTGGATAGATGGGTTAATAGTTAGGTTGCAAAATATATACTAATCCAAGGAGAAGTAAGTTAACCAATATAAGGAAGAGATGGAAACAACGAGAGAAAAAATTGAAGCTATGAAGGAAGAAGCTGAGAAGATGAAAAGGAAAGTAGAGACAATGAAGAAGGAAGTTGCAACAAAGACTATTAGTCTAAGGAAGAATAATGAGGATCAATTAAAGGCCAAAGACAAATAGTTTAAGGATAAGTACGAACAATTGAAGGCCAAGGATAATAAATTTGATCCAACTAAGAGAGATATGGAGAGGTGCAATGAGATCATTATAAGCTATAAGGCAAAAAATGGAAATAAAGTCATAGTTTATGAGGCTCGAGAAAAAGAGTTAGAGCATAAGGATCAACTCATTTCTAAGAGGGATGAACAGTTGGTTATTGCAACCAAGAATGAGGCTAAGCTAAAACAAAGAATGCAAAAGAGTGCTACTGAGTGAGAAAAGGAGTTGATAGTGCAATTGGCCAAAATGGAGAAGAAAGCTAATCACTATGGACTATAGTTTCTTCATTTTAGTATATATGCAGAGAGATTGAAGGATGAATGAGAAGCTTTGCGACTCCAAATAATAGATATGGATGGAGCATCTATGGCAAAATATTAGCAAAAACAAACATATATGAAAAAGCAACAAGCATCGATGAGGATGTCGACTAATTTAAAAGGAGAGGACAAATGTAGGTGGTAAAACCGCTTCCTAGATAAAGAAAAAATAAAAGGTTATACAAAGTTTTGCATGCAATTTTGTTAAAATTAAATTGGATGGAATGTATTTGATATTAGCATAAATAAAATCAAATGAAATTAAAAGTGAAATTAGGTGAAATGAAGATGAAATGTAAACGAAATTAGAGATTAATGAAAAGTGACTTTAGACTTTAGGAAATGGTAAAATTCATGCAACGTCGGATTTAGGGATAGTGGTTATAAATGTTTTGTTGTCCAAGAATTGCTTGGAACTACCTAGGTAGGCTTCAATAAGGTCCCCTTTCCTTCATTTTGGGCCAAAATTAGTTCCAGGAAGTCTCCATTAGGTCTAGTTATGCTTAGGTTATGTTATGCAACATATGAGAGCAAGTTGCTTGGGTAAATAGAGAATATTGCAGGAGATTCCCCACCTAAGCATCAAGAGTCATTCCTCCTTCACCAGTGATAGAGCCCAAGATTGTTAAAGAAGTATCTGAAGATGAAGGGCCAAAACTAATAGGGGTGTGTGAAGTAAAAGAAAAATTTGAAGATGCAAAACCAAGTGCTAGAGGGAACGAGTTAGAGCATAAACTAGGGTTTTATTGGAGCAAAATCAATTTATGGAGGAAACATCGGTAGAAATCCAATGACAGTGAATTTCATTGTAGAAGAGGATTTGGGGCATATACCCATGGTGGGAGAGAGGGTTTTGAAGAAAATCCATGTAAATTCTAGATAAAAAATTGAAGTCATGTAAGAATTTGAAGATTGGGGACTTGCCCTAGGAGAAGCATAAGAAAAAGAATCCCTAGTTAATCAGAGAAATGAAACCCTAACCAACACTTTTGGGGTTGGATTTGCTAGAGAAATTTCTAGTTGGAAGTGAGAAATGCCCAAGGAAGTCATTCTAAGGTAAGAAAATATTGTTTTGGCCTTGAAAGGAGTTGTTAGGTGGATGGTGGTGCCCATTCAAATGAAAGAGAAGGTCCTTTCGGCCATCCAAAAAAAGGAAATGAGGATCGAACAACACAAGTCCATACAAGGACTATCTAAATTAAGATTGTCAAAGTGGAAAGGCACTCAATCAATCCAAAAAGGGATGATAGTTGTTTAGAAGAGCTTGCAAGTTGCTCAAAAGCTAGAAATCATGTTGGGAAAATATTAGTCGTTTGTGATATTTGGGTCATCCAAGGCCAAGGGATGGCTATTTAAACTAAAAATCAAGTCATATGAGGCTTTGTCATGACCATATAGAACCAATATGTTTGGTGGTAGTTGACCATAAAGGAACAAAGAGTGGGTTGTCCAACTTATGGTGGAGGTTGACCAATCGATAGAAGTCACTAATCTTGTGTGAGAGGTTATCCAATGACAAAGTTGCTTAAAGCTTGGTCAAGGTCATCTGGTGGATGGTAGAGAGTATGACCTGATTGGTTATGTTCAACAAAAGCAATGTACAGGGTAAACCATGACAAATACTACAAATAGTTGGTATTTTTGGATTCATTGCAAAAACAAATTCTTTTGGAGGGGCCTAGTTGATCATTTTTTTCCATTTTATCTTTAGGTAACTATTTTTCTACATTAAAAGTTTGTTTTCTTCCCTCCATTTAAAATTTAAATTTAGATAATATTCTAAGGGAGAAGAAAAGGGTGCACGTGTTGGGCACATGGTTCAAGAGTGGCACATGCCTACATCAATAGAACGTATGGTCACACAAAAGAAGGTGGGTATTTCATGAAGGAGGAACCTTCCCTTTAGCCTATGTGTGGTTGTTTTTTTCATTCTAATGAGTGCCCTAGCCAAGGGGTGCTAGGGGAGTCTCCCTTAAGGCTTAGGGCTCTTCAGGTCTATGGTTCAAATCCCATTTACCCAATTTTTTTGTTGAATATTGTGACATCATCTCGTTGATTGAGGATGTGGCACATCTTAATACATGGCACTATATGATGATTTTACCCCTTCTTGCTTATGCATATTGATATGGCTCCCTATGATAACATGCCACTTAATGATGATATAGCACCTAACAATAACGTGGCACCATATCATGACATGGTATCGAATTATGACATGTCAATCAATGATGATGTGATAACCAATGATGATGTGATAGTTAATGACATGTCAGGTGATGTGGCATGTAATGACATTGAAAATATTGATATGTCAAGGGTCAACATGTCAAAGGCTGACATGGAAGACAAAGTGTTGTAGCACAAGTGGTAAGCATTCCATAAATAGAGGAATAGGATGACAACACTCTTGGCAGTTCCACTTGTACTATGTTCTGGATTGCAACTCCCACGTTCCATGTTCAGTCTACAACTATGATCTCTACACACAAAGAATCCTATATACACTACAACTACTAATGGTAAACACATTGAATATAGATTACACTCAACATAGGTAGAATACAAGTCAATTACATTACTTATGGTATAGCATTATAGAATACTGCACAATGCATATACAATCTAGATTCATACTACAATGTCTACACTTATAGATTGCCAATATATGGCTCTATTTTCTCCCTAGAAACACTAGATTTCCTCAATACACGCAAATGAATAGTCTCACCATCATCTCAAATAAAGTTAAAGCTTTATCCTGGTCGTTACCAACAACGACTTCCTAGGACAACACACCACCCAACTGTCTCCATATTCGACGTTCTCACATTACCCTTAATGCACTATAGTCTATTTGCAATTCATAAAATAAATGATCAAGTTGCATTATATTGTTATTTTATCTACATTTTATTTCATTACATATGCATTTAACTTTTATTTACATTACATTTATAATTATTTACACAGTGCATTTTGCACTATTTTTTCTTTTGAGGTCTAGAACTGGTGCCTACATCTTGCCTTTCCTCTACTTTGGTTGACATCCTTGTCAACATCTACTTCAGTTCTTGGAAGTTTGGCTACTAGTGTTGAGGTGTTAGAGTAGGTGCTCCTCGCATTTCTATGATTGTAGCTTTAATGCCTCATTCTCGTCCTTTAGTATTTTGGCATAATTAAGGTATCAAGTTCCTTCTATACCATAATGATTCACCCTCTGCTCCATCTCAACCAACTCTATCAAGAGCTCTTTAACCCTCTTCGTAAAGGTATCTTCAACTTCTTTCTTAGCTTTTTGTGTTGATCCTATAAGTTTCTTATCTCTTTCTGTAATTAGTTGATCTTTGTGCTCTAATTACTTGGTCTTCCCTTTCAACATTTACCCTCTGATTGAGCACTCAGATTTTAGTTGCCCAATTAGCTCTATTCTTCTTGCATATTATTCTTCTCCTCAACCTATTAGGCCATCTTTTGGAAATGTGAGCATATCTATAGAGAAGGAAATTGGGCAATAGATAATTTAGCCAATTGTGATGTTGATCTTTGTTTAGGTAAAATTAAAATTTTAGAAGACAATTGGCTGAGTGAGATTTTCTCTATTAATGAAAATGATGTCAAGGAGTTGATTGTTGAAACATAGCACTTTAAGGAAGATGAAGAATATATTTTATAGAAAAGGAAATGAAGAATATTTTTGATAAAAATGTAAGTTAGATATGGTTTAAGTTCTTTTAATCAATTACTATATTATTACATTACAATAGTTTAACAATTATGCATGTATTTCTTGGCAAGATTCAAACGTGGGTCTCCTCCTTGAAAGTTGAGGAATATGACTGGTTGAACTAAAACCATTTGATATGGATATGGTTTAATTTACCTAACAACAAATGTAATATTTTGGTGTTTTGATGGGAGTGGCCCTCAATAGAAGCCCCATATAACTTTTGAAGAAACAAATACAAAAAAAAAACTTGTATCGTGATTTTGGAATAGTAGGGGTCATGTTTATTGGATGGTGTAGTATATTTTTTATTATTGAACAATAAGAGCGAAAATATCAAAAGAACATGCAACAAGGAATAACCAACAATCTAGGAATAGAACCATTTCATTATGTGTAATTAATATATATCAGTTACAATAACATGATCTTGTCATCCAACCATAAGAGATGCTTTATTGTCTTCAATATCAATACCAACAACACAACAATACATAATGGCGATCCAATGTTGCAACAATGCTACAATGCTTTGATGATACCAATGACATCATTTGACTACTCACATATGGAATATATACAAAATTGAAAAGGGAGGTAGACAATTACAACTCAAACTGTCACCCTCATATTGAAGTACAAACTAAGTTGAAAAATAATCCTACAATACACAACACAAATTGTCTTATCACGTTCACTACAACTATGATGTGTACAAAATAACAACTTGTAACACTACTTGATCAACAATTATTATGACTCATTGATCATCACATGTAACAATACTTAACAAAACTACTTATGTAGAATACAAATTGATCTTGTCAACTCACTTATGTGGCACCCATGTTTGTTTGTTGATGTATTTGGTTGCCTATAGATGGCTTTTTGAATACACTGGTGTTGCCTCAAAAAATATAACCAAATTTACAATTGTTAGGATTGCTTGGATTGGAAATTCTAGGTGGAAACCAGTGTCACAAGATTCCAGTTCATGTTCAAATACATTGGGGTTTAAATTAGGAAGAAATTTGACATTAATAAATTTGAAATAAAGTTCAGGATAAATTTTGGATAGTGTTTACCATTTCAACACAGAAAATGACACAACCATGAAGACATGGTAGAGAAGAATGTTGTAAAGAATATGAATTTAATGAGTACTTGATATGATGTGAGTTGGACTGAATTTATGACTGAACTTCAACAATCAAATTCATTGCATGTTAAGATTTGACGAATTTCTGACTTCAACCTCAAAATTTGCCAAATCCTGTTACATGGGTGGAAACCAACTCAAACATTCTGAACAAAAGAGTTGGTGAACAAGAATTGGAACAGTGATGGATGCTAGAAGGTCAATAAAATTCTTGTGGAGATGTTTGCCTCAGTATCATGTCTTAGAGTATATCATTTTAACAGTGTTCAGTTAATAATGTGGCAGGATTGCTTACCAATATTGCCATGACACATGGAAAATTTGCAATCAATAGATGCCAAAATTAAAGATCTTGCTAGATCTGTGGATTTAAGTGATTATGTTTTCCTTATTATAAAGGAGGATGACAATCCACCAATTATAGGGTAGATAAAGGGATAGCAAGAGAGAATAGTTGGAATGGTTAAAGTACATCTATGGGGTATGAGGCAAACACTGTTAAAATTCAGAATGCTATGTAGAAAATCAAGCATTCGGCTCCAGATGTGGAGCACTTTAAAAGAGTGATGATGGCAGTGGTAAGTATCATGATGAAACTCCTACTATGAATGGTGAAAAAGATAACAAAACCTGGTATTGTTCATTTCTTCAACAAAGAAATTCATCAGACAGGCATTGTTTGAGACCCAAGGTAAGGAGGGAATCTCTCAAACAATTTTTTGGAGACTTCCATTTTAACTCTCAGAATGTAATATCTTCTATCTTTGTTTCATTTCTGTTAAAACAGTAGTTGTAATTAGTGGGATTGGATTGGTGTGGGTTTATACCCTTGTTCGAGTCTTGTTGGTTACGAATCTACCACTAGGAAAGGGTTCGGTTTATCTATGCATCCTAGACCCACCCAACAGATTGAAATGCTGGAAGGAAAGAATGCCTTCCGTGCCAATCTCCAGAGAAGGCCGACTCCTATACTACACTACACTTGGTTTTAGATTAGGGAACTGGAAATGGATTGGAAAAATATTTAAAGAAATGTAAATAACTAAAAGATATGGAAATGTAGATTGTTTCAATGGGAAGAACAAGTAGCAGAATTACTAACTCCTACTTGAACTGGTAGCAATCAATATCACAAACATAGCAGAAACTAAAGTTGAACACAAATTGATATTTATCCTTTAGCAATTCCAGTCTTCGTTCTTAATTCACACACTTCAATCTAGATTTTAGAATTTATTGTATGCAAATGAAGAAACATAATTAACAGAAATAAGCATAGAAGGCATCATACATAGTGAAAAAGTTTAGAATAAGAACTAGGAGTCTTAATATTGAAGCAAGAAGTTCAAATACAAAAACCCTTTAGCAAAATGTTCCCTTATTTTACATTGTAATGAGAGGCATTTTATAGAAGAATTTTACCCCCATTACATTAATGTCCAACCCCCAAAACTGCCAGGGCAATTGGGATTTGACCCTCGTCAGTTGACAGCATACCTGGAATATAGTTCACCCATGTTTAGAGTGGCTCTAGACCATTTCTGCAGTTGGGAGAGCATGTTTCATCAATGTAGCTAGTGCAGCTTGCCCTTTGGAGTTCTTCTGGGACCTAACAGGATGTCCTAAAGGGATGGGTTGAGACTTAAATTTGTGTACCATTAATGCACCTCAGATGCCCACCTACCCCGCTTCTCAAGGTTTGCTTGAAATTTTGCCAAGTCTGGACTGAACATTGAGGATCACTCGTTTTTGGCTCAAGGCTAATATTTGCTGGAAGATGGAAGCGATACTGAGAATATCTCAAATACAGAGCAAAGTTAGGAGTCGTACGAGGGGAGGAGCAAATCCGATAGTCGCTAAAAAATAGAGCAAACTTGGGAGCTCTACCTTGGCGCTCGCTTGCTCGAAATAATGTCGATGTTGGGGTTCACTGGCGAGCAGGAGCAACGCTGAGAATTGCTCGGCAATGGAGCAAAATCAAGAGCTAGAGCTAAGGGTTGCTTGGATAATGCTTCATGTTGTAGTTCGCTCAGAGACCGAAGTGAGATCAGGGTTCACCCAATCCTGGAGTGAACTTAGGTCGAGTCAGTCCTTAGCATTTTCTCACTTTATGTGTTGTGATTCACTCAAAAGATCGAGCGATTTCGAGGTTCGCTATGCTTTGAAGCGATATTAGGAAGCTTTTAACTTTGTCTTTTTTTCATGTCTTGGCTTACAAATCACTCCGGGTCTGGCGAGGTCGAGGTTCACAGATGAAAGTGAGCGAGTCTAGAAATCACTCGAAAATGGAGCGAACTGAGGTGGCCTTGCCTTACGAAATTTTAAATGCTCTTCCACACTTTGTTGTGCCTTCTACTCGAAGCTGGGCATCGCTGACGAGTTGGGTGAACCAGAGATGCTTTGTACCTTAGCCAATTTTAGAGCAAATCTAGTCTCGAAGAGAAGGAAGAAAGGAGAGAGGATTCGAACATGAAAACGACATAGCAATTTTTTAAAAAAATTTACCCCCTAAGTCAAAATGTGACAACATTCCTGACGGCTCATGGGGTATTGAGCTTACCTCAATGCAAGGACCCCATGCCTTCATACTTTGAGTTCAGAGTCACACTTTGCTTCCTCTTCTAATTCACTGTTGCCATTTGTGGATTCCTCCTCCTGTTTCTCTCCTTCCTCTATCTCCTCTTCACTGTGCTCTTCATCTTCTCCCTCTTATTTAGGTTCCTGGTTGGTCTTCGGAGGGGCAAGGCGGTCATGAATGCGCTCATAAGTGGCCTTAACCTGAGTCTAGACCATTTCTTGGAATAGCTCGCGATTATGGAGTTATTTTAGCAGGCATTTTAAGGTCTCGATCTGGATCATATCGGCTTGGTCAACCCTCTAGCTCATATCGACTAAGCAGACACTAATTTTGTAGAATCTGGATATTAACTGGGTCACCTACGCTTCCAGGATAGGGTCTGCCCAACCGTGAATTTTAGAAGTATCCTCCTTGAAGGCATCCCATGCCAGCTTCAGTTCATCCCTAGGCAAGTAATTTCCATCATTATCTGTGAAGCTAGGAAACCGAGTTGTGTGAGGGTTTGGAAATGTGCCTAGAAAATGCTCTTCTCCTTTTCGAACACATCTAGCAATCTCCTGGTCCTTCTGACCTTATCTAACTAATCAAAGAAAGCATGCAAGGTAGATCTTGTGATGGCCCACTCTCGGGCAGTCTAGGTCATTGATGGCACTTGGAGGTCCTTGCACTCGTAAATTTCAACTTTAATGGCCAAGCTGAGCCAACGCTTTGCTTCGTGCTCGACCTCCTCTATGATAGACTTGTCTTGAGCAGATGCTCATTGGGCTTCCCAAATAAACATGAGGATGGACAGGGACCTTGAGGCTCTAGTTTGGAAATTCTTCAATAAACTAGCGTGAACCTCCTTCACTCGGTCCCTAGAGAAGACCTCAATCTGAGCTTCTCTCTTATCAAGTTGTTGTTGCACTTCTTCAACCTGGGCTTTCAGTCTGCTTATCTTGGTTTGTGCTTCTTCGCCTTCCTTGAGATGGTGCTCAGTAGTATTTTTATGCTCAGCCACTTCCTGCTCCAAAGTTGCCACTCGCTACCATAGTTGCTTGAATTCATTCTTGGATTCGTCCAGCTGGACCTGCATCTTTTCTAGGGTTTCCTGCATCTTCAGGTTCTCATTTTCCACTACAAAGTAGTGCTCCTTTAGGTGCTCATGATGCAGGTAAATTATGCTTGCTTTGAGCTAGATGGCCCCCACCTCGTTCTCCACACTGATGGTTTTCAAGTCTTTAGTCACACGCTGGTAAGTGTAATCACCAAGCATCATATCCTCCAGGGGTTTTTGAACCTTGGGTATTTTCTTCAATTTATGCAGATCCATCCTCTTTGAATCGAACATGGCATGTTTTTCAACCCCGGTAGGCTCTCGTGCCTTTCTCTTTCTAATGTCCTCAATCCATTTGTACGAGCTTTGATGCACCTTGATTAAGCTATCCACTATGGGGTGCTCCTCCATCATTTCCAGTTCCTATTCCATGAGTTCCATCCCATCAAACATGGGTGTGCGTAGAGGTAAATCTTACTAGGGTAGGGGTTCCGTGGACAGATGAGGGATGGTAGATATTGGGACCTCAATAACTATTGAGGGCATGGTGGTCTGGATGGCGACGGGAGAACTATCAAGGTTCAAAGGCAGATTCTCAACTAGCACTCCTATCGAGGATGAGAGGTTGGGTGGAGGTCATGGGCCTTGGATAGAAGCGCATGGTTGAAGGGGGGCAATAGTTTTGAATGCATTGGGGGCAGAAGCATATAACCCAAATGTCGACTGATCAAGACGATCAGAAGTAGAAGGTTGAACTTCTTCAATGAAAGTATGGGACACTATGAGGGGGAGGGTGGATACAGGTTCGCTTCCTAAAGGCAACATAGATACTAAGGTTTGGATGGTGGACATTACTAAAGACGAAGGCTATGAAGAGGGGAAAGAGAAAAGAGAGTACGTACCTGCATGCTCTATGAGAGATGACGTGGTAAACAACTGCGTTATGGGACTCTAGGCCACCCACTCTTCTTCCTTCGGTGGGGTGTCTTCCTCCAAGTTAACGATTTCTTTCAGGGCTTTTGATGCAATCCATTTTGTGACAACACCTCCTTTTGTCGTATCGCTTTATCCTGCGATACCGCCTCCTTCTACGGCATAGTGGTTGCGATAGACTTGCTTGGACTTGGGCCGACAAAATTTTTTGAGGGGGTCTTGGCAGATTTTATTATGACCTTCAACTTCTTCTTGGGAGGCATTGCTTGCATTGCTTTAGCTGGTCATTTTGATGATCTATCCTACTTTTCAACTGGTTGTTGCGTTTATGTTCAACTGTATGGCCCTCCTTCGCTCTACTGCTGGATCCCCCACTTTGTCCAAGTGGCTGATTGTGTTGCCTTAGTGGGCTTTGTACCCTTCTTGGGCTTTGGGCACCTCGAGGCATGATATCTCCAAACAGGGTTGGCCCCCAGTGGCATGATGGTTATCATAGTGCGTGGAGAACTGGTTGTCACCCACGAGGATTCTTCTTGACACTTCTTTCTTGGTATGGGCCATCATGACCCAACAGTTCGCAATATTTTCTAGAGTCCAATCCATACCTTTCAATTTACTTTCCATATTTTTGAATACCTTGGAGTTAGAATCATGGGTTGTGTTTCGAGCTAGGTCATATTCTACCTTTATGTGATAGAAATCTTGCCACAGTGGGAAATACCACATTCTTTCTATGTGCCATTCAAGGTCTCGCCCTGACAGGTTGTTGCGCTCCTCCATGTTTTTCAAGCGAGGGAAGACGTGGAAGCTTTTTATCTCAAGGAAATTTCTCAATACGTCCAGGGTGTCATATTTCAACCACTAGGGAAGCTCGATCAAGCCAAATTTTAGGAGTATTTTCGCGAGAAACTCATTCTACCCGGTGGCGTTGACTTCGATATCGTCCCATTTGAACGAGAACTCGTAGATATGTCCCCACTTTCTCCCCTAGTCGTAGGCTTAGTCTGTGTAATCAGTTTGTTGCACGATCTTCAGGGCGAATAGATATTCCATAGTGTAGTAGGGCAGGAGAAAGGGTTTACCAATAAACCCAAAAACTCTGATGATGAAGCCTTGTGTTAGCTAAAAAGTGTCGCCCATGTTTCACCGCACCACATCATATCTCATCTCGTGGGGGACGCACGGGCAAGAACCATGGATGAGCTCTAAGGCAGGGTCGAGGAACGCCTGATTGAACATGTAGTAGGACTCTTTTTTCAACAACACTCGAGTCCATTGATACACTAACAGTGGCTTGCCTTTCTCATCAATGCGCATGATGGGGATAAACTTGAATTTAATGTGCATATGAAAGAGTAAGAGCCAGGCTAGGAACGAGTAATGTCTGAAAGATTGAGATTTTCCTTGTATCAGGTCTTGTAGTCGAAAATGCAAGCTACACGCTATCTAGTCTGTCCAATAAAATAATACCGGCTTCGTGTTTGGTCCCATGGTGCTGGGAGCATAGAATTCTCCATGTGATATGCATTCTATAAGGGCGACCTGGTAAGGAAATACCATCGTATCAATGGTGAGCCCAAACACCCATGCCAACATTGTGTACATATCAGTGCTCTTGAAATGCCTTGGAGACATAGGCAATGTTAGCCACCAGTTGGCTAGTAGTGGGTCCCTCAGCTGAGATTCCATGAAACACCACATTTGTGGGTTGTCCTGATATCTAGAAGTCTACTTGTCGATGTTTATGGATTTGATGGTATAATCCATATTCGATAGCTACTTAGGAGCGAAGGCGACTTGGATGGTGTCAAAAAAAAGTGAAAATATAACTTTTCCCTCTCTATTCCAGACCTACCTGGTTAGAGGGTTATAATATTTGGTGACAATAGTCATCAGCTCGAGGTAATTATGCATAGGGGGCACAAGAACCAATACAAGTTGGAATAGTATGCTGCAGTCCTGGGGCTCATGGGAAAGACCTGCCTCTCATCGATGGTCTACCGTAGCTGTTCAATGCTTTGAGAGAAGGCACCATCCTTGAATTTTGTCAAATTTTCAATAGGTGGGGAAATCACTACCTTCGCTGACCTTGATTCTCCCTTCGGCCTTGATGTTACCTCGGGCTTCTACGTCTGTTATTTCCTTTTATCCTTCTTCTCTTTCTTTTATTTTTCACTCTCAGCCTTCCAATTCTTATCGCTCTCTGCCTTGTCTGAAGCTCCCTCCTTGGGTGTCTTACCCTTCTCCTTAATACTCCTCTTGCCCATGATGATTTATGAAGAAACATAGGTGCATTGTTGCTCGCTAGTGAATTACTCTGTTCTCGGCTTCTAGTGCAGCGTAAGGCAAGCTCTAAGTCAATTGGTAGGGCAAACTGGGGCGTCATGCCTTTTATGGTAGTGGATGCAAACTTCACCATTAATGGTGTATGCTTGAAGTAAATGCTTGGAGCTAGGATTTGGTAGAGGTAGTCGTTAATCATTGGTGGTCGTGCGCTCCTCCAAAATCAGATGATCCCATGGGGCACGAAATCTTTCTTGAAGGCACAAACACCTCGATCTCTGATCTTGAGGCTCTATCATTTTTCCCTAATGAATTTCTTAGGAATGCGTGCAGCCAAATTTATTTATAATGTATACTTTGGGAGTATAAATTGCTACCGCATTTTTTGCGCATCCCGATACTCATCGTGTTTAGTTGTCGCATGGGGCTGAGGTTCACTCAACAGCAAAGCAAATACTAGCTTCAAGGAGTGTGATGCCCAAACTTGGGTTTCTCTTTGCGCTTTATATCTATAGTTCATCCAAAACTTTGAGCGACTCCTGGCCTCACTCAAAATCTGAGCGAACTTCGTCACTCGCTCCAAACTTTACCCAAAGCTCGGCTTCATCTTAAAACAGAGTGTACCTTAGATCTCGCTTTGAAGAAGAGCGAACTATTTTTGCAGGGTGAAGACTTAGAAAATTTTAGTTTTTCAACCCTGAGCTAAGTCTCACTCTAGAGGTCACCCGACTCTCGTCCTCACTCAAAATCCGAGCGAACTCCATCTTGCTTTAGACTTCACCCGAACTGTGTCATGATTTTCAACTTGCACTTCGTCTTGACATTGAGTGATTTTAGGGTTCACATCAAACACTGTCCAAAACCCGTCATCGCTCCAGGGTCGGGTGAACTTTGGCATGGTGGGGAATTTGCATTTCTAAACCTTTCCGCGGTTCACTCCCAACTTGAGTGAAGCCTGTTATCGTCATTCATTTAGAATGAACCCTGTCTTCTTCAAACTTCATCGAAATTTTGCCATCACCCTTGGTCGTGCAATTTTGGTTGAACAGACTCTCCAAAGTGATTAGTCCTTTTGGGACATGGTTTTTTTTCAACTGTATCAACCCCTCATACTCCTCATAATTAGGGTTTCTACCTTCGATTGTACTTGCTTCATGAACTAAGAAATTGATGATTTGTTCATCACAGTCAAACACTTGCCAGTGGGTGTCCCTATCAGGTATAGAAGGCCTGTAGGTAGTTCTTACCACCTTAGGCTTCTGCATCATGTCATTAGTCGAGGATTATCTGAATCCAATAGACGCTAAGACATTTGCGTGCTTGTTATTTTCCTACGATATGGCTTGGACATTTAGTGACTCAAAGAACTCCAACAGGTCCAAAACCCTATTGCGGTATGCCTTGAGATAGTGCTTTTTTGAGACACTTGTCGGTGATTTTCTTGTAGACTAACTCTGAATCTCCAAAAATCTGTAGCTGCTCCTACCCCAACGTCATTTTTGCATTGGATGCCATCAAAGAAAAGCTTCCATAGTTCATTTGAGGCAGAGTCCTTGCTCTCATGCACTGTCTCCTTTGGCTTCTCGGGCTTGATAATGGAATAAGACCCCATCTCTGACTCAATCATAGCATTAAAATCAGTCAAGGAGAACTCATCCTCCATTCGAAGCTACTCCAGGGATTCTTCCACCAGGTCCACCTCATTTGATTCTTCTGTCATCAGGTGGATCGAATCATCCTGCTGCCCCTCTTCGACCATTTTCTCGATAAGGAAGGTGGAGGATTTCTCATTGTAGATCTTCACCTTCCTTCCCTTTAATGGGACCTCCATGTGCGAGTAGTCAAGAGAAAGATAACCGCCTAGCCTAGCAGTGAACTCCCTTGAGAGGCACATGCTAAAGTACGGCTCGGGTCAACAACTACCACCTCCTGTATCACAACAATCTGAGGCACCTTGTGCATCTGGATGGGGATATATTTAATGACACCAACTATCTTCACAAGATTGCCATCCAGTTGGAGAACACCTGGGCTGCTTCGTGTGTATTCCATACCCATCTCTTCACAAATTGCCCTCGACATGACAGTGGTCGCTGCACCGAAATCGATCATGCAATTGTGCACAACCCACCCCTCCATTCGAAGAGACAAATAGAACGGTGGTGGCATGTTCTTTTCTATGGCTGAAGTGGTCAGAGTTTGGGCTAGGAAAAGCTACTTCGGCTTTCCTCCCTTGGTAGATTTCAGCGATTCCTGCAGCAGGTCCACCTGCCCGGGGAGTTGCAGAGCATCATAGAGGCTTATCTTGGTAGGAGTCTTCTTTAGCTCCTCAACAATGTTGTAAGCCGAAGAAATTAGATAATTCTAGTTCTTTCATAGCCTTGTACTTAGTGTGGTACTACTGAGTGGATTCAACCCTCTATCTCTTAGTCAGTGATGGGTAATTAAGCTTCTCCCTAGCCTGTTTCGTGGTTTCACCTTGAGGTTGAGATACTGGAGCTTTCACCGGAAAATATTTCTCCTTCGCCTACGGGGGCAAGGGAACTTTATCTGGAGCTTTTGTTGGAGGTTGCTCCTTCTCACGGTGGGTGGACACCTTCAGAGGTTCCATCTGGGCTACATCCACCTCGATCAGCTTCTTCTCATTTTTGATAAGAATTGAAACTTGCTCATCCTCGGGGATCATGAGGTTATGATTTGCCTCCCTAATCATATTAACTTGATCACTAGGGATGTTGTCTGCCAGTGTTTGAACATAGTTCTGGTGCACCATACAAGTATCCTTCCCATGTGGTTCATTGCAAGTGGAACACCAGTGTACATAGTCTAAGGTGCTCAGCTCTTCATTGTTTAGAATAGCGGCATTCCTCTTGGGAGGTCTATTGGCTTGATCCGCTTGATCTCTTGTGATTGTTGGAGGGAGATATCTTCTTGACATGAATTCTTGTTGAACCTGCTTTTTTTCATAACTTCCATATCATTGGATATCATTCTCACGGTAGAGTTAAGAGACTATAGCTCTTGTAAAAGCTTGGTTTGCGAGTCAACAGTCGGAGGAGCCAACAATGGTAACGGTGCTATAGGCGGAGGCAAAGCCGAATATTGCGGGGGTGGAGGAAGTTGTGGAACTACGGGAGGAGGAAGCTGCGGGAAGCTGGGCGCCTAACTCGGATTCCATGAGGGAATCGGGTACATGGAAGGTGGAAATGGAAACTGAGTGGATGTACTGGGTATTGGTACTAAGGCAAATAATGGTAGATTGGCATTGTCGATTTTGGTGGGAGTTTACCAATAGCAATCAAATCGGCCTCCGCTTTTTGTGCTTGAGTGTATAAATCTAGAAAAGTGTTGACACCAAAACATCGAATATTCATACTGAGGTCTGAGTTGAACGATCTAGGGAAATAGAATGTTGCTTGCTCAGGAGCCGGTTGAAGGCCATCAGGGACTCTCTACCAGATCTGAGCAAATCTGACATTGAAATCAAAGACCTCCTCCTATGGATATCTCTAGATGGTCGTGAACTAGTGGAGCAAGGTGTAAGGGTCTGTTGATTCATTGAACCCTTGTATCAACCTTCCTGTCAAATGGTCCCATGTAGCAATAGTGCTGGGCAACAAGGATCTATACCAGTACAAAAGCTTCCCCCTGAGGGATAAGACTAGCAACCTCACCATGATGTTTTCTTTCGTGATACCGTGAATGGTAGCTAAAGCGGCAATGTCCTGGACATGCTCTTGCACCATTTTTCCAGTGTCGTCATAGGTAGGAATGGCCTTGAGCGCTGCAACTGGGATCTAAGCTTGTGTTGCAAGGTTCAATGGCCCTGAATGGTTCCAAGTTGTAAACTGTCTTGGAGGATTAGGCTATTGATTTTGCTGTAATTATGTTGGTGGTCCTGATTTTGTGCCATATTTGCATTCGTATTTGGCTAATTAGGAGGCATCAACAGCAGGTTCGGCTGAACAGGAGATCTCGAAGCACCTAACCGATCGTCAGGTAAAATTGGAGCACTTTGATGATCTGGAGAGTTTGGAGGATTTGGAGGACAGTTGGTTGTTGTGTTGTTTGTAGTTAGATCTTTCTCAAAAACAACGACTTCTTGCGATGATGCTTCGTCTAGGGAGATATTCGACCTAACTAGCCTAGGACGTTCTCCGAAGGCGTTGATGTCAAGCTCGTAGTACTCGGTCTCTTCTTCTGCATTTCTAAATCTCCATCTCGTACGCATGAAGACGTGGTTTTCTTAGACTGGTCTTTGAAACTTGGAGGTATCCGAGTTTAGCAGAGTCGCCAGATGTTCAGATTTGACAATATAGGAGCGAACATCACTTCCTCAATACTTCTTATGAGGTGGAACAATCAGGTCCCATCGGGTGTGCCAGAAAAAATTGTTGGTTATGAATCTGGCATTGAGAAAGGGTTTGGTTTATCTATGCGCCCGAGACTTGCCCAATAGATTGAAAGGTCGAAAGGAAGGAATGCCTTCCGTGCCAATTTCTAGAGAAGGTTGTCTCCTAAACTACACTACACTTGGTTTCAGATTAGGGGACTGGAAAGGGATTGGAAAAATGCTGAAAGAAATGTAAATAACTGAAAGAGATGGAAATGTAGATTGTTTCAAGGGGAAGAACAAGCAGCACAATTACTAACTCCTACTTGAATTGACAACAAACAATATCACAAACATAGCAGAAATAAAAGTTGAACACACACTGATATGTATCCTTTAGCAATTTCATACATTGTTCTTACTTCACACACTTAAATCCAGATTTTAGAATTTACTGTATGCAAATGAAGAAACAAAATTAACAAAAATAAGCATAGAAGGCATCATACACAGTGAAAAAGTTCAGAATCAGAACCAGGAGTCTTAATATTGAAGCAAGAAGTTCAAATACAACAACTCTTTAGCAAAATGTTCCCCCATTTTACATTGTAATGAGCGGCCTTTTATAGAAGAATTTTCCCCCCATTACATTAATGTCCAGCCCTTGAAACTGTCAGGGCAGTTGGGATTTGACCCCTGTCAGCTGACAACGTACCTAGAATATGGCTCATTTGTGTTTAGAGTGGCTCCAGACCATTTCTGTAGTTGGGAGAGCATGTTTCATCAATGCGGCTAGTGCAGCTTGCCCTTTGGAGTTCTTCTGGGACCTGATAGGGCATCCTGAAGGGATGGGTTGAGACTTAAATTCGTGCACCATTAATGCGCCTCAGATGCCCACCTACCCCGCTTCCCGAGGTTTGCTTGAGATTCTACCAAGTCTGGGTTGAACACCAAGGATCGCTCATTTTTAGCTCAGGACTGAGATTCGTTGGAGGATGGGAGTGATATTGAGAATCGCTCAGAGACGGAGAGAAGCTAGGAGTTGCACGAGGGGAGGAGCGAGTCCGGGAGTCGCTCGAAAATAGAGCGAACTTAGGAGCTCTACCTTGGCGCTCGCTCACTCGAAATGATGTCGATGTTGGGGTTCGTTGGCGAGCGGGAGCGACGCTGAGAATCGCTCGACAATGGAGCGAACTCGGGAGCTGGAGCTGAGGGTCGCTCGGTCAATGCTTCGTGGTGTAGTTCGCTCGGAGATCGAAGTGAAACAGGGGTTCACCCAATCCCAGAGCGAACTTGGGTTAAGTCAGTCGTTAGCCTTTTCTCACTTTATGTGCTATGGTTCGCTCGAAATATCGAGCGATTCTGAGGTTCGCTATGCTTTGAAGCGATACTGGGGGCTTTTAACTTAGTCTTTTTTTTCATGCCTTGGCCTACAAATCGCTTCGGGGTCTGGCGAGGTCGAGGTTCGCTGATGAAAGTGAGCGAGTCCGAAAATTGCTCGAAAACAGAGCAAATTGAGGTGGCCCTACCATAGGAAATTTTAAATGCTCTTCCGCACTTCCCTACGCCTTCTGCCCGAAGTTGGGCATCGCTGACGAGTCAGGCGAACCAGAGACGCTTTATGTCTTAGCCAATTTTTGAGTGAAGCTAGTCTCGGAGGGAAGGAGGAAAGGAGAGAGGATTCGAACGTGAAAACGGCACAACAGTTTTTCAAACAAATTTACCCCTAAGTCAAAATGTGACAACAAGTCCCTGCTCCAATGTGATTGTATTTGCTTTCTTTTTTTTTTAGACTAAGTTGGGTAAGTAATGCAGAGGTGGACTAGATAGGAGCCCTAGTTTTGGGTGGTTTGCGGGAACACTGGGCAAACGTAAATGCACTCCAAGTAAGGGTTGTCTTGAGATGTTGTTAGTTTCCAACTTGGTTGGGAGGCAACTTATGCTAGCTTGGGTCTTTGCTTTCCATTTTAATAGGTATGGGAGGCTAGTTAGTTAGCTGAACTTTCAAATCACACTATTAGAGTACTGTTAGGTCTATAACAGGTTGGGGACTTTAAAGGCCACCTGGTGGTTTGTTTTGTTATGTTGATACTTAGGTATGCATCTGTGGAATACAGGCAGACCTATGTGTGCAGCATTATTTTAATATAAATATTTTGTTACTTGCTTTGAAAATAAAGGGAGGACATAAATGGAAATTACAAGGCATGACTAGGTTTTTGCTTTGGTAATATCCTAATGATATATTTTCATTCTCAATGTCTAAGCAACCTGATTTTGCCCTTTGTAAGGTAGGAGCTATGACTCCATTATTACAGTTATTGCATTTTATACTGGAAGACCTATTGTATGTCTACCTTGGCTATGTACAATGTCTGCTTATCTAGTCTATTGCACTTGTTATGTAGGATAGGATGTTGTCGTAAGTTATTAATGATGAGATATTAGAAGTGGGAAGCTTCTAGTTCCCCTGATAGCTTCAAGACCAGGAAGCACTCACTGTCCCTGCTTATATGACTTTTCAACGTTTAAAGAATAGCTTATTTAACTTTGTAAAGCAATTCTGCTTCTAATTCCCCTGATAGCTTCAAGACCATGAAGCACTCACTGTCCCTGCTAATATGACTTTTCAGCGTTTAAAGAATAGCTTATTTAACTTTGTAAAGCATTCTGTGTTGGAGAAAAAATTATGTATTCACAAAATTTGATTAGTTACATTGTAAAATGAAATAACTATCAACTGTATAGACAACTTATTATTAATAAGATATATCTCTTAGTTTGTCTATGCTGCCTCCTCCCTTGTGTACGACATACTTTTAGAGCAGGTTATGGTGAACTTGAGTGCCAAATGAAATTGGTGACCCTAAATGTCAAAGGAAGATTGCTGCAAGCAGCCACATTCCCTTATTTTGGCCAATTGAGATCTATATATTTATTTTAGAGTGGCAGAGATTGCACTTGTGACGATGTTAAATGGTTTGTGCTTGACCTGTCTAAAGAGAACCATTGTCAATACATTGAAGAGGACTTGCTGCTTCTGGATTCTTGTACTAAGAAAGGATGTAGAATCAGAACCACTAGGCTGTGGAGATTGAAATTAAGCAAACACAATTATTAGCTGCTGACCTTGGGCACATCTATAGGAGAAAGAATTTATAATTCATCATGGAAAAAAATAACTTAAGGATAAAGGATCTAGTGTTGGGCGGAAGCTACTATGGGCAATATGGGTAAGCATCTTTTAGATGTGATAGTAGCACTTTTGACATGGTCACATTCTTTTGTATATGTCATCTTCTGACACTTGCATTACAATGTTGAACCTTCTATAATTATCTAGAAGGAAGTGCCCACAAGTTCCATGGAAGAAAATGTGGGAAAACATGAAATTTTATTCATTTATATTGGCCATTGTGTCACCAAAGAAACCATGATTGATATTGCCTGCATTTGAGGTTATCAATCAACAAAGTGTGTATGTGAGTACAGATGTTTCTTCAAGTTTCTGGATAGCTCTTTACTGGAGATGCAGTTTATGAGAGTGCCCAAGTCAGAACTAGAGTGCAAGGGAGCCAACAAGCCTGAATGTCTTCTCTATTTGACCATTTTGTCTGTTCCGGGTTCACTGTTAGCTAGTTTTCTAGGTTCTTAAGGTTACTTTACTGTATCATCTTGTAATTTTACAGTAGGATTTGTTTAACCTTGTTTTACCTTTCCTTAGATACCTTTCAGTTAGTATGACGGTAGACAGCATAATACCTCAGACTCTCAGAGTATGATTTTGTAAACAAAATGGATTCAAGTAATGGCAATAGGCATTGCAAAAAGTTCTGTTTTATATTTGCTTGATATAGAAAAGGCTATAATAAATGGATTTTATTTTTGTTCAGAACTTATTTTCTTAGTTCCTATTGGTGCTTCTTGTTGTGGCAGTGCTTCTTGCATTCAGATCTGATTGGAAATCGCCCATCAACAAAGCAATTCAAAGAGAAACTACCATGATTTCTCAATGCGTTGCCATCTGCAGATTGTTCCAAAGGGGGTCATGGTGCTTATACTAATAGTGTTGATCTTGAAGGTAAATGCTTTTGGGATTTAACTATTAAAATGCATAATGCCATCTATTTAATTGTGAATATAACATTCATTCTTTTTTTTTAATTTGCTTAATAGGATACGAAAGTGGAGTAATTCCAACATCAGAATTCCGTACATAACATACACCTTTAAACAAACAGGTGTGATCTTGTTTAATGTTTGTTTGGTTAAATAGAGATCATTTGCAAAGGGAATGGATGCTATTTACAATGGTATATATGTATTTATGGTTCAATCTCTATTTAAATGATGGCAGTGTAATATGTTTGCAAGAAGAAATTTGTGTTCTATATCAGTTATGGCATCATGGGTTTCTCTTTGTAGTCTTATTGCTTGTACTCTGTTTTGATAGAGAGATTTTATAGATGGAATGAAAGCTGCAAGAGAGTTCGCTGCACGAGTTTCAGATTCTCTTGAGGTAAGCACCTAAATTCTGAAAGGCAAGCTCATTGTTGGTGACTTCGTAATCAGTAAAACAATCAAAAGAAATCAAGATCTATTGGTTTCCTAAGATAACCAAAAAGAAGTGTTAATGGGACTAGCATAACCTTGCTGACCAACAGGAAATTGAAAAGAAATGATGACATATTAATTTCCAGATGATCATGAAAAGTGAATAGTATTAAATGTTGGGAACAATTCTATGTTGTATATCAAGGGAGTGAACATGGCGTATCTAAATGTTGCCACATTTTGCACAGGGGTGCCATGTTTTTGGTTTCTGCAAAAGAGCTGCTCTTTTCCTTCCCTCCTCCTCATTTTCCCCTTCTCCTTCTCTCCCTTTCTTCCTCTCCCTCACAGCTTCATTCCCTCTTCTTCTTTCCCCCTTTCTTCCCCCAGCAAAAACTTCAGCAAGTGTGCCTTGAAAAGTTTCTAAGTGTTGGGGCGCAACCCGACTTCGCAGCGAAGTCGGAGTGCGCCCCTCAGTTGGAGCGCAGTAGGGAGCCCGAAGTGCGCGAAATCTGACTAAGTGTCAGGGGCGCAACCCGACTTCGCAGCGAAGTCGGGGTGCGCCCTTCTTCCTGGGCGCACTAGGGGAATCATTCATCAGGAAAACGGCTAAGTGTTGGGGCGACACCCGACTTCGCAGCGAAGTCGGGTGCGCCCCTTTCCGGTGCTTGCAGTCTGAACAGCGGATGAAGACAGCCAAGCACCGGTGCGCAACCCGACTTCGCAGCGAAGTCGGAGTGCGCCCTTTGACCGGTGCGCAGTTGGGTAAAGTCAACTCAGAAATTTGCTAAGGCAAGAAGGCCTTCCAACTGCGCTGTTTTCCTCCTGCGCAACCCGATAGCGCCCGGATTCCTGGCGAAGTTGGATAAGCTGCCTTTCAAGGCAGACACGTGTCACACCTCGACATCCGACAAGTGTCCATCTCCGGGATTCGAGCCAAGACTTGACCGCGCAAGGACAAAGCATGGGCAACACTACCGGCGCCATCTGTCATCATTTAAAGCCGATGTGAAGTGCCATCTGCCGCACCTACCCGCATTCCTGTTGACTGAAGACTTGACCCGACGCACTGCCACGTAGCTGTACCGCCTTCAGGGACACCATGCTGCAAGGACAGTCCGGCCCGACAAGTCAGCATCAGCAGCTCCTCAGCCGCTCGTGTCAGCTACTGTCTTGTCTGGGACTTTGTGCCCATGAATGTAATGGGGGGAAATTGGGCTATAAATACCCACCACTTTTCCATTGTAAGGTGGTGGAAGGGGAATATATTGCTAGGGAACAATTGTAGCTGTGCGTTTGCCTCAAATACAGACATATACTTGGCTCTGCTTACTGTCTTTTATCTTGCATGCTTCCTCTCCTTGTCATTTCTGCCTCATGTTTCTTGTGTCATTGCTTGTTGTTGTACTGAACTCTGGACTCCAGCATTTGGTGGCCAGGTATTCCTGGAATGCATAGATAGAGGATACATGGGATCGTTGATAGCTGTAGTTTCAATGTATGTTTGTAGATGAATGCTGTTAGTAGTGGTGATTGATTCGTTGCCGTGCTGCTTATTCCCCCCACCCAACTCCAATCACATTTGGAATCCCTTTCTGCACTTTTATCTCTTTCCGCATTTTTATCTCTTTCCTGCACTCTTATCTTAACAAACCCCCCATAGGAGCCGGCCTTCTCCGGAGATTGGCACGGAAGGCATTCCTTCCTTCCGGCCTTTCAATCTGGTGGGCGAATCTGGGCGCATTAACAACAAATCCTTTCCTCATGGCAGATTCGTAACCAACGGTTTCTACGCACGCCGGTGGGACCAGGGTCCCATATTTTAGAGGAAAATTTCCAACCCATTTCCACAGCACCGGCCTTGGCCTTAACCGGTGGGACATGGTAGTTTCCCACCCCCAAACAGAATCGAAGTACTAGTGCTCGCTTCATTGCTGTTCAAAATCAGAGCACCTGGCGACTCTGCAAATTATCTGAACATTCTCTGAGTCCGCGAAGACCGGTCCTAACGCCTTCATGCAAACAAGAAGGTGGCGAGCAAGGAATCCGGGAAGCCAGTCTAACCTTTACGAAATTGACATTGCCGCTCCAGGCGAGCGCGTCAGGCTGGCTGATTACCAAGCTCGCGAAGAAGAAATCCAAGAAGAGATCCGAGGCTGAAATCGAAGAAGCCGAGGCTGAAATCGAAGAAGAAGAGGCCGAAGAAGAATCCACATCTTCGGACAGTTCCGACACTGAGTACACTACCGGGTCAGAAGCAGACATGGCTGCTCAGCAAGATGATGATGATCTTTTCCCAGCGGTGGACTCTACGGGGCCCTTGGCCCTAGCCGGACAACAAGTTGTGCCTCCTGCTGCCTTAAAGTCTATCCCTACGTACGACGGCTACGGCAAGACGGCGTATGAACACATCCAGGACATTCTCGCCCTGGCTGCGCTACACTCCATTACTGACGAAAGTGTGAAGACCCGTCCGCTGGCCCTTTCCCTTAGGGGAAAGCTTCTCTATCGGTGGAGATCACGCCTAGAGGGATCCATCACGGGGTGGCGACGGTTAGCCGGCAGACTCGTGAAAGGATGCAACGAGTCTGCTGACCCCTCTTCTTTACTGCATCAGTTCCAAAGTATTCAGAGACACCCCCAAGAGGAGGTGTCAGACTTCAACATCAGGTTTGCGAGGTCTTGGAAACGAGTTCCTCGCGAACTCCGACCGTCAGCAGGACAGGCCGCCTACTACTACCTAAGGTCTTTCAACTCAGACATTTGCCTGCTGCTGAAGGTCGCCAGAATCAACACATTCCCTGCTCTGTACGAGGCTGCCCAGCAAGCTGAAATGGATATCATTTCCATCGGCAGGCTTCCACACAGAGTACAACCGCCCATCTACCCTGATTTTCCCCGATCACAGTATCCGTCAGCTTCTGGTTCGGAGCCGTCCACTTCAGGACAGCAACCCCAGCAGCAATGGAACCCGGCGCCGGTCGTAAACCCTTACGGCCCGCCGCAGATTCATTATCCGCCTCCTCGTCCTCCACGTTTCCCAGCACTTCCTGCTCCTCCGCAGCATGCACAATATTCAACTCCTCCTCCATTGGCTGCATTGCCTCCCCCAGCTCAGTTACCGCCGCCTCCCGATCATGATATTCAGAATCAAATTCTTCAGGAGGTACGGGCCCTGGCCTCTGGCTATCATACCATGTCTAACGACATGACTGTTTTGAAAAAGAAGCAGGCCCAGATGGACCTGGCTCCAAGGAGGCCATATCCGCCTCCGGCGTTGACAAAAGATCGGCCCCCTGAGCAACATTTGCA
This sequence comes from Wollemia nobilis, assembly GCA_028583015.1. Classification (NCBI taxonomy): domain Eukaryota; kingdom Viridiplantae; phylum Streptophyta; class Pinopsida; order Araucariales; family Araucariaceae; genus Wollemia; species Wollemia nobilis. The sequence continues at coordinate 240,402 of JAQPPZ010002552.1, forward strand.
ACGGCGGCCCCCTCCGAGGAATGCTGCCATTGAAGAGGAACCTGGTACTTCAGACCAGGTCAACTGGTGCACCACGTGCAACGACCCGCATGACGAGGATGACTGTACACTGCACCAACACTACCTCCAGACCTTGGCCGGCAGCGCCATTGAGGACGAAGAGCTCTACATGATCCTGGGCGACGAAAGCAATTTCGCCGTCTCAGACGAAGTTCCGATGCCGCCTCCTGCCAAGGAAAACAAGAAGTCTGCCGAAGTTGCAGCCAAGCCTTTAAAGGTGTACGCCCGAAGAGATAAGGCGCAACCTGAGGAGCTACCGCCCTACAAGAGACTGTGGCCTTACACAGCCAAAGACAAGGCTCCTCCGGCGAAGACTCCCGCAGTCAAGCCTCCTGTAGCCAGACCTCTTCCGGCTAAAGCTCCCGCTACTCAGCCTCCAGCTGAAACAAAAGAACAAGCTCAGGAAAGGCTGAGATATCCGTCTCTGACCAAGAGACAGAGAGTTGAGGCCACTCAACAGTACCGGACGAAGTATGAGCCGGCGAAAGAAGCACAAGGAGCAAGCACTTCGGGCTACAGCATAGTAGACGAGCTGAAGAGAACTCCCGCAAGAATCAGCATGTATGATGCTCTTCAGCTCCCAGGTCAGGTTGATCTGTTGCAAGAATCTCTGAAGATTATGAAGAACGGCAAGCAGATACAACCCGCTGTCCTGGTGCAACCCCTAACAATCTCAGCCACTGGGAAGAACAGACCACCTCCCTTCTATCTGTCATTACGGATGCAAGGGTACATAGTACACAACTGCATGGTGGATTATGGTGCTTCCACGACCGTAATGCCGAGAGCCGTCTGCGATGAAATCGGGATGGAGTACACAAGGAGCAGCCAAGGCGTGCTGCAACTAGACGGCACCCCTGTCAAGACGGTCGGTGTCATAAAAGACATCCCCATTCGGCTGCACAAAGCTCTCGACATCGTGGTCATCCAGGAGGTTGTGGTCGTTGACTTGGAACCCTACTTCGGCATGTGCCTCTCCAGGGAGTTCACGGCGAAGTTGGGAGGGTATTTATCTCTGGACTACTCGCACATGGAAGTGCCCTTCAAGGGAAGGAGACTGAAGATTTTCAATGAGAAGCCTTCCACTTACTTAGTAGAGAAGATACCCGGAGGAGAGCCTGAGGATTGCATGGTTCAGCTGTCGGAGGAAGAACTGGTAACGGTGGACATGACGGAGCAAGCTCTCGAGCAGTTGCAAGTAGAAGATGAATTCTCCTTGCGGGACTTCAACGCTGTAATTGAAACTGAGCAAGGCTGCTACACCATTGTTCAGCCTGAAAGGCTCGACAAGTCAGCCAGGAGAGAAGTAGGACCAGCACCTGAAAAGCTGTGGAAGCTTTTCTTTGACGGCGCACGATGCAAAAATGGCGCCGGTGCGGGAGTACTTCTGGTTTCCCCAACCGGGATCCAGAAGGATTACACCTACAGGCTGGCCTGGAGCTGTACAAACAATGCGGCGGAGTACGAAGCCCTGTGCTTGGGTTTGCGAAAGGCGGAGAGACTAGGGATTAAACATCTACAGATCTACGGAGATTCAGAACTGGTGTGCCACCAGGTCACGAACAAGTGCGCCTCCAAAAAGCACTATCTCAAGGCGTACCGAAATCGAGTCTGGGATCTGATGGAGTCTTTTGACTCGTTGAATGTCAAGGCTATTTCACGAGAGAAAAACAAGCATGCTGACATTCTGGCGTCTGTTGGAGCCAGGTACATTCCGGTTGATGACACTGTCCAGAAGCCGAAGCCGGTTCGTACTATTTTACAGGCCTTACGTGCACGATAAGGACACCCACTGGCAGGTGTTTGACTGTGACGAGGAGATCGTCACATTTTTGGTAAATGAAGCCTGTGCAATCGAAGGTAGAGACCCTGATGACGAGCAATATGAGGGGTTAATACAGTTAAAGAATAATCATGTCCCAAAAGGACTGATTACTCTTGAGAGTCTATTTGATCAGAACGACAGAGCCATATCTCACCGGATCAAAGTAGACCCGAAGCAGTATGCCGACCTGGAGCTGGAACCTGGTAAATCGATCAAGGTCGGGACAGACTGCACCACAGAGGAACTCGAGCAGATCAGAGCATTGTGTCGAGAGTTCCCGGACATAGTAGCCTGGAGCTACCAGGACTTGAAGGGGTATGATAGAGAAATAATCCAGCATACCATTGAGCTAGAAGATGGCGCCAAGCCATTCCGGCAAAAACAGAGGGCCGTCAATCCAAAAATCGAGGCCATGATGAAGGCCGAGCTCTTGAAGATGCTGGAAGCCAAGATCATCTACCCCATCAAGCATTCATCCTGGGTTGCGAACTTGGTTCCTGTGAGGAAGAAGAACGGAGACATTCGTCTCTGTGTGGACTTTAGAAATCTGAATCAGGCCTCCCTCAAGGACCATTATCCGCTGCCCCAAATTGATCAGATCCTCCATATAGTTGCTGGAGCCCAAAGATTTTCCCTCTTAGACGGTTTTTCCGGCTACAACCAGATATGGGTCAAGGATGAGGACCAGCATAAGACGGCGTTCACCACCAAATGGGGAACGTTCGCCTATCAGCGCATGCCTTTCGGCTTATCCAATGCTGGCGCCACATTCCAAAGAGCCATGGACCTGGCCTTCCGAGAGCTGCTTAACAAAGTAATTGTCATCTACTTGGATGACATGACTGTTTTCTCTCACAAGCGAGAAGATCATGTTCCCCACCTGCGGCAAATATTCGAAAGGTGTCGTGAATTCGGCATCTCCATAAACCCGAAGAAGTCTGTCTTCGCGGTGAAAGAAGGAAAGTTCTTGGGGCATGTCATCTCCGAGAAAGGCCTAGCCATAGACCCTGACAGAGCAGAGGCCCTCCTCCGCTTGTCCCCCCCAATTGACAAAAAAGGGCTGCAGTCCTTCTTCGGCCAAATCAACTTCGTGCGGAAGTTCATACCGGACTTCGCACAGGTAATCAAGCCCATGGCCGAGTTGCTGAAAAAGAATACTGAGTTCTTATGGACTGAAGAAAGGGGGCAAGCCTTCGAGGAGATCAAAGCTCGAATTGCACAAGCGCCGGTGTTGATAAACCCGGACTACTCCAAGGATTTCATCTTGTACGCGGTGGGAGAACCAGAGAGTTACGCCGCAGTTCTGACCCAAAAGGGAGATGATGGCGAGGAGCGCCCCATTGCGTTCCTGAGCCAAGTAATCCAGCCGCACGAAGAAAAGTACAACTTTATAGAGCGGCAGGTTCACGCTGTCATGAAATCTCTCCGTAAGTTCAGGCACTTTGTCTCCCAGAGCAAGATCACTGTCTTTGTGATCCACCGGGACGTTCGAAGCTTCATCATACAAGGAGAGCCGGGTCACAAGAGAGCAGGATGGATTGCCAAAATCCAGGAGTTCGACATCGAAGTGCGGCCAACCAAGCTAGTTAGAGGCCGAGCCTTGTGCCAGGAGCTAGCCCGAAGCGCGGCAGCCGAGATAGCCGCCTGCGAGTGGGAGGATCCAGCAACACGCATCAACCTAGCCAACTCCTTACCCGAGGAGTGCGACTGGACAGATGAGCTGGTGAGATACTTCTGCACCGGAAGATGTCCAGACCACATGAATGCCTCACAAAGAAGGAGGTTTCGGTTAGGTGCTTTGAAGTACACTCTTCGCCCCGAGGGGCTTTACTTTAAAAACATCGACGGCATCCTGTTGCGGTGCGTCAGAAAAGCAGACCAGTCCAGGGTCCTTGGAGAATTTCACTCCGGGATGCCTGGGGGTCATCATTCCGCAAGGCCCACGGCCTTGAAAATAATCAGAGCTGGGTACTACTGGCCCACTCTGTTTACAGACGCTCATGCGGTCTGTACCAAGTGTGATCAATGCCAAAGATTTGCTGGCAGGAACAGAAAAGCACCCCTGCCCCTTCAACCGATCCAAGCCGAGACTCCGTTTCAGCAATGGGGTCTGGATTTCATCGGGGTGATTTCGCCGAACTCTGCAGCGGGCCACAAGTTTATCTTAACCGCCACCGACTACTTCACGCGGTGGGCAGAGGCGATCCCCACGAAGAATGCTGACCAAGAGACGGTCATCAGGTTCCTTGAGAGCCTGATTACCCGTTTCGGGGTCCCAGAATCGATAGTGACGGACAATGGTCCGGGGTTCGCAGGCACAGTACTCACGGAGTACACCAACAAATTTGGCATCTATCACAAGATGTCTTCCAACTACTACCCGCAGGGGAACGGTCTCGCCGAGTCCACCAATAAAAATCTGCTGAAGATCATTCGAAGGACAGTAGAGAAGAACAAGAGGACTTGGCACCTACTCCTGAATCGGGCGCTATGGGCGGACAGAATCTCATTCAAGAAGTCCATCAAAACGTCCCCTTATGCGCTCGTGTATGGCAAAGAAGCTGTCTTGCCAACGCACATTGAAATACCCGCTCTCTGGATGCTTGATGAAGAAAGAGGCAGCGGGGATCCGGTGGAAGACAGACTTTGCCAACTGCTGCAGTTGGAGGAAGACAGAGAAAAAGCGTACCAGGCCTTCACGAAACACGCTGAAGCAACCCAAGGCTGGTTCGCAAAAGGCACCACAGCCCGAGTTTTCAAAATCGGGGACCTGGTGCTGAAGTGGGACTCGTTCAAGGCCAAACCCGGCAACCATGGAAAGTTTGATGCCCTCTGGGAGGGCCCCTATCAGATTGCCCGGGTTAATCAATTCAATGCATATGTGCTTCGGGACATGGAGGGACATCCTCTCCCCATTCCCGTCAACGGGTTCCACCTAAAATTGTACCACCACTGAAGGCGCCCGAAGGCGTCCTTCTTTGTACAGACTTCCCTTTTTGTATTTTAAGTTTTCAGCATGTAAATATTCCAGTTTTCAGTTTTAATTTTTTAAGTAGCCCAAGTCTGAGGCAAAAACCCGACTTCGCAGCGAAGTCGGGCAGCGCTCACCAAATGGGGCGAAGTAGGGAAGAAGGCAGTCGAAGAAAAGGCTAAAGTGTCTAAGTCTAGCTGCCCAACCCGACTTCGCAGCGAAGTCGGGTTGCGCCCCCTCCAAAGGCGCAGTCGGGCGGCAAACTACAAAGAAAAGCCAAGAGTCGGACTGCGCCCGTTTTACGGCGAAGTCGGACTGCGCCCATTTTCGGGCGAAGTCCGAGTGCGCTCCCACTCTCGGGCGCACCCTGGGTGATCCGACAAAAGGAGCTGAAAGCGCCTAAGTGTAAAATCCAAAGTTCGCCAATTTCTGGCGAAGTCAATACGCCAATTTTTTGGGCGAAGTTCGACATGCGCCCGTTTTTCGATGCGAAGTCCCATTGCCCCAATTTTGGGCGAAGTCCGAACGGCTCACCACGCGGAATTAAAAAAAAAAAAATCACAAGTGTGGGCCCAGGGCAAAATTCGGCACGAGGCTAAATTGGGTTATGTTCTTTGAAAAGTGTGCCCAATGGTGGCGGTGACGTCAGCGGCGGCACGACAATCAAAAGGCTTTAAATGATTGCGCGATTACCAATGACGATGCATTTAAAGGGTAAGGCGCCTTTTTGGGGGCTAACGACTAATAAATCACGTTTTTCGAAAAAAGGCCCATGCACAGCCGCCAAGATCATAACGCCTCCACCAACCCAAAGCAAACTGCCCTAACTCCCTCCTTCGCGCCATTAATGAGCAGTCACTGTCTACAAAAGGACCCTGGCACGGCCAGAAAATTCATAAGTTCGAAGCTGACTCCCGGACTGCAGAGAATAAGCCTGACAAGTTCAGAAGTATTTGTCCCTGTCTGATTGTTCCAACCAGGATGGACAAGGGAAAAGCGCCCGTACGGGCGCAATCAAGTGTAGAAACGCGCGAAGCTGACAAGTCTCCCGAGTCCAGCGACCATGAGAGCGCAGCGCCTCAGAAGGGCAAGAAAGCAAAATCCAGAACAAAGAGGCGCGTAGCTGGCCAGACTCCGCCGCCACCAATCAATCGTCTGTCCGGGTACAAAGATGGTTCGTTCTCCATCAGTATCACGAAGCTGCGTCTAACTATCGCAAAGTGGGTGGGTAAGGTTCCGCCTTCTCACCACCTCGGAGCTGCATATAATTCAAATCTTCACTGGTTCCTGTGCCCTCCGACTCACTGGTGTCCGGAGCTGGTTGAGGTGATTGCCGAATATTATAAACCAGCTGCGCGGCAGATATGCGATAACAGAGGAAGGGTGTTGTTCACTCTCTTCGAGAGAGCGTCCGACCGGCGTTCGCCCCAGGGCTTCAGTACAGCCCAGACGTAATTGTCAGAAGGGTGAGCATCGAAGAACAGACTGGCAGATTTTCGCAGACGAAGCGGATGAGAGAGTTTCTTAACTCAGAGCTGAAGACTCCGCTGAACCCTGGGCAATGGCCAACTGGCCCCATACCGCTGGACCGTTTCGAAAACAAGTACATCTACATCATCCTGGCATGGGTCCTCGGCTGCGACTCAGACAGAGTGGTACGGCCGTTCCAGCTGGCAATGGCCGAGTGCATCCTGCACGGGGAGTTCTACGACTCCACGGCGCAAAAGAGCGGGAAGCGCCCAATCTTCTACGACTGGGCGGACTGGTTGGCCTACGCAATTCATGCGAGCCTGGTGAGACTGCAGCAGAAGCAGTCAACGGACTTCCGGTTTTGCTCATTCCTCACATGGCTATGCCTGTACCATATGCATTACCGGATGAACGTCCCCGACTTGAGGAAGGCGAATGAACAAGGAGAGCCGCTCCCCGTGTACGAGTGGACTGAGGTCTTGTACCGGAAGGGCTCGTTTTACGATTTTAACATCTAATTCCTAGGCCGGGCCATGGGACTGTTCAACCGTGGCGCAACTCGCCCACCAGCGGCTATGACAAAGTCCCTGCGGGAAAATGAGTTCGGAGATACCTTCAGGTTGACCCAGGGTATTGTTGTCCGAATCTACGGATTCAAGGGAATGCCGTGTTTGTTGCCCTACTTCTGCACAGACCATCAGTTCGGGATAGAGGTGGCGCGGCAAATGGATTACGTCGAAGAGGAATTTGGCCAGGGAAAGAAAAGGGGTCACATATTTAAATATCCTATGACCTGGTCCAATGTCCAAGTCTTCGAAATAGGGCAGCACGTTTATCTTGAACAAGAGCTGCTGGAGATGGGCCTGATTATGCTGCCACAACGCTGGAAGTACGACCCAATCGGGGTCCGGGGAAAGTTCACGCACATCTGTCCCAGACCTGAGATCATGCAAGAAAGGAGAAACCGGACAGGTGCAGACCTCCACTGGCGCATTCATTTGATGCAGTCATGGCCACCATGGCATGAGTTTTATTGCGAGGAGGTCACTTATGATCCGGAACGAAACCCGGACCATCGGATGGAGTCGGCTGGTTTCAAAAGATTCCTCGCTAATGTGGCGCCGCTCAACTGGCATAAAGACAAAATCCTCGAATGTTGGAAGATGAGGTGTCGCACGCAGCACGACAAATCAAGCCGGAAGAATCTTGCCGTTGATGATGAATTTTCGGCACTTTATGATCAACACGTCGACACGTGGCAGCCCTTCGAATTTCGCAATTGCGTTCCCCGAGGCGCAAACATAAGGTATAAAAGAAGGGCTACCTCTCAGTCATTGTCAACCCCGGCGACTTCCAGCGCAACTCCTTCCAGCAGTCAAGTGGGCCCGATGCAGCCTGTTGCTCCTGAGGCAGTGCCCGAAGCGGCGCAAAGTTCAGAACGGTCAACTCCTGAGCTGGCCCCTCCTTCAGAGAAAACATCCACGCTGCCAGCCAGTGGACCAAGTGCGGCAGGTATCCTCCCAGCGCGACCCAGGTACAAATTTACCGTGGGGACATCAGCGCCTGCCCCTTTATTGCCGCTTCCTTCAGGACCAACCGCACGGGAGAAAAGAAAAGGAAAAAGGTCGAGAGGACCAAACGTCCCAAGGAGCCAGTGCAGCAATCGCCCGCGGAGCAGCCGCAAGCAGCAGCGCCGGAGGTTGTCTCTTTAGACAGCCCCGAACCAGAAGCACGCACCCAGGCCGCGACCATCCCTCCAGCATCGGCTCAGGCGGAGCCCGCAGGTACGTCCTCTGTGCCATTTGCCCAAGTCCATGTCGGCCCTGCAGAAACCCCAACTCCCACTTCATCAGGGCAAGCCGTAGCCGCACCCTCTGCATCTCAAGCCACCCCGCCGTCTAGCGGCCTGCACTCGTTTGACCAGTTTGCTCAGGATCCCAATGCTTTTCAGTCCCTGAGTCAAACCCTAGAGCCATCACCCGCGGTTAGTGCTGAAGCCGCTCCCTCATCTCCACATCCTTCGCCCCAACCAACTGAAACCCTACCAGCGCCGTCTAGCCAAACCCCTGTCACTCCTAGGACCCGGTCGCCCTCGAAGGTAACCACCCCCTCTGGCATCCCACCGACTTCATTGTTCGCGGGAAAAATGCCGCTAGTAGGCCCAAGAGCTGGAAGATCTTGATTTCATGAGCATCACTGAGGACCAGCCTCTGGCAATAAGAGCCGCAGGGGGGTCTGCCTCCTTTCTTCAAGGAGTTAAGCGCAGAAGGGCCGAAGGGATAGCCGCCCCGGTCAAACGCACAAAGTTTGACCTAAATCGGAGAGTGCTTACGACAGAAAAGCTGATTCCTAAGGTGAAGAAGCCTCTCCGCGACATGACCGAGGCAGACTACGAGCTTCAGACCAAGGAGAAGAACTTCGATGATATCAACGAAGAGTACGAGATCCGCGGTATTCGCCGCAGAACAGACAACCTCCTTGTCAAGCATCTCGAGACCCAGGAGGCGCTTTTCCAGCTGCAGAATACCACAAGGCAGCTCGAAGAAGACTTGGCGAGGGCTACCGCGCAGTTGGGGTCAGCGCAGCAAGAAGTTGAAGATCTTAAGGCTCAGCTGGCCGCCGCTCAGCAGACAGCCGAGCAAGAGAGAAAAGCAGCGCTAGAGCAGATTTCACAACTGCAGGGTTCGCTGAAACGAGGCGCAATCGCAGCTCGCAGAGAAAGCATCACAAGCGACGGCCTTTTCAAAGAGCAAGGCGAAGGAGATGCGCGCAAGTCTGCTACGAGGTTGCAAGCCCAACCTTGTCAAATCCTTGACAGTTCTGGATTTCTTATCCCGAATTGAAGAAATATCTGCCCAGGGCAAGCCTGTGGTAGAGGAAGCCGAACACCAGGCGAGGCAATTGCTAGACCTGGCTATGGAACTTGAGAAGTTAGAGCGCGATGGCTTCCGAATCTCCCCTATGTCTCATCTTGCCTCAGAGTGGGCAAATGCAAGGGTAACCTTGCACGCTTACTTTGCCCGGACAGAAAGGATCAAAACGGCCAGGCAGGCGCTGGACGCCTTAGAACGAGAAAGACATATTCTCCTGGCACCCTTTCACGTTCTGTCCGAGCACGGGTGTCCGAGCTATGTTAGAGATGATGAGCTCCTCACCCTTGAGCAGGTAAAGGAGAACTGGCTGTCCTTCGAGGCGGATACGACTGAAATCGATAGGCTGGACGAGAACCGGTTCAAGAAGCGCAGGTCACTCAAATGGTGGCGAAGTACTGCAAAATCAACTCTTCTCTTGAGGAGTTGGGCAAAAGATTTAACACCATTGACCTGCACGCGGTCGCTGCATTCCATGCAGTACTCAGAGAGATCAGCGACCCCTCTCCTTTCCAAGCCGCAGTCTGGGATCAAGCTAAGGCTGTGGTCGAACGCATAAGCAAGCTAGAGGCCGAAAGTGGAGAACCTTCTGATTCAGAAGGCGAGACTGAGGAGGCAACTGGTGAAAGTGAAAATGAAGAAGAAAAGTTGCCCCGAGGTAAGCAACCAGAGCAGCAGAAGATAGGGGAAGGAAGTTCCTCTGCACCCAAAGGATAAAGGCATGGTTCTTTGCGTCGAGGCGAGCTCGACACCCCGCGAGCCACCAGGAATGTTGCCACATTTTGCACGGGGGTGCCATGTTTTTGGTTTCTGCAAAAGAGCTGCTCTTTTCCTTCCCTCCTCATTTTCCCCTTCTCCTTCTCTCCCTTTCTTCCTCTCCCTCACAGCTTCATTCCCTCTTCTTCTTTCCCCCTTTCTTCCCCCAGAAAAACTTCAGCAAGTGTGCCTTGAAAAGTTTCTAAGTGTAGGGCGCAACCCGACTTCGCAGCGAAGTCGGAGTGCGCCCTCGGTTGGAGCGCGATAGGGAGCCCGAAGTGCGCAGAAGAATGAAATCTGACTAAGTGTCAGGGGCGCAACCCGACTTCGCAGCGAAGTCGGGGTGCGCCCTTCTTCCTGGGCGCACTAGGGGAATCATTCATCAAGAAAACGGCTAAGTGCTGGGGCGACACCCGACTTCGCAGCGAAGTCGGAGTGCGCCCCTTTCCCAGTGCGCAGTTCGAACGGAGGATGAAGACAGCCAAGCACCGGTGCGCAACCCGACTTCGCAGCGAAGTCGGGGTGCGCCCTTTGACCGGTGCGCAGTTGGGTAAAGTCAACTCAGAAATTTGCTAAGGCAAGAAGGCCTTCCAACTGCGTTGTTTTCCTCCTGCGCAACCCGATAGCGCCCGGATTCCTGGCGAAGTTGGATAAACTGCCTTTCAAGGCAGACACGTGTCACACCTCAACATCCGACAAGTGTCCATCTTCGGGATTCGAGCCAAGACTTGACCGCGCAAGGACAAAGCATGGGCAACACTACCGGCACCATCTGTCATCATTTAAGCCGATGTGAAGTGCCATCTGCCGCACCTACCCGCATTCCTGTTGACCGAAGACTTGACCCAACGCACTGCCACGTAGCTGTACCGCCTTCAGGGACACCATGCTGCAAGGACAGTCCGGCCCGACAGAAGTCAGCATCAGCAGCTCCTCAGCCGCTCGTGTCAGCTACTGTCTTGTCTGGGACTTTGTGCCCATGAATGTAATGGGGGGAAATTGGGCTATAAATACCCACCACTTTTCCATTGTAAGGTGGTGGAAGGGGAATATATTGCTAGGGAACAATTGTAGTTGTGCGTTTGCCTCAAATACAGACATATACTTGGCTCTGCTTACTGTCTTTTATCTTGCATGCTGCCTCTCCTTGTCATTTCTGCCTCATGTTTCTTGTGTCATTGCTTGTTGTTGTACTGAACTCTGGACTCCAGCATTTGATGGCCAGGTATTCCTGGAATGCATAGATAGAGGATACATGGGATCGCTGATAGCTGTAGTTTCAATGTATGTTTGTAGATGAATGTTGTTAGTAGTGGTGATTGATTCGTTGTCGTGCTGCTTATTCCCCCCACCCAACTCCAATCACATTTGGAATCCCTTTCTGCACTTTTATCTCTTTCTGTACCTTTTTATCTCTTTCCTGCACTCTTATCTTAACAAACCCCCCATAGGAGCCGGCCTTCTCCGGAGATTGGCACGGAAGGCATTCCTTCCTTCCGGCCTTTCAATCTGGTGGGCGAATCTGGGCGCATTAACAACAAATCCTTTCCTCATGGCAGATTCGTAACCAACACTAACTTAGTCTAGGTCTAAGCTAAATGAGATAATAAACGGATGTAACATTCTAAAACATTATATCAAGGTTCCACGAGCCTGGGGGACAGGGGGACGAGTTTCGGGGGACAGTGGGGGACGGTGGGAGACGACAGGCCGATTTTAGGGGACGTCTGGTATAATACTATGAAAATTGAATTTTTTTAGAAATTTAGAATAATCTACACGTTTAGAATTCTACACACAACAAAAATGATATTAGGATATTCATATTGATATTAGTTACTAAGTGCAGCCATTTAATTGTTTCAACAAATATAACTTGAAGGTTCAATGAAGGATATCAAGTGCAATCTGCCAATCTCTAACAGTTAACCAAATTAGTTGCTATTGCTCAAGAAATGAATTCCACATTATTCAACTTTTTCAAGTCATCATTTTCAACAATGTACTAAAGAACATAAAGAACAGATTAAAGCAAAATTTACAGTATTCTATAAATATTAAAGCAAAAGTTACAGTATTCTAAAATAAACGGATTTGTCATTGAAGTCAATGTCCTAAAGCAGAAGTTACAATTTTCTTATTGAAGTCAATGTCCTAAACTCAATGGGATTTGTCTCTTTGTAAGAATAAGACAAGTTGATGCCAAGCATTCCTCATTTGTATTTTCTCAATGGAAGTGTATGCAAAGCAAACAATTTAGGCCACTTTGCAGGAAATCAATTACCATTTATAGCAACAAAGGAACACACGTAAAAGCAAAACAGTGAACATGAATCTAATTGGATGCTATCTGTTTTACAAAATCTTCATTCTTGAACATTAGATAAATCAGTAATAGAAGCATTTTGGACCAGGGTCTTTTCCCCACCAAATAAAGTGCCATTCCAGTAAGATTTATCATGCCACTTTTACTAGCCAACAAATTCATCATGTTTTTACCTTACATGATTTTCTGAATTATGAATTTGAATAAGACATGCAAAGCCATAATCTAAAAATATTTTCAAAAATGCAGTCAAGAGGCACGCTGTTCTGAGTTGTAAAACTTGCTTGTTTCACTTTTTAACATCCTACAATTTAACTATTTTTTTCCTTGTTAGCTTCCTTCTCAAAAGATTTTGTTTAACCTTGTTTAAAGGGATTTTGTAAGATTATGCTTATTAATTTTGTATTCTTGGTTTTTCTTTGGAACACTATTTCCAGCTCTCTCCAGAATATTGTTCCACAATGTAGTATTTGAGTCCAAATACCTGCTTTGATCATCTACGGACATTAAGAAACTTCCTTTCTTTCTAAGTAATTTTCACTAGTATGAGTAGGGTCTCTCTTTGTTACTCTTTATGTTATTTAGTGATCTCCACTTATTATATCAACAATCTTTATCCCTCACTTGTAATTTTAGAATACTGTAACTTTTGCTTTAATATTCATAGAATAGATTGGCTGAGGACTTGCTTTAGATTATTGTAACTTTTGCTTTAATTTTCATTTGTGGAAAGTCATCATTTTCAACAATGTACTAAAGAATAGATTGAAGAACACAAATGTCTTACAATATACTAAAGAACAGATTAAATTTTCATTTTTTATTTTTTGTTTTTAGTTTTTCTTTTGGCTGAGGATGCCCAGCCATGGGGGACGGCTGGGTCCCTTTGGGGACGCTCAGGCCGTCCCTAGGGACGGTTGGACATCCCTGGGGACGGCTGGGCACCTTCCGAAGGTTCCTAGCCGTCCCCGAGGACGCCCAGTCGTTCCTAGGGGCGGCCTGAGCGTCGCCAAAGGGACCCAACCGTTCCCAAGGATGCCCCAAACTAGGGGACGTCTTGGGGATGGGAGGCCGTAGGCCTCAGGCGTCCCCGGGGACGTTTTCCAACCATCCTCCAAAAGGGGGACGGGGGGAAACGTCCCCAATGCTGTCCCCCCGTGCTGGGGGACGCGGGGGACGGGGGGACACGTCCCTCAGGGGGGGACGCGTCCTCGTGTAACACTGCATTATATCCAATTGTGTCCAACACGAAACTGGAATTTCATAAATAACATGTTGCAGGCAACTCCAAGGGGTTAAGGTCAAAACCAAAGCATCTGAAAAGAAAGAAAATTGTTTTTGACCAGGAGTATGAATTTTTGTTTCTGTATTAATCTTTTTAAGATGTGGAGTGTATTTGCATGCTTCCTTAGATGAAGAACTAAAAGATCGCTAAAGATGGAACTCCAATTGGTCCCCAAGTAAATGCTTGTGAACTGCTGTGTTTGAAAACCTCTTGGATGTCATCTTCTTTTTTGTAATATTTATGTCACAGTTGCACTGATGCACAATCATGTCTGCTCATTATATTTCAAAATTTTCTGTAGTTTCTTAGATAGGAGTTGAACAAAGAATAGAGTGGGTGCCTGATTCCCACACCTGGGTCATACTTAAAAAAGGGCTTTCATTATCTTGACTTAGTAAGTGCCTTAGTTTAGTAAGGTTTTATATCTATTGTGGAGCAGGGTCCATGGTCTTGATAACACTATTCACTCGAGACTTCCAATTGTACATGGTTTTAATTTAATAGTTTTTCTTCTATGTTATTAATGAATTTGTTTTTTGCTTTTCTATACTTCCAAGTTCCTAATTTTACTTTTTGAGATTTGATAATCATGCAAGTTTTGTCTATATAGTTAGGATGCAAATTTAAGGGGAAAAGTGTGTACAATCTTGATTCAATTATATGATTACTGCTTATATACAATAGTAAAATATTCCTCTTGAAATATTGAAAAGTGTTTTTTATTGGGATGAAGCTATCTTGCAGGAACAAAGCTATGTAACATGGAGTTTTTGTGCTGGGGACGATACAGTATGATGAGATGTGTCTTCGGGATGGCGGGAATTTTGTCCTAAAGATATTTAAAAAAACAAATTTGAGGCCCATGTTGTTATTGTTGTTATTATTATTATTATTATTATTATTAAAGCATGAATATGCAACATAACATGATGTAAAAGCAAAATACTTAAATGAAACTACTTCAAAGGTTCAAACGTCAAACATCCATATAACGGTAAAACAGAAACCATAGGAAATTAGGACTTTCAATTCATTATAGTTGAAACTTCAAAACATTAGAAATTTGGAATTTCAACTATAGTCCAAGTTCCAACTACATAAGCAAAATGCCAAAATGAAGTAGAATTTTAAAACCATGGCAGAATTAGTGAAACCAAAATCATTGAAATGTAAGGGCCTTTAATTATCCTTGGGGTCATCTGCAATACCAAAGGTGTGCTTAGCATCCTTGCTCTTTGAGTCAAGGGACATAAAAAAAATAAATTTAAGCCTCAAATTGGATTTCTAAAGAACAAATATGCAGTATAACATAATGTAAAAGCAAAATAATTAAATCACATTACCTGAAAGGGTCAAACATCAAACTTCCATGAAACAGTAAAATAGAAATTAAAAATTAAGAATTCTCAATTTATTAGAGTTGAAGCTTCGAAAATCTAGAAATTTGGAATTTAAGCTATAGTCCAAGTTCCAACTACATAAACAAAATGCCAAAATGAAAGAAAAATCTGAAACCAGGACAGAAATGGTGAATCCAGAAACATTGAAATGTGAAATCCTTAAATCATCTTCTGATCCAGGCACGTGACCTTTTTGGGGCATGACTTTATGCCTGAAATTGCCCGAAAATTTTATATTATGGATCCTAACTACACTGTTAGGGGCATAACTTTGTGCTCCAGACTCTGTTTTGATCCATTCAAGAAGCATTGGAAATATTAGAGGGAGAACAACAATTTCAGTAGGCAACTCTGTCATAAACAGAGATGACGACAACTTTGTGGAAAAAATGCTTCAGAGGCTCTCAAAAATACAAAACAAAATATTTACTAAAAACAGTAATTTTCTATTTTTAGTTTTTTGTAGCCAAAATGCATCTCTAGCTATGTTGACACATTAGTGGAAGACAAAACACAAAAGGACAAGTCATATGTATGTAATTTTCAATTAAATGCACTTTGTAACTCATGGAAGGTTAATCACCACATTTTCATATGGGTGACCTTTTAACTCATGGAAGGTGAACCTCCACATTTCCATGTGGGTGACCTTCCATATCCAAAATGGTGAAATTCCAACATACCGAAGATATTGTATAAAGAGAGATTCATCCCTGATTGTAAAGATATGAGTAATGGATACAATGTCATAACCTCACATTTCTTCTCAGAGATTTCTTACATTGTACTCTGTTGTCTGAGAAATCAAATCATTATGCTATTTTGCTTTTGCGTTATGGTTTGTTATACTCCATTATTTCTGAATTGCACTCTTTCTTCATGTTCCTTAACTTAAAATTCTAAGTTTTGGAACAGTTGAAATTTTGAGTTTCAGATCATCTTTGGGATCATATGCAATGCCAAAGTTGCCCTGATCATCATTGCTCTTTGAATCAAGAGACTTATGCATTGAGATTCTAAGCAATCATACTTGCTCCCCAAGCCATAGTTTTCTTGGGATAAACCATGGGCTCTCACTCCCTTTTTTAGCTGATTTTTCCTTTATTTGAGGCCAATATGGGCTGAAGGATGTCTGGGATGCCTAGCTATCCTGGGATGGTCTTGGGTTTGTCCTGACATCTTCCAAATGTCTTGGGAAGCTGCGACATCCTAGAGATGCCAAAATGTCTTTGTGGTGTTTTGGCATGTCCATGGCTTCTTATAGACATCGTCCTGGATGGCCCTTTTTCGAGGACATTTCCAGGAAGGATTGGGATGGCCTAGGGACAGTCCTCAAGAAATCCCCAAAATGTGGGACACTTAGGAGATGTTTTGTCCTTGCCCCTGATGTGCACAGGGTATTGTGAAACGGTGGCCTTTTTTTTTTTGGTAAATAGGAATGAAGTCATTAGCTCTTTCGTTCAGTCTTTCCCATCAGGTTGATATCTCTTTGGATGATTTGATTAGGTTACATAAGCATTTCTAGTGATTTGATATTGATATAGCTGGTAGTGGATCATATAGACACATTATTTGGATGGTTTACGATTAAAGGTGTCATTCTCTTTAATCTATGGTTAGTAGCCCTATTATTCAAACTAGAAGGGTATACATGTTTTGTGAGTATCAACAGGGCCACACTATCTCTTTTGTCTATGTTATAATTTAATGCTGATAAGTAATGTAGTTTTCACAATCCATTCCTAGGAGTAGAAACTGTTGTAAACAAAGCAACATATATACTTTTTTGGATTGATAAAAGATAATAAATTAACATCATTCATTCCAAAAAATAGTGTAATGTCTTCCTCTAGTCTTGAAAATTGTATTTTTATTTGTTTCTAAACAATTTAACATAAATACTCTCAATACGTATTTACTTATACATTGTACTTGACATAAATACCTGTTAATGAGCAATATGATACTTATTTTCCAATTGAAAATATACCTGCTTATACACTATACTTTTACCTAGCATAGTCATGATATTAATCTTAATTAGGCTTGAAATTGTCATGCAGATTTCAGTTTTCCCATATTTTGTATTCTACATTTTCTTCGAGCAGTGCTTGGACATTTGGAGAACAACATTGATTAACCTAGCTCTTGCACTTGGTGAGTGTTTTGCTGCAAACATTATATTTCTTTCCTACGATTGGATCCCCACTCTAATACCAGGTTCTATCTTGTGTGGGTATAAATGTTTTGATGATTTATTCAGATGATCTATGGTTAGAACTCATAATTTTATACTATTGTGCAACTCTACAGTTTGTTTTTTTGCTTCATGTTTTGAGTGTTTCTGGAATTTGTCTTTCACATAGCATATAACACTAAATGGTTTGCAATTATTTCCACAAGATAAAAACTTGATATGAGTTGTTTTAGGAGAATGTAATTTGCTCCCATGTAATTGTTCTAACCCATTGGACATAACATGCAAGTTCATCTTTTGATGGCATCACAGGATCCACTAAGGATGCACCACTCACTATCAAACTTGCCTCATGTAGCTTGTCTATCAGGCTTTTGTTCTGTCTCCACATGATGAGTGATGGAATGTTTCACAAAAGCTCACCCTTAGCCTCCTTGTCTTGCTTAACTTCTGATAGAATATCTTTGAAATAATTGATTTTGCTTCCTTCTTGATCTCTTTTTTTTATTCAATACTTCCTCCATTTGGAGTTGAAATATTTTTGGTCTGATGAAAAAAATTGGTATTTCTTTCTATCACCTCTCTTTTGTGACTTGTTAGGATAATCAGCAAGTAATTGTTTTTCTTGCACATAAGTGTATTGATCCATTTTGTTGATTTCCACCATCTCTTGTTAGTCCTTTTGCTTGGATTTAATTCCTTTTTTTTGTTAAATATGTTGCCAAAGGATTTGATATTCCATATTTTCATTTGCCCCTTCACATATTTCAGTTTTTATGTAAAATTGTGCATACGTCATCCTTTGAAATTTGCTTCTTACCACCACAATGTAACCATTTAGAAGAAATCCCAGCCTTGGAACCATATAGACTCACAACAAAATGGCTTTGGGTGACCATTTTGAGTAGATCACATCTCAAGAGAATTGGTTTGTGATCTTATTCCGCTTGCAAAGAATGTCTGAAAATATTTTATGCTCTATTTTTAACCATCCATTAAAAACACTTGTCCAATATTTCTGCCATACAAGATCTCTCAATATGTGTATTTTCCCATATACATTGAAAGCTTGAAAGAATAGCATCTCAAAAAGGCATTTAGGCTGACAAAGGAAGCAAAATCCTCCATAGATCTAGACCAACCAGTATTAACACCCTTCTTTTCTAAAGGAGAATGCTGGACAGCGATCTTAGTATTCCAGTTTTCTCTAGTTTATACACTTTATTTTAGTTTGCTTTTGTTAAGTACTTTATTTGGTTGCTACAGTGCCTTGTAACAGACTATTTCTCCCATTGGCTTATTTTGGTCATCTGTGGACATTAGAATTGTTGAAGAGCTTTAAGTTTGTTGCTTCATTCTACTGTTTCATAAGGTCCAAAAAACACAGGCAGCAACTATGACAAGCATGGAAAACCATATCCAAGAAACACAAAACTCAACTACAACCATTATGCAAATCACAACTGAACTTTTCATAATGAAGATTGGACCTGATAGATGAAACTGAATGCCTCTAAAAATTGCTTGTACTCTTTGTGAATTATGATCATTTTCAAATGAAGTATGTCATATTAGAGAATAATCTCTCATGAGTTTTCTAGCTGTTGTTTTCTTAGTGTAAGTATTGAATTGTTTTCCTTTATAAATGATGATTGAGTGACTGAAATTATCTATGTATTTGTGAAACAGGAGCTGTGTTCATTGTTTGTCTTGTAATTACGTGCAGGTTTTGATCTTGTCTACCACCTGTTTCCTTAAAGATCTTTTATTTCTCTATGTGGACCAGGAAAATACAATGATTTTTTAAGGAATTTCTCTTATTTTATGATTTGTTTCCTGCAGCTTGTGGGCTTCGGCTATAATCTTGCTTGTATTGGCAATGATTATATTGGATATCATGGTATGTTCTAATTTTTTTTTTTTGTGTAGCAAGTTGTCTATAAATGCTCTCTGCAGCAATGGCCAAATTAGGAAGGGTTTAAAATTGCCAGGACGTTCAACCTACCTAATTCAAGTTGCTTGTGGACAACTAATGATGAATAATTTCATTTATTTAAATAAATTATAGGTATTATGTCTGTAGAGGTACAGAAAGGTCATAAAGCCGAAGAAGAGAAATGAGTTAAGTAAAGCACAACACACATATCCTATTAGCTTTCTACTAATTATTTTTGGCCTTTTCTCTTTAAGTCTTGTCTGTACATGTCGTAAAGGTGTAATCGTATTTTGTTCTATAAATAACAAACCTTAGGTTTCACTACTAGACCCTGGATTCTGTTTGGGCATGAGGACCTTCTGCACAATGTTGCTAGACTCAATAGTAGAGTAAGACCCAAAGCATATACCAGTGTTATGTTTTTGAAGATGGATATAATGGATGTGATATAGAAATGGACCACAACCCAGTATACAATGGATGTTATATCATCCTTTTTATAAGATGATAATAGGCTAATAATAGCCATTCTACAAAAGTTTACATGATCTTAACACTTGATGCTTTTAGGACAGATTCTAGAATCTTGGACTTTAATCTCTTTTAGTATGTATCTTGATTAACTATAATGAAGACAATTCACAGGTATCCCTTAAGAAATGTTACTATAGTTTACGTTTTAGACTTCAGTAGAAAATAATATTCATCTTGTCTACAGAACATGATTATTATTATGCAAATTTGATGCTTCTCTGAAGTGAAATTGGGCCTGTGTGGCTTTTAATATTTCTTTGTCAGCTTGTGTATTGACTAGTCTAAATCAAAATTTTGGATGTTGGACAGGGTCTGATGGCACTTCTGAGAATTCAATTAAATGCAATTAAATGCAATGCTAAAGAAGTTGTTGTAGCTAGACATTCTGCATCAATATAGAAGATCCTTGGCTCTGAATCTGTGCTTTCTTTTTATGCTGCCTCTGGCAAGTATTTCTGCTTTCATTTATTTTTCTGATTGCTGTAATTCTGATATCTGGATTTTAGCATTGGAAGATAAATGTGTCTGGAATTTTGGTTAGAGGATACATAGGGAAGCATATGCAGTTTTAGTTTCTGTTACATCTTCTGTATTATTTGTTGCTGGTTTAGATATAGATGAGTTATTGTGCTGCGTGTTCTTTCCCACTGCGATATCCAGTTATTTGCATCTCTTTCTGCATTGTTTATCTCTTTCCTGCACCCTCACTCTTTTAATCTCTTTCCAACACTCTTATCTTTTTATTTCTTTCTTGCACTCTTATCTTAAAACCCCGAGTAGCTTAGTATAGGAGCCGGCCTTCTCCGGAGATTGGCACGGAGGGCATCTCTTCCCTCCGGCCTTTCAATGTTGGTCCAGGTCTAGGGCGCGTAGACATACAAAATCCTTTCCTGTGGCGGATTTGTGACCAACAGTTTCTGGCACGCCCGGTGGGACCTGGTCAGTCTCACCTTATGAGTGGTATTGAGAGTTGATGCTCATCTCAGTACTGTAAGACTCGAGCATCTGGCGACTCTGTTCAACGTGAAAATCTTTTAAGCCTTAGAGACCGGTACTAAACATCCGTACCTTCATGCATACGAGATGGAGAGTTAGGAATAGCGGAGAAGAGACCGAGTTTTTTGAACTCGACATTGATGCCTTCGGGGAATGTCCTAGGTTAGTCACACCTGATTCACTTCTACGCGAAGGGTCATCGCAAGAGGTTGTCCTTGACGAACAAGGTCCGACTTCGGACAACACAGCGACTAGTCTCCCTCCTAATCCCCCGAACTCTCCAGATCACCAAGGCACCTCCGTTCCACCTAGGAACCAACCAGGAACTTCGGGAGCTTCGGTTTTGCTGAACCAACCGAAGTCAAAGCGTAAACATGGCTCACCAACAACATCAACAACAAAGCAAAGCAGCAACAACAATAGTACTGCCTCGCCCCTAGGTTGTTCCCGGCATGGAATTCTGCTGGGCCATTAAATATAGCAGGACAGGGGCAAATCCCGCCTGCTGCTCTGAAGTCGATACCCACGTTCGATGGTACGGGGAAGACAACGTTCGAGCACATCCAAGATATCGCTTCTCTGGCTGCGATACATAATATCACAGAAGAGGAGGTTATGGTTCGGCTATTGATTTTGTCCCTCCGAGGGAAACTCCTCTATTGGTATAGAGCCCTACCACCGGGCACTATAACGGGATGGGACCAGTTAGCCGGACAACTGATGAGAGGATTTAATGAGTCCGCTGATCCTTCCTCCCTCCTGCATCAATTCACAACGATCCAAAGGCACCCTCAAGAAGAGATAGCTGATTTTAATGTGAGGTTCGCCCGAACCTGGCAGAGGGTACCTGCTGGACTACGGCCAACTGCCGAAGCAGGGGCCTACTATTACCTTAGGGCCTTCAACGCCGACATCAGTATGATGATAAGGTTTTCAAATGTCAATACCTTTCCCGAATTATATGAGTTGGCCCAGAAGGCAGAAATGGATCTGATCGCCATTGGTAAACTCCCTCCGAGGATGCCGATGCCAATATTCCCTGAATTTCCCCAATCACAATATCCCAGTGCCGCTACTTCGCAGACTTCCACATCTTCCGCATGCCCTATTCCACCATGGAATCCTAACCCTACTGTGTCCCAGTTTGCTGCTCCGCAAATACATTTCCCCACACCCTCGGTACCACAACCTACTATTCCTTCGCCATTCCCAGCATTACCAGCGCCACCCCAATATCCTGCCTTGCCCCCAGTGCCAACCATGGCACCATTACCCCCTCCGGTAGCGTCAGCCCCTGCAACTGTGGACGTGCAAGTTAAGTTGTTACAAGAAGTCCAGTCTCTGAATTCCACTGTGCGAACCTTATCCAACGACATGGCCGTCATGAAGAAAAAACAAGCTCAGCAAGAATTCTTGCCAAGGAGATCTTATCCTCCACCAGCGCTCACAAAAGACCAGGCAGCACAGTCGGGCAGACCTCCTGCGAGGAACGCCGCCATTAGTGAGGAGCCAAACACTTCTGAGCATGTGCACTGGTGCTCTACATGTAACGACCCACATGAAGAAGGTACCTGTATGCTGCACCAACACTATGTCCAAACAGGCAGTTCCAATGGCCAAGTCAATATAATCATGGAAGCAGATCATAACCTGGTGATCGCTGAGGAAGAGCAGGTTTCGGTTCTCACCAAGGGTGGGAAGAAACCGATTGAAGTAGATGCCGCCCAAATGGGCCCCTTGAAGGTGTACACCCGCCGTGAAAAGGAGCAGCCACCTGCCAAGGCTCCTGATAAAGCTCCTCAGCCGCCCCCAGCAAAGGAAAAATCTCAACCGACGACTACAGCTCCACCACAAGTTGAAACCAAGGAGCAAGCTAGAGAAAAGCTAAAGTATCCCTCTTTGACGAAGCGGCAAAGAGTCGAGGCCACACAACAATATCGCACTAAGTACGAGGCAACGAAGGAGCCAGAGATACCTGTTGCCGCGGCATATAATATCGTGGACGAGCTAAAAAAGACTCCCGCCAAGATCAGTCTATATGAGGCTCTACAACTTCCAGGACAGGTAGACCTGCTGCAAGAATCGTTGAAATCAGCAAAGGCAAGGAAATCAACACAGTCTGTCTTAGCTCAACCTCTACCCACTTCGATTACTGGAAAAAATAGGCCTCCTCCGTTCTACCTGACCCTGCAGATGGAAGGGTACGTTGTTCATAATTGCATGATTGACTCCGGTGCCGCAACCACCGTCATGCCGAAGGCCGTCTGCGAGGAGATAGGGATGGAGTATACGAGAAGCAGTCAAGGCGTGCTTCAGCTGGACGGTACCCCTGTAAAGACAGTCGGTGTAATCAAGGATATACCTATTCGGCTACACAAGGTACCTCAAATTGTGGTAATACAAGAGGTGGTAGTCGTTGATCTTGAACCATATTTCAGCATGTGCCTCTCAAGGGAGTTCACGGCAAAGCTTGGCGGCTATCTGTCCATGGATTACTCACACCTGGAAGTTCCGTTTAAGGGGAGAAAAATTAAAATTTACAATGAGAGACCCTCTACGTTCCTCGTAGAGAAGATGGCCGAGGAAGGAGAGCACAAGGATTCAGTCCACCTGATGACTGAGGAGTTAGAACAGATAGACCTAGTAGAAGAAGTCGTGGGCGAGCTGCGTACCGAGGACGAGTTCTCATTAATGGATTTCAATGCTATGATCGAAACAGAGATGGGGTGTTATTCCATCACTAAGTCCGAGAAGACCATAGGGCCAATGCAGGGGAATAAGGAAGTTGCCCGAGATGAATTATGGAAATTATTTTTCGACGGCGCCCGATGTAAAAACGGCGTCGGGGCAGGAGTGCTCCTGGTATCACCCTCTGGCGAACAAAAGGAGTATTGTTACCGGCTTGCCTGGAGTTGTACCAACAATGCAGCCGAGTACGAAGCTTTATGTTTGGGGCTGAAGAAAGCCGAGAAGTTAGGTATCAAGCAGCTCCAGATATTCGGCGATTCAGAATTGGTATGTAATCAAATTACCAACAAATGCACTTCCAAAAAGCATTATCTTAAGGCATATCGCAACAGGGTATGGGACTTGTTGGAGCACTTTGAATCGCTCAATGTTCAGTCCATCCCACGAGAGAAGAACAGGCATGCCGATATTTTGGCCTCCATTGGGGCCAGGTACTCCCCGACTGATGAAATGGTGCATAAGCCCAAAGCTGTGAGGACTATTTATAGGTCGTCCGTGCCCGATAAAGACACTCATTGGCAGGTCTTCGACAGCGATGAACAAATTGTCAACTTTTTGGTGCAAGAGGCAGCCACCATCGAAGGAAGGAAACCCGGAGATGAGGAATATGAGGGGTTAATACAGCTCAAGAACAACCATGTTCCGAAGGGTTTGATCACACTAGAAAGCCTGTTCGATCAGAATGACAGAGCGATCTCCCACAGGATCAAGGTGGACGCGAAGCAATACCGGGACCTTGAGCTCGAACCAGGCAAAGCGATAAAGGTCGGGACAGACTGCACTTCAACGGAGCTTGAACAAATTCGGTCTTTATGCAAGAAGTACCAAGACATCGTGGCATGGTGCTATCAGGATCTGAGGGGTTATGACCGAAACATCATCCAACACACGATTGAATTGCAAGGAGTCAGGCCGTGCAGACAAAAACAGAGACCAGTGAATCCAAAGATAGAAGTTCTGATGAAGGCAGAACTATTAAAGATGCTTGAAGCCAAGATTATCTACCCGATAAAGCATTCTTCCTAGGTCGCAAACCTAGTCCCTGTCAGGAAGAAGAACGGAGACATTCGCCTGTGCGTCGACTTTCGCAATCTAAATCAGGCCTCCTTGAAAGATCATTATCCGCTCTCGCAAATTGACCAGATACTCCACGTTGTGGCAGGAGCGCAACGCTTCTCCCTTCTGGACGGCTTCTCAGGGTATAATCAGATCTGGGTCAGAGACGAAGACCAACACAAGACAACGTTCACCACCAAATGGGGAACGTTCGCTTATCAACGAATGTCGTTTGGTCTTTCAAATGCAGGAGCTACATTCCAAAGAGCTATGGACTTAGCATTCAACGAACTACTGAACAAAATCATTGTCATCTATCTAGATGACATGACTGTATTTTCCCACAAAAGAGAAGATCACACTCTGCACTTGCAGCAAGTGTTCGAAAGATGCAGGGAGTTTGGCATTTCAATCAACCCGAAGAAGTCTATCTTCGCGGTGAAGGAAGGGAAGCTGCTAGGCCATATTATATCAGAAAGGGGACTTGTCGTTGATCCTGATAGAGCTGAAGCACTCCTCAAGCTCCCACCCCCGATGAACAAGAAAGGGCTGCAATCATTCTTCGGCCAAATTAACTTCGTAAGGAAGTTTATCCCGGACTTCGCACAAGTCATTAAGCCAATGTCCGAACTCCTAAAGAAAAATGTTGAGTTCACCTGGACGGAAGAAAGAAGAAAAGCGTTCGAGGAAATCAAAGCCCGGATCGCCCAGGCTCCCGTATTGATTAACCCAGATTACAACAAAGATTTTATTCTTTATGCAGTCGGGGAGCCTGAAAGTTACGCAGCAGTCCTGACACAAAAGGGAGATGATGGTGAAGAGCGCCCAATCGCTTTCCTAAGCCAAGTAATACAGCCTCATGAAGAGAAATACAATTTTATAGAGCGCCAAGTGCATGCAGTCATGAGATCCCTGAGGAAGTTCAAGCACTTCGTCTCTCAGAGCCGAATCACAGTGTTCGTCGTCCACCCAGACGTGCGAAGTTTTATCATCCAGGGAGAAATGGGCAGTAAAAGGGCCGGTTGGGTCAATAAAATACAAGAGTTCGATGTGGAAATTCGGCCCACCAAATTGGTTCATGGTCGTGCACTATGCCAAGAGCTCGCGAAGAGTATAGTTGCCGAAGTAACGACATGCCAATGGGATGACCCAGTAGTCGAAAACAGCTTCGCTGATCAAGTTACCGACGAAGAAGATTGGACTGATGAAATCATCAGGTACTTCAACACTGGGAGATGTCCCGAGCATTTAAACGCCTCGCAACGAAGAAGGTTCAGGATGCAATCCCTCCGTTATGTCTTACGCCCCGAAGGACTATACTTCAGAAATATCGATGGTGTTCTTCTGAGATGCATCAGAAGGGATGATAAGAGAAAAGTCCTCGACGAGTTCCACTCTGGATTATCAGGAGGCCACTTCTCAGGAAGGTCGACAACCTTAAAAATAATCAAGGCGGGCTACTATTGGCCTACTCTCTTCGTCGATGCTTTCGCGGTTTGTCGAAAGTGTGAGCAATGCCAAAGGTTCACCGGTCGAAGTAAAAATGCCCCAATGCCCTTACAACCGATACAAGTCGAAGCACCATTCCAACAATGGGGGTTGGACTTCGTAGGGGTAATATCACCGAATTCATCAATGGGACACAAGTTCATCTTAACCGCAACAGACTATTTCACCAGATGGGCCGAAGCAGTACCCACGAAGCATGCTGATCAAGAAACGGTCATCGCATTCCTAGAAGGTTTAATCACCCGCTTCGGCGTTCCAGAAGCAATAGTAACAGATAACGGCCCAAGATTCATAGGTGCCAAAATTAATGAATTTGCCTGCAAGTATGGAATATATCTCAAGGCCACTTCAAACTACTATCCACAGGGCAACGGATTAGCAGAATCAACGAATAAAAATCTGCTAAAAATCCTGAAAAAGCTTCTGGAGAGGAATAAGAGGACTTGGCACCTGCTCCTGGACCAAGCGCTATGGGCCGATCGGATTTCTTTCAAAAAATCAATCAAGACTTCACCTTACGCTCTGGTCTACGGCAAAGAAGTTGTCCTACCTACCCACACGGAGATCCCTGCGCTATGGATGTTAGACGACGAGAGAGAAGAATTGGACCCCATGGAGGCCAGATTAGCCCAGCTGTTACAGCTTGAAGAGGACCGAGAAAAGGCCTACGAAGCTTTCATGAAACACACAGAAACCACCCGAAGATGGTTTAAGAAGAAGGCCACTGCCCGAACTTTCCAAGTCGGCGACCTGGTATGGAAATGGAACTCATGGAAGGCCAAGCCAGGTAACCACGACAAATTTGATTCCTTCTGGGAAGGTCCGTTTGAAATCTCGCAAGTGAACCAAGCCAACTCCTTTATTTTGAAAGACATGACCGGCCAAATTCTGCCCATCCCGGTCAACGGTCTTCATCTGAAGACCTTTCACTACTAAGGAGGTACCCAAAAGGTTTTTTGCTCTTGTACATAACATTTTGTTTTCAGTTTTTCAGTTTTCACCTATATGTATATTTCATTTCAAAGTCTTTCACTAGTAATGAGGCTTAAAGATAGGTTCGCAGCCTGCGCTGCAAGATAAGCTGACCCCAGTCCAAAATAACTAAGGATCGCCAAATACCTAAGCATAACTAGGCACTTCGACAGTTTTCCGAGCGAAGCAGTCGTTGCGAAAGGGCAAACTGCGAAGCATCTCAAGACTGATGAAGCAAACAAAGTAAAATAGCGTCCAAATGGTGCTAAGGCGGGCTTCACTTCATAGAGGCAGCGCTTCGCTAGTTTCCCAACATCAGAAGACGCTTCGCACAGCCCAGAGCCGAAGGAAGAGGCAATTTCGACCAAGAACAAGTCAGTGGGCAGCTTCGCCAAAAGGGAACTACCTCAAGGATCGCTTCGGCCGAAATCTCCAAAATCAGCTACTTCGGGTTTCAAAAACCCCGAACCACGATCCCGGCCCGGACTTCAGCGAACCTTCCAACGCCAATAATAAAGGTCGCTAGGTTACTTCGCCCAAAAAGTCGCCAAAACTGCACTTCGGTCAATGCCCTTTGCGAACCATCCTCAAGAAAGCATTAAGTTCGGGCTTGATTGTGGCGAAGCATCCGCTTCGGTCAAAATTCAGCGAAGCCACCCCTCTTCATAACATTAGTTCGGCCTTGAAATATGCGAAGTAAGTGCTTCGCATGAAAAGTGGTCGAACCTCCATCTCGGGGCCCATTTCGAGCGAAGCAGCCACCCAACAAGATTGTCCTTTAAACTTTCATGAGACTACTTCGGGCCAAAGAAACACCGGACCTTCGGTTCGCTCCAAAATTTAGCGAAGCAACATCTCCAAAAGAAAGAAAGAAGGTTGCAAGTCAGGTTGTAAGAAGCAGGTTCGGCAAAGTTTTACTTCGCTAACTTCCATGAATAAGATCCGCTTCGGGCAAAAGTAAAGCCGAAGAGAAACTTCGCCCGATTTTCATCCGAAGCACCCAAAAAAGGAGGCAAGTGCATTTAAAACGTGCCTTGAAGCATGTGCCAATTGGCGGCTTAGTTGAACGTCCGAAGCACGCGGAGTTAATGCAAAGGTGGCGGCACACATCCCAAGGGAATTTAGTTAGACTAGAGGATCGTGCCCAAGTACGAGGTAACAAAAATTTAAGGTTTCGAGGCAGGGTAAGATCTTCAAAGTACCTTGGTCCTCGTGAACGGCGCCATGAAACCAATCAAAGGACAATGCGATCTCCTCTGGCCTGATTTGCACATTTATTTCTAGCAGGAGCCATTAATAGAAACAGCCTCAACATTTGCCTATAAAAGCCGAATGCCTTCGACAAAGTTTATTTACCTACTGGTTAATTGTGTGAGAGCTTACGAGCTGTAGAAACCCTAGCCGAGACTCTGCTGCATTTTCGCCACTCTACCCTTTCCAAACACTGTTACTCTACCATATTCTGCAAAAACCACAATGGGAAAGAAAGTCTCAAAGGAGAAGAAGAAGGTGCCAGAAGAGGCGACTACAGAAAAGGTCAAAAGGCCGAAGGAGGAAAAGAAACACAGAACGAAGAAGGTCGACCTCAATGTCCGCCCGGAGAAACAAGTCATGGAGGAAGAAGAGGATTCTGAAGATGAGATGCCCGTAGAACCACCTATTGATGGGTGGGAGAACATAAAAGACACCGTGCTCTCCAAGAGTGTAGTTGAGCTCAGGCAAACAATTGATTTTATGAAAATTCGGGTGTCTGCAGAGCACAAACGGGTTGTCGTCTATTATTCGCACCTGTACTGGTACATGTGCCCTCCAGTGCACCATTGTCCCGAGCTGGTCTATGCAATCGCTCAAAATTACCAGCCTCTGACTAGGCAGGTCCAAGATGCCGCAGGAAATAATTTGTTCTCAATCTACAAAGATGATATATTGGAGGCATTCGCCCCTCGCCAAGAGCCGCCTAAGGGGTATATAGTCCGAAATGTTAACATGAGTGAGCAGACGAACAGATTTATCCCCTCCCCAAACATCATAAAATTCTTAGGGGAACACTTGAATGCCGGACTCCCTTCTGGCAAGTTGCCAAAGATGCCCTTGCCCCTCAGCGACTTCAAGTACCCAGACATTTTTTCTATTCTTGCATGGGTGGCGGGCCTATCTTCCGACGTGGTTGTATATCCCTGGCAGGTGGCGCTCGCAGAGTGCATCTCTCATGGAGAATTCTATGCCCCTGACCCATCAAGGCCAAATGTCAATCCAGTGTTTTTCGACTGGGCGGAATGGGTCGCTCGAACCCTGCACACGTGGCTGACCAATTTGAAGAATTCAGGGCCGGACCAGTATTTCGGGCCATGCTCTTTTCTGATTTGGCTTTTCTTTTATCATACCCAAGAACATTTCCCGCACATTGCGGTCAACTGTGTTGACAAGGATGGGACCCCTTTGCCGGTATACCAGTGGACTCCTCTTCTGACGAAGGCCGAGTCTTATTATGTTTTCAATCAATAGTTTTTAGGGCACGCCATGCAGCTTATGTGTGGCTCTTGTCCTCGGGTCCCTGCGATGCTCAGAGATAGGGTCGTCAACAACAGGTTGGGCGACGTTTTCCAATTGACACAGGGGCTCGTAGTGCGTATTTTTGGGTTTACAGGAAACCCCTTTCTGTTGCCTTTATACACTTCGGAATACCAGTTTTCACTGGAAGTTGCTCGCCAGAGTGACTTCACTAATGCAGTCTATGGCCACGGCCGAAAATGGGGTCCTACATGCGACTTCCCATTTAAGATGGGAGTCATTGAAGTCTTCGCTATCAAACAACATGTTCATCTTGAAGCAAAGCTCGCCAGCTTCGGTCTGCTAGAAATCCCCCAACGCTGGTTCTATGATCCTCTGGGGATAATGAGGGATTTCCTCAGATTCAAAAATTTCCATAACTGCCCCCACCCAGAGATAGTCGAGCAGCGCAACAACCCGAACGGGAGGGATTTGGAATGGCACATTGAGCGCATGCGAGCCCTGCCTCCATGGCATGATTTTTACCCTATCCAAGCCGAATATGACCCTGCTAGGCACCCATTCCCAGATCCCGATTCTGCATTTTGGAGGAAGATAAAAGATGAGTTGAAAGGGTGGAGCGAGGAGAAGCTAAGAGAATGGTGGGTGATGAGGGTCCACCGTAGAAAGCAGAAATCAAGTGGTTTCCTCCAAATAGATAGAGATTTCTGTATTTTATATGATGCCAATGAAGATTCTTGGCAACCCATCTCCTTTGCAGACTTCGTGCCCCCAAGTGTCCCTGGCTCAGGAGAGAGCCCAAGAAGAATTGAGGAGGTGCCCGAGCAGGAAGAGGAAGAAGAACAGACGGAGATGCAGCAGGGCGAACCTGCAGAAGGTTCCAGCCAAGCTGCTGAAAAGGACGCACCGCAGCTGAAGAAGGAGAAGAAGAAAAAGAGGAAGAAGGCTGATGAAGCCCAAATGCCCCCTCCACATCCGAAGCGGCCTCGCACTAAACCCTCTGGCTCTGCTGGCGAACAACACTCGGAGAGCCCAGTTGAAACGAACG
The DNA here is from genome assembly GCA_028583015.1 of Wollemia nobilis. NCBI lineage: Eukaryota > Viridiplantae > Streptophyta > Pinopsida > Araucariales > Araucariaceae > Wollemia > Wollemia nobilis. The sequence continues at coordinate 270,872 of JAQPPZ010002552.1, forward strand.
CCAGCGAAGCGGCACCTGAACCTCCGTCGCAGGGAGAAAGGGAAATTGTGGATGTTGATGTTGTCGATGTAGGAGAACACCTCCAAGAAGAGGGGGATGTCGGAGAAAAGGAAGCGGAGAAGGTTGAAGGGGCAGAGGAGGAAAGCGAACGTAGGCCCAACCCGCAGGATTTCGTCACCACTGCTCTCTCGGCAGAGCACGCAGGTACGCATTCCCTTTCCCCTTCTCTTGTCTCCAAAGTTGTATCTATGGTTGCCCCGACCGAAAGGCCCTCCAACCCTCCTTTGTCTCCAAGTAATCCTCCCCGAACTACCATTTCCACTAATGTTGTACAGTCACCAGTTAATGCAGTCTCGTTTGCTGCCACCACCTCGTTTGCACAAACCATATCCGACGCTTCTGCTGGTTCCCCCAACGTTTCTACACCGTCTGAGTTGCTCGGCCGGGGCACCACCAGTGAGCCACCACTCGCCCACACCAACCCCACACCATCCGAACAGCCTGGGGGCGACACTTCGCCCCCAAACCCCAAGAGTCCAGTCATGGTTGCACAACCCTTCGCTTCGCCATTGTCCACTGAATCCCCCATCACACCCATCGCCAACCCTTCGGGCGAAGCATCATCCCACCTATCTTTGTATTCGTTCACCCCCTTGGCTGGTAATCCAACCTCATTGTATAATGAATTAGCTTTGATTGAAGAACGCCCTCTAGCGGAAAGATTGCTCCAGGCCCGGCAGAACACTGACAAGTTGCTCAAGGAGGCCAGGAAGAAAAGAGGGCGGTCCTTAGCAAAAGTGGAGAAATGCGCAGTCTTTGACACAAAAAGTGGAAAGCTCCACAAAGTAAAGAAGGTGCCCAAGGTCCAGAAGCCCCTTGATGAAATGACGCCTTCGGATTACACATATCATGAAAAATTCAAGGACCTGGAGCAATTGGATGTTGATGATGAATCCGAATCCATGCATGTGCGGATCGAGTCAGTTCGCCAACACACCAAGATAGCGAATGAGCACCGCTATGAGGCGGAAAATGCAAATATGAAGCTGGAGGAAGATCTCGCGAAGACCTGCGCCCAGCTGGAGAATGCTCAGAAGCAATGCGAACTGATGAAACAGGAGATAACTGCCTTAAAACAGCAAGTGGCTCAGCTCCAGGATGCTGCAGGAGGTCACGATAAAATACAAATAGAAGCGGAGGAGAGGGCTAAAAAGTTTGAAGCCCGAATCATGGAGATGCAACAACAATTGTATGAAAAGGAGAGCATGGAGTTGTTTGATAGGGGCAGAATTAAGAGCATCCGCACACATCTGTTAAAAAATTTCAGATCTCGGGCCTCCAGTGCCTTATCTGTTCTCTCGTACATCACAGAAGCCCAGAGTGCAGCTTCGCAGAGTGGGCCCGTTGTCGACGAAGTAATGCAAGAAATACGGCGCCGGCTCAGGTTGGCAATGGAGGTGCAGAGCATCAAATATCAAGATTTACAGGTGCCTGCCATGAGTCGGACAGCGAGGGATTGGTCCACCGCTCAGTCCACAGTCAACGCCTTCTTCTCAAAGTTGAGGAAAGCTCAGAAGGCCAAACGACTAATGGACATTTTTGAGCAGGAGCAGCGCACTTCGTTGGTGTATTTTCAAGACCTCTCACAGTTAGGTTTCCCGAGTTTCACCGATGATGACGGGAACCTTCTGTCCAAAGAAGAACTCAAGCCCGCGTGGCTCCACTTTGAGGGTGACACCTCAGAAATTGATAATTGGGTTGAACCCATCACAGAAGGACAGGTCACGGATTTTATCTTGAGGTATTGTCAGATTGCAGCTTGTTTGAATGACTTGAGTACACGAGCCAAGCACGCCGACATCGGCCAAATTGACCAGTTTCATGTTTTGGTCAAATCCCTTAAAGATCGTGAGCCATTCCAGAAGGGAGCTTGGGCTCACATCCGCCGAACAATGGAGCGCATCCGTGACCGCCTCCCCCCGCCGCCAGAACAAGAACAAACACCCGATGATAATGATGGAGAAGGAGAAGGAAATGAAGAGGAGAAAGCTGCAGAGGTACCCCCAGAAGGAGAAGGACAGATTGAAGAAGGGACCGGAGGCAACTCTGGCCCAATGGATCAAGGCTGAGGGTCCGTGCACCGAGGCGAGCTCGTTACCCCGCGAGCCGCCAGGAATGTTGACAATTTTGTCACATTGCTTGGAGGGGTGGTAAATTTTGAGATATAAGATGATTTTGTAAAGTATTTTCTTGTTTTTCATGAATTTGTTCCCTTGCTTTTTCTTGTATTTTGTATCACTACAACAATTTTGGTTCCCATTTTTGAACCCCCTGTATATAAAGAGCTTCGCCAGCAAAAATCAGAAAAGAACAGAAAGCTTCGCTGAAGGCAGGAAAAGAGGAGTAGCTTCGCAAAAGGAAATCAGAAAAGTCCTATTTTGGCCTAAAAATTTCTAAGGCATGGGAGACGCTTCGCTAGCGAAGCTGCCGAAGCATCCACTTCGGGCGGAAAAGTTGCGAAGCTACCATTTTGAGTTAATAGAAAATGCCCCAAGTCAGCGGAAGTCACTTCGCAAAAATCTTTGCCGAAGTGTTGCTTCGGCCCATCTTTCCTGCGAACCATCTGAAGGGCAAGCGCCACTTCGGGCCTCAATATGGCGAAGCAAGCACTTCGGCCAGTTTCTCAGCGAACCTCCCACTTAGGCCATAATTTTGCCGAAGCGCTAAAAGAAGGGTGAAAAAATGTTCAAGGCATGGGATCAACTTCGGGCGATGCTTCCCCCGAACCAACACCTTGCAGGTAGATCGCTGCGAAGCGCCCAGTCAGGATGAAAGGAAGAAGATTCTACAACATGTCGTCAGCCGCTTCGGGCAATTTCCTTGCCGAAGCAGTATTTTGGCCTCTCCCCTGGCGAAGTAACGTAGCTAGAAACTAATCATGCCTTTCATAAGTAAACTAGCTACTTCGGGTCGTTTGAGCTGCGAAGCTATCTTCGAGGCAATCTTTCAGCGAACCACTAATACCTGCCTACCACCCTGACCTCAGCTTCGGCACAATTTCATTGCGAAGCTATGCTTCAGCCGGAAATCCAGCGAAGCTTCACCCAGGGCAAGTCTGACGACAGTGCTCCTCCCGAGGGGCACACATTCCAAGGCTGGGTATTTGTCCAAGGCATTTGAGTGTCACATAAATGCAGTCTTTCTCGCCCGAAAGACCCGGTATCCAGTTATGGTAATAGGATGGGAAGTATCGATTGCAGAGGATGGCCAACGCAACTTTTGGGAGCCACTTGAGCATTCTCCAGAGTAACCTAGGACAGGTCTGCGGCTCATAAATGTGAATTTCCCCGCTTAACGCGGCCCTGTATCTAGTAATGGTAATTGGATAAGAAGGCTCAATTGTAAAAAGTAGGCTAGCATCATTATCAAATCCACCCTAGCATTCTTGTAAATCGGGTTCATTAATGACACAGAGGGCTGGGTCCTCTATAAAAACCCACGCATTGTAATGAAAAAAGGGGGGGAACATATTGCTAAAGAAGCTGTTGTAGCTAGACATTCTGCATCAATATAGAAGATCTTTGGCTCTGAATCTGTGCTTTCTTTTTATGCTGCCTCTGGCAAGTATTTCTGCTTTCATTTATTTTTCTGATTGTTGTAATTCTGATATCTGGATTTTAGCATTGGAAGATAAATGTGTCTGGAATTTTGGTTAGAGGATACATAGGGAAGCATATGCAGTTTTAGTTTCTGTTACATCTTCTGTATTATTTGCTGTTGGTTTAGATATAGATGAGTTATTGTGCTGCGTGTTCTTTCCCACTGCAATATCCAGTTATTTCTATCCCTTTCTGCATTGTTTATCTCTTTCCTGCACCCTCACTCTTTTAATCTCTTTCCAACACTCTTATCTTTTATTTCTTTCCTGCACTCTTATCTTAAAACCCCCAGTAGTTTAGTATAGGAGTCGGCCTTCTCCGGAGGTTGGCACGGAGGGCATCTCTTCCCTCCGGCCTTTCAATGTTGGTCCAGGTCTAGGGCGCGTAGACATACAAAATCCTTTCCTGTGGCGGATTTGTGACCAACAATTTGCATATAAGAACCTAGGATTATCTTTGGTTTGTGACCTTTGTATATATGCATAAAGAGAATAGTAAATGGTAAGCATGTGAAAAGAGCAGCTTTCCTCTAATAGATTAGAAGGAGAATGTTTGTGGCACTTGGAAATAAGTTCTTATAAACATTTCAGCACCTCTGCAAACAAAGCTGAGATGCATTGTTCCTACATTTCTTACAGAACATCTACTGCTGACTAATTCTGTCTCCAATAAAAGGAAGCACTCCTAGTGCATAAAATGTATTCCAACACTATACATAATTTCAAAGGACACATTTATTCCTTGAAAAGCATAAAGATGCAGTCAGCAAGCATACAACTCTATCAGAAACAAAATCCTTGCTCTATAAATATTTTTGAGCGCTTTTTCTTGCTGTATTCCACATGAAACAGTTGGATATGTTCGGGCCCAGATACAAACAAAAAAAATGTGGCATCAAATGCTAGACAAAATTATGCTCCCAAGGTTAAAAAATATGTGGCATTACAATAAATTCTTAGCAACTGGCTATGACATAAGTAAAGAGTCATTTTGCTTCTGCAGTATCATTGCAATGGAAAATAGTTATATATCATGGAGAAATGCTGCGCTCTATTGCCTGTAGTTGAGTAAAAACAATAGAGTTCAAAATAAAACAAGGATGCTTGTCCTTGATAATCATGGAAAATTCATTATGTGTAAAGTCCAGTCAGCTATAGTTAAAGAACAGAAAATGTCTCCATATTTAAATGTTTTTGATATATTGAAGAAAAATCTGGAAAGCAGAAGCCAGAAACATGGTTGCTTTCTTTTCACTCTGCCGTTATTTCCATATTGTGTACTATATGATAGCCTTGGGTACTCTGGTGTTCTCTACTGAGGTGCAATTGCATTTGTAGAGACCTTGGATATTTGTTTATGCATCTTCTTACACCATCTGGTTTCTCAATTCGTAAGTATCTTTTGCATGCGAATCCAAAGTAATTTACTTTCAAAGTTTACTGTTATAGGATCAGGCCCCAGGGTCTTAGTTGCAACTTCTGTTTTTTCACTATACAAGAATGGACCAACTTTCTGGGATGAATCAGCATTTTTCCATCTGGGGCCTTTGCGACCTTGTTGCTTCCCTATGCTACTCACCAAATGTTCCAAAGAAACAGTTGGAGCTGTGACTGTAGAATTATTTGTTGATTTACCTGAGTTAGATACTAAAAATATAATGTTACATAGCTTATCGATGGAACTTTGCTTTCCTATCCAGTTCATCAAATGTTCGAAAAAAGCAGTGGAAACCTTCACTAAATTTATTTTTTGATTTACATGGGGAAAATATGATGTTATATATGCTTATTGATGGAATGATCTGCACACATGCTTCTTTCTTGACACTGTTGTATCTTCGTTAGAGTGTCCCATTTCTCATCATTCACTACTGTGGATGCTGAATGATCGCTCAGTACCTTCTTGACTTTTTTTCGACTTTAATTTTTTATGTTGATGATGTAAAAAATCTGCAGACCATTGATCATAACTAAACTTCACACGACAAATGCCATGAATATCAGATTTAAATTAAATTCTCTACTTTTAACCTTCCTATCTGCATTTTGTAAGTGTGCCTCCAATCATTTGTAATAGGCTTTGTCTAGTTCTATTAGGGTTTATTATTCCAATCATTGATCTATTCACCTGGAGGTTATAGATCATTCTACAGCTTTTGATATTGTAACTTGTGTTGTAATTCTTGGAACAAAGTCTATCCTAGAATTGAATATGTACTTTTCTAACAGGTGAGTGAAGGAAGCAGGTCACAGCATGCAACAGAGGCCCTCACAACCATGGGAGCATCTGTTTTCAGGTAATGGAATATTATTCTGTCTTACTGGAATAAGGTTTGTCAGACAGCGAGATTACTTAACATCAACCTAAGTTCTGTCTTTAGTCTATACAAAGCACTTTCAAGATTCCAATGGTATGCTGTTTTATTATTGGAGACTTCCTAATAAATTGATATCTTGCAGTGGAATAACAATTACCAAATTTGTTGGGGTACTTGTACTGTGCTTTTCACGATCAGAAATTTTTGAGGTCTCTCTCTTCCCCTCTCTCTTGATCATCTCAGGGCATGTTTTTGTGGTCATGCATTATATCAACCTGCTTGTCTCTTCATTACATATCAACATCTTTTCCTGAAAGTTATTGAAGTCCAAATGAAACCACAAAATCAAGATTGCTTTATCATGCGTGAATTTATTCTCATGTGCCATTATAGATAGGAAATCTGTGAAGGTGGCTTGTCATCGACACAAGAACTAGACAAATGCATGTAGATGAATCAATGCTTAGATTATTTATAGTTCTTCCAAAATTTGGTTTTATAGCAAAGTGATTTCTAATGATGTGAAAGTTTTTATCTAGTTATCAATCATAGTTTGTAAATTTGATTAGCTTTCCATTTATACAGGTTTACTATTTTCGAATGTACCTTGTGCTTGTGATACTTGAGTTTTTACATGGTCTTATCTTTCTACCGGTAAGTTTCAAAATGTCATTTATAGTTGTTGCTTTTATTCAATTACATTTTTTTCCCTGTTCCTTGGCCATTTCCAACAATGATGATGCTTTGTTTGCTACCACTCATAGACAGTTTCTATTGCTTAGCATGTGTTTCAATACACAATACTGTAAAGGAAATTACTATTGGTTGCAGTCTTATTACCCATGATCATATCGATTGTGATGAGTACAAAAATTGCTAAAAATAGAGTGGCTTACAAATTGTCAAAGTACTGAGGGCTCTTGCAAAATTAAAAAAAGGAGATGTCATGAATTTGACAGATTGGCAAGACTCATCAAATATCATCTTTTTCCCACCAAGTACACTTTTTGGAGGAACAAGGAAAAGAGGGGGTGCAAACAGCTGGAAGGTATCCCCAAATCCTAGCAAAATGGGGGCAACAAATGATCTATCAATGGCTCTGGTTGTGTGCGTCCACACCTGTTTGAGATTAAGAAAACATTTAACAATAGACATATTAGAAGCACCTTTGGATTGAAGATATGGTGGTTCTGGTTGTTGTTGTTGTCCTGTGTGCACGTGCATAGGACCACACATGTGCGAGATTAAAATACATTTAACATTTGACATATTATAAGCAACCTTGGATTGATGGTATGCGATTTATTCTAATCAAGTCTGAACATCATAAGATCCTAGGAGCAAAATACTGAAACTAGCTAGAATGAAGGACTTCTCAAATTCTATATCACAGATAGATCAAATTCATTTTCTTCCTTATGCCAATTGTTTTATGAAATTACCATGTAGTATCAAGCTTCCTTGCCTTCATTCCACTCAGTATTACCATCTAGGCTGGTGTAAATTTATGACCAGCTTCTCCATGATTGATGCTGTTTTTGAGCTATTGAAAATTCTGTTAGCTTTTTTTCTATTTAGGTAAATTCCTAGTATAGTACCAGTTTTATCCAAATCTTAGGTAAGTGAAGAATTCATCTCTTCTCTAGGTCATAAGTGTCTGCTAACACCTGTGAGTGCTTATACAATACATATGAACAATCTGAACAAGGAAATGGCCCAAAATGAAAAATGTTTGAAATAATAAGATGCGACTCAACTCTTCAGTTTCCAAAACAATCATCATAAAAAACGGATGGGAGACTCACAATTTTATTAGGTTTAGGGCAGACTTTTTTCTTTAAGATTTTTTCTTTTTTGTTGGGCCCATATATCACTTTTGGGGACATCTACATGGCCCCTTAGGGATGTGGAAGGAAAGCAGGATGCAATGAAGACGTCCCCATGTTTTAACTTTTCAATGGGGTGACTTGCTATCATCCCCACTGTGACCCCATGCCCATGTTGAACATAGTATATCATGCGCTTGATAAAAGAAGACCCAGGGGTTACACTGTTGAACTAATAATATAATAAAGTGTAACTTTTTCGTGCTTGTACAAGGGTGTCTCTTATGCGCAAACGGCATGGTTTCTTCGCTGTGACCTTAAAAGTAATCTGTACCTTACCTTGGCATAAGGGAGGTTTGCTACAGAACAAAGCAAAGTTCTATTTTCACAAGCAACAAGTAGTCAAGTGTGGAAGCAAGATGAGGAAGATTATGTATCTAATTTGATGTGAAAATTGAAGTTGTAAATCAGATCAACATTAGATGATGGTCCACAAGTCATAACTACACACTAGGAAAGTAGTCGGAATTGTTTACTAATTCATCGATCTTTTAAATTTCCTAAACTCAAATATTGTTTCCAGAAATGAGTTAAATTGATGACTAAGATTGTAGGCTCAACATGAGCTCTTGCAAAAGGTGCATAGGAAACAATATTGTATGTTCAGATTTTATGAACTATCTTGCAATTTATCTTAACATTCTATAGAAATTTGCAATTGAGGGTAATCTCAGCTACTTTTAATTCATCCATTCTATAGAATGTTAATTAGTAACTGCGGGTGCATAAAGACTGTTATGAGTGAGGATTGTGTTTCCTTGTGTCAATATATGATAATTGGCAAATGTCAAGGCCATTACTGCACTTTTTATGAAGCTTGGTTCTCAAAAATTCCAATTCTCTTTATGGCTTGTTTGTTCCCCTCACTGGCTATTTGATCTTTCTCTTGAATTAATACATTAACAATAGCTTGAGCAACATATCTTGCAATGTATGGCATTCAGAGTGATTGTGTTCTATTGGGTTTTCCGCTGGAGCATTTTGTATTCCAACTGCTTTTCCATTTTCTCCACTTCTTAGTCCAAATCCTTGGCTTCTTTGTCTGCATTGACATATCAAATGGGAAATCTCTTGCCAACTTATTCCTCCAACTAATTCATGCCTTTAACCCTGATTTGAGACATGTCTCAAGTCATCACTGTCTTGTAATCATTGGATATTATTTGACTTTTGGGTTTCTTCGATGTAGGATGGTAATATGCAAGTTGTAGCTGTAATTGTGTCTTATCCATATGAGAAAGAAGTTCATGTATGGCCAATTCATCATCAGAGTCCTCTTTGCCTTGTTCAGACAGTTTTCCTTGTTGCCTTCCTTGTAGATCTCGAAGCTTGATTTGTAGTCTTGTTCAGACCACCCTTTGATAGTTTTCGAATGGGATGCAATTGAAGAGGAAGGGATGATATACAATGATGTAAAGTAGGTGTAGATGGCCTGGTTAGGTGCCTTGCCATGGTTAATGGCATGTAAGCAACATCAGTGGTATACTACAAGGAAAAAGAAGCAGTGGCAGGGGGAGTGGTGACATCCATCACTTGTATCAATAGATGCAGAGGAGATGGCACTAAATGTAGGAGGAAGAAAGGTGGCTGAGTGGACTCCCACCTTAGGAATTGTAGCAAATGTTTCCTGAAGCATGAAGTGATGAAGGCACTAAAGATGTACGGAAAAAAAGGATGGAAGCGGTATTTAGATATGAGTAGAAACTTCCAGTGGAGGTATGGCACTTTGGTCCACTGGCAATGTGCCAGAGCTAGCTTGTTCTGACAACTTGAGAAACATCATAAATTCAAATAATAGGAATAGCTTAAGGTCACAATAACTGCAATGGAAGAGTGAACATTCAAATGAGTATCAAATGGTAGAACAATATCAAGGTTTCTCTTATTTTTCTTCCTTGGAGTAGGATGTTGTGTACATGAGCCTTGCTTGAAAGGTCCTTTAGGCAAATGTTCCACATTTCGCAAAAAGGAAAAGATAGGAGGTTTAAGCTTATCAATCCATTTTTCAAGGCATGTACGCAAAACAAACCCTATTTGTATTAATCTGTTAAAACTTTTGCGTACATTTAGATATAGGCAAAAGAAGCCTAATTTCATTTACAAAGACCTACCATAATCCAAGCTCCAACTATGGTTTTTAGAAAACCTAAAAAAGATAAATGTCGGTCAACCAACTCACCGCCTAACATCTCCTAAAAAACACTTCTCTTCTGGAATCGCAGTACAAGATCAAATGTAGGTTATAGTGAGAGCTTAAAGGCTTATGCCAATGTATACAGGAAAAAGTTTCAAAAGTTCAAATCCAATGTTAAACTCTAAACTCAGGTAAGTTTCAGAGCTTTGTTCTCATCTGCCACCGTCTGGTTATTTTGTTGGTGGTCTATTTGTTTTTGTTATTTCTAGGATGGAAGGCTTCCTCCACTTGGAATATATAGCTAGTGTAGCCACATTTTGTTAAAAACTCTCATGTATCAATGATCCAGTTGTTGAAGAAAGCATTCTTCACAATCTCAGTCTATACCTTTTGCATTCCGTTCTCTACTTTTTCAGTAATGGCCTTGACATTCGCCAATTGTCCTTCTTCCTTGTGGCTCCAATAACAAGTTTCTTGTCATGGTTGACATCTCCAAACATATAACCTCTTGGGTTTGCGGATATAGCACTATCAAGATCATATTCCCGTGGGTAATCTTCCTTGAAACTGAATATTTTCAGCACAATGTCAATAACTTTGAACCCCTCACTGGTGTTCAAATTAAAATAAACAAATCTAACAGGAGGCCTAATAGTAGCTGCTCTATTCTTGACATAGAACTAATTAGCATCTAGAGTTGGCATGTTTCTCCAATATTCAAGTGTGTACAGCCTATCTGTGACAACTTGGGGGAATACATAGGGTCTCAATAGTGACCCATAGAATTTGAGGACTGCAATCTTCCCAAGAACGATCTCTAAACTGAGCATTGGTGAATGAAATATTGCTTGGCACAGTGTAATCAATTTTGGGACAAGGTCCCTGACTATGTACGAAAGGGCCGTCTTAAACAATTTATTTGCAAATTCAATATAGGGGTTATTATATTTTATTTATGTTCATTTTGTTGTTGATTGCCAGATTCCCTTCGCATCCATTTGAGTGAGTTTCATTCCATGAATGATGTCACTGTATTGATGAGCAAACAGGTATACATGGTGGGATACAAAGTGGAAAGGGCTATTCAACTGAAACTGAATAAACTGCTGTTGCAATTTACCTGATAATAGTTAGATTCCATGAATAATTGAGAGGTTCAATGTCCCATGGTTTGAATAGCTCACTCTTGTTTAAGGGGCCACAATGTGGGATCTAGATATTATCCAATATGTCTCTCGAGAAAGACCTTTTTCCCCACTCCTGCATTGAAGCTACTGCCATACCATAATGTTTGCTTATTCTCCTCTACTTACGTGTGTCCTTGAATGTAGCAAAAACCTTTCTTGTTTATTTCTAACACTTCAATTCCTTGGTTCATATCTATGGGCTATTGCTATGTTCAACTCAAGTTCCTTGTATCTTTCAGGACCTAGAGATGGAGCAAACTGAGATATCGATGGTCGAGCATGTTTGGAATTTATCCTGTAATGGGTTAATTTTTTGTGTGTTGTTCCCCAAAACTTCTTTGCTGTAAATTTACCTTAATGGGTATTGCTTACTTCAAAATAGTCATTAGTGCACAGGACCAATGCTTGAGGAATATTGTCATGCAAGGCCTGCTTTGGAAACGTTTAAACACTTTGCAAAGAGGCTTCAGAAATATATTTGAATTAACTTTATATCAAGATTCTGACATCATGCTTCATTAGCTGCATTACTTTAGACTCTCTCTTTTCTTCTTTATTGCTCTAATATACAAAGTTTAAAATGGAGGCGGTGTTCTAGCCTTCAAAACACTAAGAGTATGCTCTTTTGGGTTTAGTCTTTCAGACTTTGGCAAGAAGAACCTGTATGCCTCAAACCACTCTACTATGTTGTCAAAATCACTCATCATGGAGCAACGAAAAGATAACTACGGTGATAGATTTTTATTATCACAACATAGATGTTAAATGTTAACATCTCTCTGATTGCAAAAGGAGGTAGGTGGTGGTCAGTTGTGACAAAAGGATGGATACAGTCCCCAGTGAAGTTTTAGGAGTTTCCATCAGTCTTTCTAGTATCTCCTGTAATGTCAGGAACTACATAATGCTGCTGCTTGACAACACACTTTCTTATGAGGCTAAATTGTTGATGGTTCATATGTGGTAGCTATCTTGGACTCTTCAGTCAAGTCCCTTGAAAAGTCGATTGCACTTTAGAATGGCTTCTGTTTCTGTCCAAAGCAATTCTTTTCTATTGTCTTTCTCAGACTGTATGTATTAACTTGCCAACTTAGCTTAGCTACACTTCCGCGATATTTCAATTGGTTCTGCAATTTTTTTATTCTGCTTTGGGTATGATCATCATCACCCTTGTAAATTTGGCAATCCTGATTTTTTAGCATTGATGTTGTTTGCAGGTATTGCTGAGTTTATGTGGTCCTCCTTGCATTAGATCTTTGTTGAACGAGGAGCAGAATGACCACACAACACAACAAACTCAAGTACCAAACATAATTTGATATCATATAAAATGGAAAATGAGCAGTCATCAGATTCATAAATTGACTCATATAATTCTTTGTGACCTATGATATTTAGGAATCCTTTAGGGTGTTATAATGGCATGTACTTACTTTTAAATATCTCTCACAATAGCCACAAGGTAAATGCTTTATTAATTTTTTGAGATGGTAAGCAAATATAAGTATATCTTTATTTATCCACAAAGATAGCTAAGAAAGGAGCATGAAGAAGTAGATTTTTACTAATGATGATGGAAATATTGATGCATGGAACATGTACCAAGTAACAAAAACAAAATTTCAGTCATTAAAAACCAAGTAACAAAATATTAATCACCGAATTTAGTTCCAGGTACTTAATTACTGCTGAAGTCAATTAACTACATCTTTGTCGAACTCTCAAAAGTTTCTTTTTTGGGGGAACAAGTACTTCCACTTCTAGTATATTGTAGAAATTAATTTGATGTTGATCAGCAAATCTTATGCTATGATTGCTACATTTAGTTTGAATTCCTCATAGATTATCATTCATTTTTTTCTTTGAATGTGATATTCTATAAGACGGAATAAATTCTTAAGCATGCAGTCAGATGCCAAGTTGAAGACAGATCTAGGAGAATCTAGTGGTGTCTGACCATTGTGTGGGGCTTGGGCTTCTAGTAAAAATGCCAATTGGAACTAAGTGTGTATTTTAAAATTCTGATCTCCTAGGATCTTGTAACTTATAATGTATGTCACATCTATAAAAGTTTTAGCGACATTTTATAGATTTTTTCTACAGATATTAAATGGGAGATTGTAAAACTTCCAAGTGAGTTATTTTTTAAATTATAAAACCAAAATAAGGATTTGTGTATAACAAAAATTTAAAGACCTCGTAAGGGAACACTATAATAAAAATATAGAGGGATAGTTGAAGAATATGTTTTTATATATGTGCCAATGGTAATTTAAGAGGAGCTTAATAAGGAAGCAACGAACAACAATGGCCAAAGAAATTATAGTTTATATGGATTCAAAGGCTTAGTAAGGTGGTTGAGGTGACACCTTATTAAATTATTTGGAAAATATTAATGGATTAAAATTTTTACATTAAGAATGATCTGATTTTCATAATAGCCAGGGATCTCTAAAGGGGTATGCTTTGAAAGCACCTCTAAAGGATAATGGTCAACCTAATAAAGTAGGCAATAAAATTTTAATTAGAAGACAAAAGCTCTTTGATATTATTTAGAATTATGAATTTGTTTTCTTACCAACCTCTAATGACTATTGAGGGAACACAGTTAAAAAAGCAATGTACAATAACAAACAAATATATTTTAGAGATGGATGCATTAAGATTCTTTTGTAGAGTAATTTAAAGCACATTGTTACTTGTATTTTAGGATGGTTAACTACAATGTCTTTATATATTAATACAAATGCATATTAAGATTCTTTTGTAGAGTAATTTAAAGCATGTATTTATATATTAATACAAATGCATATTAAGATTCTTTTGTAGAGTAATTTTTTTTATTAGATAGACGAAGGAGTTTTGAAAGGATCTCCAAACCTTGTACAAAAGAGATTAAACCCCGCCCGAAAAGAGGGAGTCAAAATTACTTACATCTGGTAATAATCGAGGAATGACCAATCAGAGGAGTTACCCCTTCCAAAGCCAAACCAATACATAGGTAAGACCATTTAAAAATTAAAACAAATTGAAATCAAATCAGGATGTCAGAGATAACCAACCAAATACAGATCAGTAGTAGGACCTAAACCACAAACCGAACAATGCACCAGTTCCATTTTCCCCATGAGGTCGTTGCTTTCCCGGGCTTGCCAGCCTGTCAAGGCAAGAATTTATTCTGCATTAGGGGCCTTAATGGGCTACCTAAACATCGTACATTGGAATCCATCAAAAAATAATAAGGTCATCTAGTGGATGGTAGAGAGTATGACCTGATTGGTTATGTTCAACAAAAGCATTGCACAGGGTAAACCATGACAAATACTACAAATAGTTGGTATTTTTGGATTCATTGCAAAAAAAAATTCTTTTGGAGGGGCCTAGTTGATCAACTTTTTCCATTTTGTCTTTAGGTGGGTATTTCATGAAGGACAAACCTTCCCTTTAGCCTATGTGTGGTTGCTTTTTGCATTCTAACAAGTGCCCTAGCCAAGGGGGGCTAAGGGAGTCTCCCTTAAGGCTTAGGGCTCTTCAGATCTATGGTTCAAATCCCATTTACCCAGTTTTTTTTGTTGAAGATTGTGACATCATCTCATTGACTGAGGATGTGACACATCTTAATACATGGCACTAAATGATGATTTTACCCCTTCTTGCTTATGCATATTGACATAGCTCCCTATGATAACATGCCACTTAATGATGACATAGCACCTAACGATAACGTGGCACCATAATATGACATGGTATCAAATTATGATATGTCAATCAATGATGATGTGATAACCAATGATGATGAATGAATGAAATATTTTAATAACGTCCGCGAGACCCAAATATGGTCTATGGGACCTCAAATATGGAAGTACAACTACTCAAATCATATCATATGATCTTTAATATCTTTGAGAAGGTTGTTCCTTCTCCTGCTGATTTGTGTTAGCAATTCTCCAACCTTTTTTATTATCCTATCTTCAAATAAATCTGTAATAGACTCGTTCCCAAGTGTTTCTTTGTATTTGTCACGGATATCTGAAAAACTCGGGCATTTATAGATGAAGTGTTCCTCTGTCTCTACTGCCCCTGTGCTGCATAGAGTACATATCCTTTCTTCCCATTGTTCTTTGGGCGTTGTCCATCTCCCTGTTTCACATCTAAGCCTATGAGAGCTAGTCCTTATCTGAGCAATGAGTATTTTTTCCTTCCACTTGATTTCAGCGCCTATATACGCTTTTTCCTTGTGTTCATACGTTGGGTTAAAATTTGCAATATAATATTGTCTTTTCCTGCTTGCATTTTTCCACATTCCACTTCTCAACTTTTCATTCACATAATTTTTAATGTCTTTTTTGACATTTGGGCATTCATTTATGTTGATTTCCCAACGTTTCATCCATTTCTGATTTTGTTTCATCCACGTATTCTTTCGCCTATGCAACTCTTCGTCCCTAACTGCTCTAGGCCATCTATCATTTGTCATGTTTTCTGTTTTTTTCAAGTAACATAACAGCTTGGTCATAGCAATTGCTTCTAAAGGGAACATTCCCGTTTCAGCTAGAATAATTTCATAAGGGGTTGTGGCCTTAATTTTGAGAAAGTTTGTGATTAGATATTTTTGAATCCTTTCTATTTGCCTCCATTTTGCATTTGTTGTGCCACTAGCCCACACCTCGCAACCATACAACAGAACCGGTGTAACAAGTAGGCCAAATAAGACCTTGGTGGTCTTCCGGTCCCACAACTCGGCATTCCTACACCTGTTTTGAAGTGCATATAGTGCTCTCCAACCACTTTGAGTTCTTTTCATCCTACATGTATTCCAATTAAGTTTGTCATGAAAGTCTATGCCCAAGTATTTGTATTCTACTACTACATCAAGCGGTTCTCCTACAAACTGAAATTTGAGTTGTTGCTTCTTCTTTTTGCTGAAAAAATCATAATTTTTGTTTTGCTCGTGTTCACCTCCATCCCAACTTCTTTACAAAAGAGTTCTAGAGCTTGAAGGTGATCTTCTAGATCTTTGGCTGTTTTGGCCACAAGAATTACATCATCTGCATACATGAGGAGTTTTACCACATATTTGGCTAAATGCACACCCTCTCCCCCCAAATTTGTTTATCCATTCTTCTAACTTGTCAATGTACAGCCCAAATAAGGTCGGAGATAGAGGGCAACCTTGTTTGATACCTATGTTACTACCAAAACATTCAGATAACCCTTCCCGTGTTCTGATTCTAGCTTTTACATGCTCATATAGTCTGTGAACTGCTGCCCTGTAGTGAATTGGAACCTCTAGCTCTTCCATTCTGCTCCATAATTTTTTCCTAGGCACTGTGTCAAATGCCTTTTTGAAGTCTACAAAATAGCAAAAAGCCTCCTCTTTTTTCTCCCATATTTTTTCCACTATGTGTCTGAGCGTGATACAGTGATCAATAGTTGAGTGTTTGGGCCTAAAACCTGCTTGCCCCTTTGCTCTCTTTCCCTTTTCTTCTGCCCATATGCTGATCCTATGCTCTATCATACTCCCAAACAACTTTGCAAAGAGAGGGTTGATCATGATAGTTCGATAGTTTGAGGGATTATTTACATCTCCACTTTTAAACAAAGGAATGGTCAAGCTAGTTGTCCACTCAGTAGGGAAGCCATTTTGTATGACCTCATTGAAAATTTCTTTGATTTGCGGTGCCAAGATATCTACCCCCCATTTTATATGCTCTGCTTGAAGATTGTCTATGTCACGGGCTTTTCCAGCTGCTAACTTTTTTATCCCTTGAATAATGTCTTCAATTGTGAAAAGTTCTTTCTTGACAATGATAGTAGGGGGTGTCTCCTGCTGGTTACTACGCTGATACAGTTGTTTTGAATACTCCAACCACTGATTAACTGTTATGTTATTTTCAGTTCGCATCCTTTTCACGCTTAGTTCCTTCCAAAATTTCTTTGGTTCATGCTTCCCTAAATAAATCAATTCTTCCCTCCTTGTTTTAGTGTATTCTTCTTTTTTTGCCCTTACCAGTTTCTCATATGCTTTTTTGTTTGCTCTTGTTTTACCCGTTGGTTCCTTTAGTAATCTTCGCATTTTTTTGCAATCTTCATCGAACCATGGGTTGGTTGGGAAGCTATTCCTTTCTTTATTTTTAGGTTTAGCTCTTTTGCATTTGTTTAGAGCTTCTTGAATAACTTGCATTAACCATTCACTCTTACTGTAATCTCTACTACTGTGATGTATTTCTTCCCTTTCCTGTAACTTATTATTTAATACTGCTCTAAAATTTTGCCGATTTTCATCTGTTAAGAGAATGTTTCCCTTGTGAGGATATTTATTTTGATTGCCTTGCAAGTGTTTTTCCCTTGGTTTGTCTCCATGCATTCGAAGTTTCATAACAATTGGGTTGTGATCTGACTTAAGTTCCATCGGAGAATCTTCCACTTCTAGCTCCTCTATTTTTGGTATGTAATTGTGTGAGCATATTACATAGTCTATTACACTTTGTACCTTATATGTTTTGCATGTATACTTTCCTGAATTTTTCCATTTGTTCATCCCATTGCAAATAATCAAATTGTATATGCTGCAAAGACCTAACAACTCTTCTCCATATTGCGTGATAGCCCCAGGCTCATCTTCTGAAGCCCTGGTCCACTGTTGATTTTCCTCTTCTGGCATCCAGAGAGGATTAATCTCAATATATTTGTTACCTTCTAGAATGTTAGCTTGCTTATTTGCTGTCCTTGCATTGAAATCTCCAATTAATATAATATCCCCCAACTTATTGTATATTGAAATGTCTCTTTTTAGGGAGGAGTATGGGTCTTCTCTGTTAAGGTCATGTTTCTTATAGAATTTAGAATTCTTGGGAGCAAAATAACATGCTGCTATGCTAATAACTGACTTATTTTCTAGGATCTTTATCCAAATGTATTGTTTTTTTTCATCTTGTTTTTCAATTTTAATGACCCTGTCCCATTCCTCTTTTATTAAAACCATAATACCCCCATGCCCTTTGCCATTTTCTACTGCTTTATTCCATACTGCTATTTTTTTGTATCCCACAAATTCTGGAGTCCTACATCCATCGTGTTCATGTGTTTTTGTCAATATGATTATATCTTTGTCTCTAGCTATGGGCCCTAACCCGGGTCCTCTTCTCCAAGGGAAACCTCTACAGTTCCAACTTACCATTGTAAGATGTTCCTGGCGGGCCATACTCCCTATTTATTTTGGATTTGTTTAGATGTGATGTATGCCTTTCCATTTCTTAAATATGCTTGTTTCCCTTCATTCCTTGCTGCCCTCACCTTTTCCCATTCCTTATTTCTTTCTTCCTGCTTGTAAAAATGTTAGGTCATCATCTAAATAAAATTGTGACCCTCTCAAGCATGCCTCTGTTTTTAAGTAACCTTATTTTATCCTCGTAGCTCATCAATGTGACCCGAATATGTCTATCTCTTCCTCCTTCTCTCAACCTGCCAATTCTGCTTACTTTTTTTATCTGACCCTTCCATTGTAATCGATCTGACAAGAAGTTCCTGGTTAAACAATTTGTGTCTTCCCTGTCCCCATAATCTTTCAACCCTTTGATGATTATATTTGTTAACTTCTCATGTCTTTCTTTCTCTTCTGTTATTTGAATTTTTACTTGCTTCTCTATCAACTCTTTTTGTTGATTGACTGGTTCTTTTACTACTTGAGACCATGTCTTTGTCTTTGCTAATTCATTTCGTAGCTCATTTTCTCTTGTTTCAATGTTTTGGAGTGTTTTTTGTACCTCTTTTATTTGATTTGCATTTGTTTTTTCCACCTCTATTGCATCATTGATTGGGGGATGGATGGCTTGTTTGAGGACATGCCATTCACGTTGACCCATGTTTGCAAGGTTTTGTAGCTTTGACACTTGCTCCTTGAGCTGGTTGTTTTCTTTTTCCAGCCTCCGAATGGTGTTTATAACCTCATCTGATTTAGTTTCTCTTAATTTCTCCCTCCTTTCCATGCTTTCAAGTTTCTCTTTCATCTTCATTAGCTCTTGCACATAAAGTCTTGGTGCCCACATGAGTGGTGTAGTTGTCGGACTGTAAGTTTCTTCCTCATCTGAAAACTCATTTTGGTGATTTGCCTTTGATTGTTCCTTATTCTCCACCTTTTTATGTGGTAGAATATTTTTTATTTTTATTTTTTGATATGCCCTTTTCATTGTTGTTGCCCTTGCTCGAGCTTGTCGACGCCTTAATATCCTCCAATACTGTTTCTCATTGACATATATTGGTTCTTGCAATTGTTGCTTCCCTTCTTCCATTTTCAAACCCTTTATAGCCGAACCCTCTGTACTATTGATCCGTTGAAATAAATGTGTAATAAAACCCTCTTGCTCTGCAAACCCTCTGCTACAAACCCTTGCTGATAATAAAACCTTCTGCCGCAAACCCCCGATGAAATAGATGTTTAATACAATACTCCGTCGCAAACCCTCCTTGCTCTGCAAAAACCCTTTGCCGCAAACCCTTTAATTTTTTTTTGTGCTGATATTTCTTGTCTGGAGTGTACAGTTCAAATATTCTTCGTTCTTGTCTGATGTGATAGCTAATGACATGTTAGGTGATTTGGCATGTAATGACATTGAAAATGTTGATATGTCAAGGGTCAACATGTCAAAGGCTGACATGGAAGACAAAGTGTTGTAGCACGAGTGGTAAGCATTCCATAAATAGAGGAATAGGATGACAACACTCTTGGCAGTTCCACTTGTACTATGTTCTGGACTGCAACTCCCACGTTCCATGTTCAGTCTACAACTATGATCTCTACACACAAAGAATCCAACATACACTACAACTACTAATGGTAACACATTGAATACAGATTACACTCAACATAGGTAGAATACAAGTCAATTACATTACTTATGGTATAGCGTTATAGAATATTGCACGATGAATATACAATCTAGATTCATACTACAATGTCTACACTTATAGGTTGCCAATATATGCTCTATTTTCTCCCTAGACACACTAGATGTCCTCAATACATGCAAATGAATAGTCTCACCGTCATCTCAAATAAAGTTAAAGCTTTGTCCTGGTCGTTGTCAACAACTTCCTAGGACAACACACCATCCAACTGTCTCCATATTCGACGTTCTCACATTATGCTTAATGCACTATAGTCTATTTGTAATTCATCAAATAAATGATCAAGTTACATTATATTGTTATTTTATCTACATTTCATTTCAATACCTATACATTAAAATTTTATTTACATTACATTTATAATTATTTACACAGTGCATTTTGCATTATTTTTTCTTTTGAGGTCTAGAACTAGTGCCTACATCTTGCCTTCCCTCTACTTTGGTCGACATCCTTGTCAATATTTACTGCAATATGAATGTGGCAGGCACTACAGGACTTTGGAGAGATAATTACACTTGCAGTTACTGAGGCACGAAAAAGACGTGGCCTACATGGAAACACAGTATTTCACTGCATCAATATTGAAGCAACAAATGCTGACCCATTTTGTGGTATTTTGCTTTTCCAATTAAATTTTTGTCTTAGCCAGAGTTAAAAGGACTTCCATACAAATTTGAAAGAGAGGCATTTTGGCATTTATTATGTAGGGCTATATATTGGTACAGTTGGTCCTTACCCTCCAACAGTAATTCAGCTAAGATGTAGGTTTGGTCAATGGCAAGACGATGAGGAACTCCAAGGGCGGAATTCAAGTTGGAGTTCTTTGAGTATGTTGAAGTTGTGAAGCTAACAGGGGACACGATCATACCTGTTGGGCAAGTAAAATGCTTTGAGCAATCTTTTATTGCATTGAAACTCAATCTTGTTTTGTGTGATGCTTGTTTTCAACATGCATGATTTTATTCTGTTACTTACATATATTCATTCTAATACCATTGGAAGCCAGGTTACTTTCCGTGCAAAAATTGGCAAAGAAAACCAACTTTCTCATTGAGACATTTTCCCAGAGGAGCTCGGAGTGGTATGGTTATTGGATCTAATGAAAGTGGAACTATTTTTTGCATTAGTTTGAATTTCATATATTTTAGTAGATAGATAAAATTTAGTCTATGCATATAATAAAGGTTGCAAGGTACAAAGGTCAAGAGAGGCGTGCATAGTCTGGATTCCTTAACGGAGAGTGGATAGATACAGAACTTTTGCTGCTTGATGGAAAGGTAAATGCCTTTTTTTTCTCAGAGAATGGTTTTATATGAATATAATATTCATTAGATTTAGTATGGCAGTATTAACTAATTCTTGTCGTATTTAGGGTTTTGGCCCCAGTGCTGGTCCACATCTTGACTTTTTGTTATATTAACTAATTCTTAATATTATTATTCCAATTCCTTGTTTTTTCTGTTTTAAGATGTAAAATGGGTGCTACCTTGAGTTCTTAGTCAAATGTATGCTGTAGGATTCTTAGTGAAATGTATGTTGTAGGATTCTTCTTGCATTGTGCAAGTTGATTAAATTAGAAGTGACTTATAAGAGTGGATGGCATTGATGAATTTTGCAAAAATTTTAATATGTAATCAGGAGACATCACGTCATTGGTGGTTTCAACATGATGATTTCATCTTATGGGAGTAATTTGTTTTGGTTATGCAAAAATTTTACTAAGGTTTTGTTTAGACCATTTGATGGCATATCATACACGATCATAATTTTGTGAGAGAGCTAATTCAATCCATGTACATGTAATTGGAGTAATTATTTGGACCTTATTTTTTAATACAAGGCACTGGAGTCCTTATATGTACATGTCTAGACATACATGTTTTCCTCTCAAGATGTCATGTTTGGCAAATTGAGGTTTGAGTTTATTCTAATTGGGTAACACATATGGTTATATGCCTAGCAGTAAATGCACTTGAAGTTACTAAAAAAATGATCTAGTTTTCTCTCTTTATCATTGGAGAAGACAATTCATCTAGAGTGTTTCTTACAAGTCTGGAGATATAGCAGGCCATCCAGTTTGATAGTGATGCATGCTAGATGCAAAGTATACTAGTCTCGGTCGAGACATATAAGGCCATCCAATTTGATAGTGATGCATGCTAGATGCAAAGTAGACTAGTCTCCCTATGTGAGAAGTCAGAGAAGCAACATTGGTATCTAAAATTAAATATTCATAGTGTATCTAAAATTAGCCACTTAAAGCTAATACAACTTAAATGACGATGGTTTTAAATATTATAAATCAAATGTTCCAAGTATTGGATTTTTGATGAATAAGTGTAGAATTAAAGTGGAGAATTGTGCCTAACATTAAAAGGGTAGTTTGTCGCAATCTTGATCTTGCAAATTTGGTTGGTATAGGAAATTATTTATTCATTTGTTTGACTTAAAAAAATAAAATAAAAAAGGGCAGTAGAGATGGTTATAATGTATAAAAGTACTATGTGATCATAAGATAATACAATTATTAAGGTCCATATTAATTTCACATAACAAATTTTAAAAAATAATCAATGTTATAATATAATAAAATATTATTGTAAATAATTAAATAATAATAATAAAAATAAATTAAATAAAAAATTAAAAAAATACTGAGGTACTCCTCACGATGAGTTTTAGGGCAGATTGTAGCCCAGATACTTCCCTCAGTTGAACGTATATATTAAAACTATTTAAATAAAATAATATATTATAATTATTATAGTTATAAAAATAAAAATAAAAATAAAGAAAATATTTATTCATATAAGATTGAAAAGACCCCACCATATAGTGATATTATAACAAAATAAGATAAAAATTGTGTAAAACATGCCTTAATTTCCACCTTAAAATTTTAAAAACTAATTTATTAAAGATTAAATATAAAAACATAACTAACTACGTAGATGGGTTATGTTTGACTCAATTAGTATGTTTCACTCAAAAATATAAGGATTATGAATAAACCTTTTAATCAACCAGTAATCATTCTAGCTTGCTTTGAAAAAGAGGTGATCAAAAAATAAATATTCATTCCAAGTCAACACTCACAAACCATGCTCATTTTAGATTTAATTGGGCCAAATCAAGCGGAAAAGGCATGGGTCTCCAAGGTTGATTTAATAGCTTGTCTTGCTGTCATGAAAAATGAATTTCTGACGCAGCCAAACCTGGTTACCCGACTCAAGAAAACACACTCGTTACAGTCTATGCAATCATACCGCCAGTTGGAGAACCAAAATACACATTCTGCCAATTCGTTTTAACATCCAATCTAACTAGATATGCAAAGGGAGAGTATAGCTGGAAAAAAAAAAAATAACAGAATTTACATAATACCAGCAACTTGGGTTACTAAATTATATATATATATATATATATATATATATATATATATATATATATATGTCAACACTCATTTGTAACAAGGGGTTTCTTACTCAAACTTTTATTTAAATTATTTGTTTCCTTAACATGTTTTACATATAGCTCTCTGTGCAGTAAAGACTAAAGACAGTATAACCCAATACATTAGTATCCAAAAGTTTAGTATCTACCGGCAGGGCGACGACGATCCACCTGAGGCTGACGTGCAGCGAGGCCGATGGGCCGTCCACGTCATCATCTTCTGATGGAGCGGCGGGAGAAGGAGAAGAAACGATGGCCGCCCCTGAGAATCTTCTTCTGAGATTGCACCCCTGAGAAAAATGTTCTCAACCTTCCGAAAATCAACCAACCGTTGGACAGATATCCTGAAAATCTTCATCATCTTCTTCTGATGGAGCGGCGGGAGAAGTAGAAGAAACGATGGCCGCCCCTGAGAATCTTCTGAGATTGCACCCGTGAGAAAATGTTCTCAACCTTTCGGAAATCTATGCGATGGTTGAATCCTGAAAAGGCGGTCTGCTCACACAAGTGACGATCCAACTCCTCTTACAACCCGATGTTAACGCCGTTTTCAATTGGCTGTAAGATTTAAAAGCTCGGAAAACCAGAAAAGAGATCCACAATTGTCGAAGCTGAAGCTGTCGTATGGAGAATCCGAATCGAAGAAAATGTCTGAGAAGCTCAATTCATACTTTTGCAAATAGGAACCCACCTAAAAAGAGGAACAAACTCAATCGGTCTCTTTAAAACAAAACAAAACCAAAAAAACAACCGTTATGGAGGATTGCGTGCAGAATAAGAATAATATAAGACTTAAGGACCAAGGAACCCGGAGATCGTCGTGAAACAGTGGATTCCGGTGATCGTGATCGTCGTGAAACATATATATGTATGTACTTAAAGGCCGTGGATTCCGGTGCTCGTGATCGTGAAACAGTGTCGAAGCTAGTGCTATAACATTAAAAGGCCGTGGATTCCCATGACCCCACCACACAAAATGAAAATTAAAACTAAAGCACCTCAGAGCCCATGACATGGACCATTAATTACTATAATGTACATTGATTTGATTCTCTTAAAAAATATCTACTCTATTTTGTTAGAAACGTACCAAGTAGGTGCATGGGATTCCCCTATACAACAAATGCATAGCCACGAATGTTTTTTTATCTCGTGCATAGCAATGTTGATTTTATCATATCCACTCCACATTATTGGGGACTTTCTTGCCTTTTTTTCATTAATATTCGATTTATTCTTTGAGGATGGGCTTCACTTTCTTAGCCCTCGTTTTAACTATAAAACCTTGTGAGATAATTTGATTGCAGCTATTTTTACGATGACCTGACCATAATAGAATGGGCTATCAAAGGCAATAGAAGGTAATCCCAATGATTTAATTACATGGTCATCATTTATTAATTAAGTTAAAAAAAAAATTAAAGTAATTTTTTAATGAAAAATATATTAATTCAATTTATTTGATTTATTAAAATAATTGTTAAATATTCGCGTGCGTAGAGTAGTTGGCAAATGCCCTGGGTGCTGGTTGTGGCCGACCCAGGTTCCATTCCCACTGCCTCCACCCTGCTGGATATGTAGGCATAGTTGGCAAATGTCCTGTGTGCTGGTAGAGGCCGACAAGGCTCCATTTTCTCTATGCCCAACCTGTGGATATATTAATAATTCAACCCCCTTGTGACTGATGCCATGTGGTATACCCGGATGGGACAACTACGGTTGGCCATAGAGCTAGGTTCTTGGGGCTTCTAAACTACCCAAATTTTCATCACTTAGATGACTCCAGAAGTTGAAGAATTTGATGGCGGGAGCAGGAGCGAGAGCAGGCGTAGGAGCAGGAGCAGGAGCAGGAGCAGGAGCGGGAGCAGGAGCAGGTGCAGGGTTGGGGGCAGGTTCAGTGCTTGGTGCAGGTCCCCGGTCGGGATCGGGCTCGGGGTCGGGGACAGGCACGTCGGGGCCCGGTCCCGGGCCTGCAGGACCCCCGACGGGCCCAGAGGATGGGTCTGCGCTTGATCCGTTTGGGGGCCAGGGTGTCTTGGGCCCTGGCCCACAGGCCAGCCTCGATGCGAGCGTAGGGCTGGGGAATAAGTCCCCTGCTCCTGAGTGGGGCTTTGTCCCGGGCGGGCCCAAACCCTCCTATCAGCAGATCTTGGCGGGCACCAGGGCCCCTTCCCGGGCCCCGGGGCTAGGTCTTTCCCTCGAGGGCACTCACATTTCTATCCAGGAGGAGGTCTACTCCTCCTTGGTAGCTGGTTCTTCTGCCTCCTTGGTAGGGAAATTCCTGGGAGGGCGTCCTGACATGGAAACCATCCGCAGGTGGGCAGCTACCAAATGGAAGGTTTTCGGGCACATCCAGCTAGTTGCCCTGACCAAGGGTTTCTTCATCATCAAATTAAACAACAGTGAGGACGCCAAAAAGATCCTATCGGGCGGGCCCTAGTTTTCTGGGGCGCAAGAGCCTCTTCCTCAGGCGGTATGGAGCTGACTTCCACCCCAACACCCAAAGCATCAACTTCGCCCCGGTCTGGGTTCGGCTCCCAGACCTTCCCTTCCATCTGTGGCACGAAGACGTCCTCAGACTCATTGCTCAATCGGTCGGGGACCTGGTGGCCTTTGACCCTGCTACCAAGGCAGGATCCCGGATGGTGCATGCCCGGTTTTGCGTCAACGCCAATCTCGAATCCGTTCTCCCCTCCTCGATGACCATCTCCTCTGGGTCCTACTTCTAGAGCCAGCCCCTGATCTACGAAAACAAACCCGCCTTCTGCCCCACCTGCAGCACTCAGGGCCACCTCTCCCACCAATGCCCGATTTCCAGAAAGGCGGAAGGCCCTCCCCCCAAACCCCCTTCTCAATCAGGTCGGGCCCCGTCTCGCGGGCCCCCTCGCGACGGCCCCAGATCCCAGGCCTGGACCACCAAGGGGCCCCCCGGCCCCAAAGGATTCTCATATGGACCTCGGTCTGGAGGGCGACCTCCCCCAGGTTTCCCCTTCTGCTGCTCCCTCCCCTGGGTCGTCTTTCGTGGCCCTGATCCCAGGCTCTCCCGCCCAGCCCGCTTTGATCCCCTCCCCGCAGGGCCCTGCTTGCGCCCAGGCAAGCGAGCCGACCAGGCTCTCTTCCCCGTCGGCTCCCTTGGTCGGGGCCCCCTTTCCCCCCCCATCCCCGCTCCTCCCTTGACCCCCTCCCGGCCCTCCCGATGATCCCTGCTGGGCTTCCTCCCTTGGAGTGCGGATCTGAGAAGTCCGATGAAGAGATCGAAGCTAGTTCTTCGTCCGGGCCCGACGAAGTCAGCCCTAAGATGACCCGGAGCAGGTCTTTTGCCATAGACTTTGGCAACAAACTCAAAAGAGGGCGCCCCACCCTGGGCGATCAGCGGACTAGGATCACTGAAGATGACATAGCCAATGGCTCCCAGGCAACTCTATCTGACGTGGGGGCAAGCTTCTCCAAGACGGACGCCAATCGATCCAAACCCCCGCTCATTCTGGGAAGGGGGGCAAGCGACCCCTCAAGGGTGTCAAATGAAGCTCATCACCTGGAATATCAGGGGCCTCAATGGGGCCCCCAAGAAAAGGATCCTCGGCCAACTCCGTAGGGATCACCGTCCGTCCTTCCTCCTCCTTCAGGAGACCAAAATAGATGAGGCTGCTGCCCGACGTGTAGCCCAAGCTACCTGGCGCAACTGCGAGTCCCTGTCTACCCCTACGGCTGGCTCAGTCGGGGGTCTGCTGTGCATGTGGGACCCCCGGTGCTTTGAAGGAAGACTCATATCTTCGTCCCCTAGAATCATCAACATGTTGGTCCATTGCGTAAAGTCAAGGCGCTCATGGATTCTGTCCAACGTCTACGCTCCTAATAGTCCCATCGAGAAAGCGGCCTTATGGAAGGAAATTAGCTCGATGAGAGAAGCCTTCGCCCCCTGCCCTGGATCCTGGTCGGGGACTTCAATAGCCCCCTGTTCCTCTCTGATAAAAGCGGGGGCTCAGCGGCTCAGGGCAAGAGCATGGAGGACTTTGGTGCCTTTACTGCCCTCAACGAGCTCATGGACGTCAGCCTGAAAGGAGCCAGGTTCACTTGGACCAACAGAAGAGCGGGAGCAAATCATATCCAGGTCAGACTAGATAGAGTTTTCTTGTCCAAGGAAGCCCTGCCTATGTTTGCTGATGCCACCCTGCTGGCCCTCCCCAAAATCGGGTCTGATCACAGCCCCCTCCTCCTTGAAACCGATCACAGGCCCTCCCCCAAGAGGCCTTTTCGGTTCGAGTCCATGTGGCTGCATCACCCTGACTTTCGGGCCCAGGTTGGGCGCTGGTGGGCTCCCCCAGTCCCTGGACGCCCCGCTGAGCAAATCTTCCATAAGCTGAGACGCCTTAAGGACCAACTCAAGGCATGGAACAAGGAGGTGTTCGGCAATATCTTCGAAAACAAAGCAATTCTCAAAGAAAAACTCGAAGCCCTCGAGGCCAGATTTCAAGCTGGCTCCCAAGACCCGGGGCTCAGGGATGAGGAGCGCCTTGTTCTCAGCGAGTATCATAACATCCTGGCCCGGGAGGAAATCTTTTGGAGACAGAAGTCGAGAGCCCTGTGGCTCCAAGATGGCGATGCAAACACCAAGTTCTTCCACGCGTCGACTCTCAGGAACAGGGGCTCCAACAGAATTGCTGAGTTGGTGGGCAGCGATGGCAGAATCATCAAGGAAGAAGAGGACATCCGGGCTGAAACCACTCGCTTCTTCCAGGAGCTCCTGGGTGACAGCCCCCCCATGTCCCCAGATGCGGCTGACTCCCTCCTGGAGCACATCCCATCTTCTGTCATGGCCATGGCAAATCAGATGTTGTTGCAGCCTCTGTCTGACTTCGAAATCCATGCTGCCACCTTTTCCATGAAGGCTGAGGCGGCCCCGGGCCCGGACGGTTTCCCCTCGATTCTTCCAATCATTCTGGGACATTGTCGGGCCGAAAGTGTGTGCTGCCATCCGGGACCTGCAGACTGCCCGATCCATCCCCAAAGGTATCAACTCCACCTTCATAGCTCTGATCCCCAAGACCCAGGCAGCCCGATCCCTCTCGGATTTCTGCCCCATTAGCCTGTGCAACGTCCTGTACAAAATCCTTACTAAATCCATGGCTTCCCGTCTCAAGGATATCCTCCCCCTGATTATTGCCCCCTGTCAGGGCAGCTCGGTCAAAGGCAGATTGATCACTGACGGGGTCATTATCATGCATGAGGCCATTCACTCGGCTGTCCTATCCAAAAAGGCCTCCTTTCTGCTCAAGCTGGATATGAACAAGGCCTTTGATAGAGTTAACTGGGATTTCCTGTCCAAGGTTCTCCTCAAGTTCGGGTTCCACCCTTCCTGGGTCAGGCTCATTAGTAACTGCGTGTCCTCCCCGTGGTTCTCTATCCTCGTCAACGGGTCCCCTGCCGGATTTTTCCCCAGCTCCAGAGGCCTCCGCCAAGGTGACCCCCTGTCCCCGATCCTCTTCATCATCCTGGCTGAGGCCCTGGGGCGTACCATCTCGGGCGCTGTGACCCACGGTCTCATTTTAGGCATCAGGCCTACGTCGGGCCTTCCCCCTGTGTCCCACCAGCAGTTCGTGGATGATACCATCCTTGCCACCTCTGCCTCAATTCCCCAAGCCAAAACTCTCAAGCATATTTTGACCCTGTACGAGGAGGCGGCCGGCCAAAAAATCAACCTTCGAAAAAGCACGATTTTCTTCATCCACACCCCCTTGGCTAGACAGATCAGAATCGGGCGGATTTTGGGCTGCACCCCTGGTTCCCTCCCCTCCTCGTATCTCGGGCTCCCCCTGTTCATAGGTGCATCCTCCAGGGCCCTGTGGGGCGGGGTGATTGAGCGGATTCAGAGGAAGCTGGCCCCCTGGAAAGGTCACCTCCTTTCGCAGGCTGGCAGAGCCACCCTCTTGACGGCAGTCTTGCAAAGCATCCCGATATACTTCATGTCGGTCTTCAGAATCCCGGCCTCCATTGCAGCACACATCGAACAAATTCAGAAATGCTTTCTCTGGTCGGGAAGTGAAGACAAGAAGAGGATTCCCCTGGTCTCCTGGCCCCTGGTCTGCCGCCCCAAAGCTGAGGGAGGGATCGGGCTCAGGCGGGTGGTTCCCATGAACAAGGCTCTCATGGCCAAGCATGCCTGGAAGGTGCACACCAACACCCCTGATGAGTGGGTCAGCATTGTGCACAGAAAATACTGCCATAGGCACCCCTTCCTCAGTGATTCTCAGCCCCGAGATGGATCAGCCTTTTGGAAGTCCCTGATCTCCACCAAAGACATAATCCGGAAAGGGAGCAGATGGATCCTCGGGGACGGAGCCAAGATCGATTTTTGGGATGACAGATGGATTCAGGATGAGGCCCTGTCTTTCGACAGAGAGCTCCTCGTTCTCAAACCAGGACTGGCGGACAGAGGTCCCAGGGTTGCGGCCTATCTCTCTCAGAACCTGGGGCGTGCTACCTGGAAGCCCATCCTGGACCCCAGGCACCCGCTTCAAGCTGCCAGACTCCAGGGCCTCCTCAATGTGACTGTCATCCCGTCCTCCGGAGGAAACGACAGATGCGTTTGGCATGGGACTCCCAACGGAGTCTTTTCTATCAAATCTGCATACAATTTTCAGAGAGTCCCTGACGAGGCTCCCTTCCCAACCCGGCAGGTGTGGGCCAAGAAGCTGATCCCCAAAATCAGTCACTTCGTTTGGGCGGCCATCCAAAATAAGATTCTGACGATCGAGAATCTAATCAAGAGGGGCTTCCAGATCCCGAATAGATGCTACCTTTGTTGTGATGCCTGGGAATCCACCAACCACCTCTTTATCAACTGTCCCTTTTCGTCTGAAGTCTTGGGCCTCATCCTCTCCCAATTCTCCATCCAGTGGGTGGGCCCCAAATCCATATCTGACCTCCTGTTGCAATGGCCCAACCCCTTTGCCCATCCCTTCACCCGCTTCCTCTGGAGTTCTTGCCTTCCCCATATGCTTTGGCAACTCTGGCTTGAGCGCAACAGCAGAGCCTTTTCCTCCCCGGCCCATTCCCCCTAGTGGATTGCGACCAAGGCTGTGACCTTCGCCCTTGAGAATTCCTGATCCATCCCCTTGACCGAGGCGCCCCGACGGCTGGGCGAAGCCGCTCTCCTATCCTCTCTCGGCATTCAGCTCCCCCCGGACCCCCCCGCCCCCTCCTGTCGATCTTTGACCAGGTGGACTGCCCCCCGGATGGGTCAAGCTCAACTTTGACGGCGCGTCTAAAGGCAATCTCGGGCCCTCTAGGGCGGGTGGGGTCATCCGTGATTGCCACGGGGCCCTGATCATGGCGTTTGCTACTCCGCTCGGCTTCCAGACTAACAACTTTGTCGAAGCAGCAGCTCTGCTAAGCGGGCTGACCGCCCTCAGGGAGTCTCCCTCACGAGTCATCATCGAGGGCGACTCCCAAGTCATCATCAAAGCTGCCCGTGGTCCGGGCAATTGCTTCTGGCGCATCCACAACTTCATCCGGGAAGCCCTCTCCATCCTCCAGGGATTCCCCGATCATAGCTTTCGGCACGTGTACAGGGAAGGCAACAGGGCGGCCGACTTCATGGCGAACCAAGCCATCTCTGCTGACGCCTTCACTACCTGGACCACGAACTTTCTCGAAGCTCTGGTTCACATTACCATGCAAGATCAGCCCAGCAATGTGGAGGACCCTGGTGTCTAACTTGCCCCGTGTCGGGGCCCCAACTTTCCACTGGCATGGTTTCCAGAGGACAGAAGACTTCCTCCCCTGTGGCGCCACGTCGCCTGTTCCAGGCCCGTCTCCTGCCAGCCTGTTGGTCTCCCAGATCTCCCTCGCGATGGCAGGTGTGCTCGGCCATGCCAGAAGCTCGATTGTTTCCGACGTGGACCTGCATTGCTCCGTTGGCGCCTCTGGCAGTTCCAAGACTATCTCCTCGTCGGCCCTCCCTAATTTTTCTGCCTCGATCGCTTCGCGGATGGATCCCCATGCCGCGTCAGTCCGCCCGCGGCATTATCCCGTGTTGTACCCTCAAGTCGCTCCCCCGATCAGTTTGCACCACCTGGCACGCTGGTAGTGGCCCCTCCCCCTTGCCCCGCGTGGCAACCTGCAGTCGCGCCCCCTCAGCCCCTCCCCCTCGTGTCGCACCCGACCTCGAGCGCCCATTCTCGACGTCGATGGCTCCCCCCTTCTTCGGCCCCCTACGTGGTTTTAAATCCGCCATGCGCTGAGTCTTCCCGTTGTGTCTGTTTCCCCCGTTCCCTGCCCCCGTGCTTCTGGTCAGATTTCCCCTCCCTCCCCTGCCCCATGGCTGCCAAAAGTGTTTTCATCGAGCCTTCCACGCTCACTCTGAGCGAGTCGGCCAAGCTATTTTCCAACGCCAAGCATTTCACTCCTTTCTTCAGCAAATTCGCTGGAGCTGATGACGAGATCACCCAATGCTTCCTGGACTCGTGGATCGACGGCGAGGTTACGGTCAAGGGGCTTCATTTTAAAGTTAACAAAGAATTTTTAACAGAGGTTACAGGCCTCCACCATGAGGAAAAGGGGCGAGTAGTCAGGCGGGACAAGCATAATTGGGAGGAGGAGCTGTCCCGCTTCCCGGAGCAGCAATGGGACAAGGCAAACCTGTTCCGCTCCAACCTCTCGACCCCCTTTGATGAGGCCATCATCCCGGTAATGCAATACATTACCTACGATGACCCGGACCAGAGGCTTTTCAGCTTCCACCTGAGCTACTTCAACCACCTCCGAGGGGCCACGGTGGTCAGCACTCCCCATTTTCTGTTGTATTCCCTGGGTCTTTCCATTGACCGTGCCCGCAAAAGCCATTCTCGGCCCTCCCACCAAGGCCTCATGGTTGTGTTGTACAGGCACGCTCTGGCCAACCAGCCGCAGCTCCATCGCATTCCTCCCCTGTCTGCTGTCCCCCCGATGCGGCTAATTCCCCAGCTGGCTCCCCTGCTGCTTCCATTTCTAAGGAGTCCCCCTCGCCTGAAGGCTCCCCTACCCCGAAGCGCCGCAGACCAACCCGAAAGTGCAGGACTCCGGCCCAGGGCACAGGTGGGGCCCCGACTCCTGGGGGCGCCCGCAAAGGCCCCTTCCCTGGCAGCATCAGGGCTGCAGGCAGTGCCAAGAGGACCAATCAGGAAGCCCCGGAGCCCACCGATGTTAGCTTCGAGACAGGCAGCAGAATGCAAAATCTGGCTATCAGAGCCCTCCTTGACGCGGCTATCGGCTCTCTGAATGCGGCTGCCCAAGCAGCCTCCTCCGCTGCCACTGCCCTGGCTGAGCTCCGATGCAGGCTGGGAGACGGCCCCGATAGGGAGTAGTATTGACCGGCGTGGGGCCCCGTCCTGGCCCGAGACGGCCGCTGGGTCCACCGGTTTACTGGCGTCCAGCTTCTGCGCGTTTGGCGATGGCGTTTTCTGGTTTTGGTGGCTTCTAGCCAAGGTTTTGTTGCTGTTTGTTCTAGGTGTTTTTGTAGGCACCAGGGCCCAGGGCCCCGGGCCCCGGATTACTGCCTTTGGGCGCAGCCCCGTTTTTTGTTCGTTTTTTCAGCCTAGGCTTATGATGTAACTAAGGTTTTGGGATCCTGTTCAAAAAACCCGCTGTAAATATTCTGTTACTTACCAAAAAAAATATAATTGTTAAATAAAATAGTCTTTTAATTAAATGGTATTAATTTAACATGTTAAATATTTAGATTTAAAAAAAAAAATCCAAAATCCTTTCAAATGACATATATTTGTCAACCTTATGAGCAGTGTTAATTGTTTTTTATTTTAGACCTTATGTTAACATTGGGGTTCATTTTTATAAAAAAAAACCCTTTGTTAACTTTGGGGTCAATTCTCTACAAAAAAGTCCTATGTTAGCTCTAGGTTTCATTATCTGCTCCTCTCATACTACCTAGTTCTCCTACTTTTTACATAAACCCTAAACACCTTGAGAGTAGTATTGTGAGAGTCTTGTTCCAATATCCCACATGTATCCCATGATGGCTCTCATGGTGTTATTTACAACACAATAGACACCTAAATATTTGCAAGTCAAAAAGTAGGTTTTTGGGTGAAATATTCTAGTTGTAGTTGGTCAACAATGACCCAACCCTCAAATAGGTGAATCATGGCCCAACAATCTTGTGGTAGTATCTCTCGATGATGGTGAGTGTGGATATCTCCCCATGTGTGGTTTTCATTGTTGATTTTCCTTATGGACCCTATGTTAACTATGGGGCTCATTCTCTATAAAAAATAGTTCCATTTTAACTTTGGGGTCAATTCTCTACAAATAAAATAGCCCTAGAGGAGGGGCTCATGACATAAGTGAAAATGGTTGAGAAGAGGGTGATGGCATAGTGGGAAACAAAAATTACCTAATGATGGAGAAATTTATGGCATGACAAGCATCTGTGGAAGAGAGAATTAAATCCAAGTGACTGGATCTTGAGATATAATGGTAAAAGAGAGATCAAGCTAGGAAAGTTGAAGACTTTATGGCTTAGACCCTTTTGAGTGATTGAGATAATGGATAATGGCTTAGTGAAATTGCAAGAATTGGATGAGACAATCATTCCCAAAAACATTAATGGGTTGATATTGAAACCATATCAAGTGAAAGCATAAGTAAATATGGTTACTTTCAATCCAAGGAGGAAGGATGATAAACATAAAGGAAGGTTGGTGATAGCACCACATAAATATTCACAAGAATTTGAAGGGATGGTGCTTCAAGAAGGAGAATCAAGTCAAACCAAGCAAGAAGAAGGTGCAAATGTAGAAGAAGATAAAACCAACAATGATCTAGAACTAAGGCTATTATTTGGGAATTTAGGAGAGCAGCTTGTGATAAAACAAGAGGAGTTGGAACCTCTTCCTACTGCAAGAAGACATGTACATGTTCATGTACAATTATCGATTACAAAAGAGGAAATATGGATTAGATCATCGATAGATGATGATGTGCAATGATTAGAGTATGAACCATAAAATGATGGAAATAAGCATGAGAAAATGAGCCCACTAGCAAAAGTTGGTATGCAACAACAAAGGATACACCTTGAAACACATATGTTTCAAGAGTATGAGGAGTGCAAATTAGGGTATAGATTGCTCATGATATTGGAAGGATTATTTAAAACTTGGACATAATCAAAGCAAGTAGACAATAGGTGTTGAAAAAAATGGAGCAATGAAGGTGGAACAAAGAAGAAATGGCTCAACTATAATGGAGAGATTTTTTGAAACACCAACATCATAGGGAGAACATGGAAGACCCTGGTGGATGTATACCACCAGTGTTTCCTCCACAAGATCTAGTGATTTGAGCAGTAGATCTCACTCAATTTCACACACAAGAAATGGTAGTTCAAGTTCACCACTTACAAGGTAATCTAGGAGGAATGCATCAAGATTGCAACTAGTCCCTAAGCTAGAATGGTGAATGAGAAGATGAATAAAATATATGCTAGAAAATGCCATAGAAGTGTAAGGTCAGAGTAGTTTGCATGAACTACTAGACATTGTCACATCAGTACTAGAAAGAGGTAATATAGGAAATATGGGAAGATCATTAGGTCTTCCTCATTGTCCATGGTTGCCTGGCCAAGGGAGGCATTTGGTTGGCTTCCCTCTTGGTAGTTTGTAGGGAAGAATCTTCCCTTCAACTATCCCTAGGCCACATGATTAGTGGGAAGGCCAACAAGGACCTTTTCCTGTTCATGTACGAAACAACTAGAGATGATGTAACTAGTAGGTTGGTCTATCAAGACCACCTCTTAGTTCACTTCTAAACTGAAGATGCCACAATAGATAGTTGAGGAATCAAGAAAGAGTACAAATGGACCTTAGATAGCCTGGAGGAAGGAGTAGGTAGTTCCAAGTTATGGAGGCCTACCTAGAAGGGAGAATTGATGGAAGGAACATGCTTGAAAGTGGATTGTTACGAAGGAGCAGGTGATGACAAGGACCAAGGAAGGAGCAAGAGTTAAAAAATAAAGTATCTGATTATATGTGATAGGTAACAAAATGAACATGCATTGTTGAAAGAAGCAATAGGATGAACAAAATTCATACCAATGAAGGTTGTACTAGTGAAGGCTATACTAATGAAGGTTGTACCAATGACTATCTTACTAATTCAGGCCATACAAATAATGCATATGATGGTTCGATAAAAGTAGGTAATGGAACAACATGGGGAAAAGATCACCATACAAGTCAGATGGAAAATTAGGTAGATGCTCATCCATAGTAGGAAGAGAGATCCATTAATAGACTAAGTGATCAAAGTGGTAGTTCCCATAATTGTACAAATCATATGGTTCATTTAGCTACAAAAAGGCACATTTTAATTTTGAAAAAATAAAAAATAAAAATAGAAAAAGAGAAAAGAGAACAAGACAAAAATATAAAAGTATATGAAGTAGTTACATGCAAGGTGGTGAGGTGGCAACCAAAAAATAGTTGTATGGGCAGCAACTATCTCCAGTAAATCTTATAAATAAATGCATACAGGGAGGCCTGAGTCATTCATTTGTGCTTAGTATCTGTAGGAAAGGGAGAACGTATTGCATCAAGGGTGAATGATAGAGCAACAAGTTGTAGAGAAGCAACAAGAGGAGCCACTAATGAAGGAATATGCAACTGCCACTATGAAAGAAGTGAACAAGAATGAATCCTTAAAACATTACTATGTAAGAGACTAAAGGTACAAAAGGATTGTTTTGAAAAAATTGTACAAACAAGAGAGGGCATGAGAAAATTTTTAGTTGCAACCAAGAGAAGTTACAGATACAATCAACATAAATGACGTAGACTACGTAAATATATGCAAGGAAGGTTATCATACGAGTGGTACGTAGAAGCTATTGAGTGAACTAGAAACCTTGTGCTAAACAAGTCATTAGTAGACAAAGGTTATCATACTAGTTAGAGGAAGGGGGTCATACTAGTTAGAATAGGGTGTTGTACCAATTAGAATGGGCTGCCATACCAATCAGAGCAAACTACCATGCTAGTTGGAAACAAGATGATAGGTGCCCTACTAGTTGGAAGTAAGATGACAAGTGTTCTACCAATGTGAGCAACATAAAGTAAAGGTCGTACAAGTAGTAGTAGACATCTAAAATAGCAGTTGTAATTCAAGATGCAAAAAAGACCAAGCATCTAGGAGAGGATGGAGTAGGTGAAACTAGAGCCAAGAAGGAAATCCATCCAACTCAAGAAGAAGAGAATAAGGTGCTAGAACAAGTGTAATAAGTCTTGTGGACCACATACAAGAATGAGAAAGAACATGGTTTTGACACGAAGTGGAGTAGGAGTAGGTAGCATACTAGACACTCACTAGAATGACCTCGAGATACTCCATATGAGCAACAAGTGGAGGCTTTGTCATAGAAAGGAAAGGAATGAATACCAATACATCTAAAGAACATTACATGGCAACAACTAGTGGGAGAATATTGCCACAATTGGTAGAGGGTAAGTTTAGATGATCGCTCACTTAAAGCTATGTTTAAGAAAGCAGGTGTAAGTTGCATACTACAAATTGCAAATTTTGACAAGGAATTCTTTAAGAGCTACTTGTTGCAGATGTTGGAGACATACAATCCACTATAGAACACCAAAAAAGTGAATATTGATGATAAGAAAGTATAGGTAATATTTTCACCTAACAACTTTCAAAATTTCAAAGAACGTTTGGATTATTGAGTCATGGAATACCAGTTAAAAAGGAGTTAATATATTAGATCTAGTAGAATAAAATGATCCTCGAAGTCACCAATATGACCCTAAATGAAGTGGTAAAGATGACAAAGCATGGGAATAATGGAATAAAGCAACAACAACTAAAGATAATGACACCATGAAAGTGATAGTGTCCAGGTTACAAGAAGAGCAATGATGTTCAAAGATACCTACTTGGCTTGTACCATATGTGCAAGGCCTCATGAAAGGTGTCAAATATGATTGGGCATCATAGCATATTAATAATTTCTTGATGCAATTTTTGAAGAACTTTTCAATGGTATTTCGCACTATTGCATTGTTGATGAATGTTGTAGCATAAAAAAGTTGTAGTTTTTTGGACTAGATCCTCAAAGGAAGATAGTAGAGTAGGATCCAATGATCATGGCATGTTTTAGTGTAATACATTTGCAAAGGCAAAGGCAAGTACTCTAGTAAAACATAAAATATATTGAAGAAGGACTTGCTAGATGAGGAGGCAAGTGAGGATTTAGAAAATGAAGAAAAGCAACAATTAGTATGAGAGAAGAGGAAGAGGATGTTGGTACATTTGATTGAAGAAGATGCTAAAGAGGAAGAGTAGGAGTCTATGGAGTAGACTGCACAAGGAGGATCTATGCCATAGGCATAAAATTTGGCAAAAATTATGGATATGGAGAAAGAGGTATGGGATGTAGTGGGTGTAATTTAGGTGGAAGTAGTGAGTGAGATGTAAATGGAGTGAGTGGGAATAATTTGAGTAGCATATAAACCCATGTGCATCACCTCAATTGTGAGAGGAACCATTATTTTAGATCACATCCACAATAGAGGAGCTATCAAGGGAAGAACTAGTTCCATCCAAAGTACTAGAAAGATGAAAACGACTAGCAAGGGAGGATGTAGTTCCAATAGAAGCAAAAATGGAGAAAGAAAGGCAATCCTCAATAAAATATAAATTGATAAAGAGAGGAGGTAGTAGCCAAAGGATGGAATAGTTGGTTGATACTATGGAGTAGCTGATCTCAGGAGGTAAGGTAGCAAAGAAGACTATAAATCTACGGGGTGATGGTGAAGGAGTTAGAGAGAATATTCTTATCGAGGAAGATATTGAGGTTGAAATTTGAGTAGAAACAAGTGAGCATTTCAGGGTTGAAGTGTCAAATATCAAACATCCATCAAACTTGGGAGAGCATGTGGAGGAACAAATTGATGTACTCTTTGACAAGATGATGAAGATTCTAGATCAAACAAGATTGGAATTTAGGATGGATTGTATGGGATAGTTGAAGAATTGACAACTGATGGTGTATGAAGAGATGGATAAAAGTGATATAGTGGATTCAAGATGAAGAAATAATGAACTCATGGAAATCCATTAGAAGGAGCCATGGGAATCGTAGGTTGATAACATCTAAAGGATGGTTGAAATAAAGGAATTACCAGTAGGAACCATGAGGATATATAGACAACCAACCCGAATATATATTGATGAAGCCAATCTAGTGCATTATTCATAAGATGCAATAGGTGTGGAGTATAGGATAATTGCACATGAACATGTAAATACGTATGCAAGAATCAATTTCTTGGCATATTGGATACAGTGGTTGAGGAGAATAACTAAGGTACAACTAGTTACCTTGAAACAAGTAGTTGAAGAAGAATTAAATACTTTAAAGTAAGAGGTTGAGGAGAATAATAAGATTCAAGAAGAATAGAGCTAATTGGGAAACTAAAATCTGAGTGCTCAATCAGAGAGCAAATATTGGAAGGAAAGACCAAGTAATCAGAATGCAAAGATCAGCTAATTACATAAAGAGATAAGCAACTTGTAGGAGCAACACAAAAAGCTAAGAAAGAAGTCGAAGATACCTTTATGAAGAGGGTTAAATATCTCTTAATGAATTTGGTTGAGATGGAGCAGAGGGTCAATAATTATAGAATAGAAGGAGCTTGATACCATAATTATGCCAAAATACTAAAGGATGAGAATGAGGCATTAAAGTTGCAAATCATAGAAATGCAAGGAGCACCTACTCTAGCACCTCAACACCAGTAGCCAAGTTCCCAAGAATAAAAGTAGATGTTGACAAGGATGTCGATCAAAGTAGAGGGAAGGGAAGGGAAGATATAGACACAAGTTCTAGACCTCAAAAGAAAAAATAGTGCAAAATGCACTAAGTATAAATAATTATAAATGTAATGTATTATAAATAAAATTCAAATGCATATGTAATGAAATGAAATGTAGATAAAATAACAATGTAATGCAATTTGATCATTTATTTTATGAATAGAAAATAGACTATAGTGCATTAAGGGTAATGTGAGAACGTCGAATATGGAGATAGTTGGGTAGTGTGCTATCCTCAAAATTTGTTGTTGGTAATGACTAGGACAAAGCTTTAATAGACCCCCCTTCTTCATTCGAGATGATGGTGAGACTATTCATCTCTATGTATTGAGGATATCTAGTGTGTCTAGGGAGATACTAGAGCCATATATTGGCAACCCATAAGTGTAGACATTGTAGTATGAATGTAGATTATATATGCATTGTGCAATATTCTATAATGCTAAACCATAAGTAATATAACTAGCTTGTATTCTACCTATGTTGAGTGGAATTTGTATTCAATGTGTTTACCATTAGTAGTTGTAGTGTATATTGGATTCTTTGTGTGTAGATATCATAGTTGTAGAGTGAATGTGGAACATGGGAGTTGTAGTCCAAAACATAGTACAAGTAGAGTTTCCAAGAGTGTTATCATACTATTCCTCTATTTATGGAATGGTTGCCACTCATGCTACAATGCTCTATCTTCCATGCCATCCTTTGATATATTGATCCTTGACATATTAATATTTTTAGTTTCATCACGTGCCACATCACCTGACATATCATTAAATACCACATCATAATTGGTTATCACATCATCATTAATTGGCATGTCATCATTCGATACCATATCATGATATGGTGCCACATCATCATTAAATTCCATGTCATCACTAAATTGTATGTTATCATAGGTATCCATGTCAATATGCATAAGAAATAAGGGATGAAATCATCAACGTATTAAGATGTACCACATCCTCAGTTAGAGAGATGATGTCATAGTCTTCAACAAAAAAGTTGAGCAAATGGGATTTAAACCATAGACCTCAAGGGCTCTAAGCCTTAAGAGAGGATCCCCTAGCCCTCCTTGGCTAGGGCACTCATTAGAAAGAAAAACCAACCACACAAGCTAAAGGGGAGGTCCCCCTTCATGAATCACCCACCTTCTTCTATGTGACCATACACTCTATTGATGTAGTCACCTGTCACTCTATTGGTTTAAGAACTAGTAATGAAATAGTGTCAAAGCTAGTGCTATAACATTAAAAGTTCGTGGATTCCCATGACCCCACCACACAAAATGAAAATTAAAACCAAAGCACCTCATACCTAAGAGTAAAGAGCCCATGACATGGACCATTAATTACTATAACGTACATTGATTTGAATTTGATTCTCTTAAAAAATATCTACTCTATTTTGTTAGAAACGTACCGAGTAGGTGCATGGGATTCCCCTATAGAACAAATGCGTAGCCACAAATGTTGTTTTTATCTCGTGCATAGCAATGTTGGTTTTATCATATCCACTCCACATTATTGGGGACTTTCTTGCTTTTTTCCATTAATATTCCATTGATTCGTTGAGGATGGGCTTCACTTTCTTAGCCCTCGTTGTAACTATAAAACCCTCCGAGATAATTTGATTGCAGCCATTTTTACGATGACCTGACCGCAATAGAATGGGCTATCAAAGGCAATAGAAGGTAATCCCAACGATTTAATTACATGGTCATCATTTATTAATTAAGTTAAAAAAAATTAAATTAAAAAAATTTAAAGTAATTTTTTTAATGAAAAATATATTAATTCAATTTTATTTGATTTATTAAAATAATTGTTAAATAAAATAGTTTTTTAATTAAATGGTATTAATTTAACATGTTAAATTTTTAGATTTTAAAAAAGAAGTCCAAAATCCTTTCAAATGACATATATTTGTCAACCAAGTCTAATACAATTGTATATTGAATCTCTTTTAAGAGTTTCAAAGTTTCTTTTGTTAGACACACTCAAGCTATAAAGAATTTTAATATTGGATCTCTTTTAAGAGTTTCAAAGTCTCTTTCATTAGGCCCACTCAAGTATTAAAGAATTTTATTATGTGTATTTTTATATTTAAAAAAAGTAATCCCAAATGGTGTGAGCAAAGATATAATGAAGCAGTAAATGATCTAATGTTTCTAAATCCTTCTCATACAAGGCACATCTGAAAGGTCCATGATATCCTCTTCTTTGTAGACTCTTTCTCGTTAGTATCTTGTTTTGAACTATTAACCAAAGGAATGTTGAGGCCTTAGGGAGAGTTTCTAGTGACCAAATATTCTTCCAAGGAAAACCTTTGGGAGTAAGAAAATTTGATTGCTTTAGATCCTCGTATCCCAACTTAGCATCCACCATCTTTTGATAGATTCCAAGACAACTCATCCTTTCTTGTAAAAATCAGTAGTAAAACTCTTAAATTTATTAGGGAGAATGCTCATGCACATGATGGTTGCCTTCTCCACTATGTGTTGATCTCTATTCTCCTCTTTGTTGATGACGTTGTTCTTTTAGCCTCATCTCTTGAGGTGCTTCAACGTTATCTAGATACACTTTCCAGTTTTTGTGATTCGAGATAGTTGACAGCGAATCTTTCTAAGACCAAGGTTATGGTGTTCAATACTACCAAAGAGGCTCTATCCCGTCTCCACTTCTTTTTCCAAGGTTGGGAGGTTGAGATCGCCATCTCATATGTGTACTTCGAGGTTCTCTTCACTAGTCCCACTTTTGATATGAAGCTCGCCACCTAGGCTCGAGTGTGTAAGGGGTATGCAACTCTATCTTTGCTCAAGAGGAATTGCTTCAAAGCACATTTTTAGGATATACCTATGAAAATGAGGATCTTTGAGGCCTTGGTCAAGCTAACTATTACTTATGGATCAGTAGTTTGGGTTCCTAGTCTTGGCCCAATTGAGTGGTCACGGGTTGAACAAGTACAAACACTTTTTTTTGATGATTCATTCGTTGCAAACGCACAGTCCCTCACTCTATTATTTTGGAAGATTTTGGGGCCTCTCCTCTTCAACTTGAGATTATCTTCTTGATTATTGGTTATCTTCATAGGATTCATACTTTAGGAGATACCCTTATGGGTTGTATATGGTACTCTTACCTCACCCTTTGCTCCTCGATGAAACTCTCTCTGAGTTCTTGAGGAGGCTAGAGGAGTTGGTATTTTTAGGTCTTTGTTCTCTTGGACAACATTCATATATAAATAGATAGGTTTCCTCTTATTCATTGAGTTTTCTCCTCCCCTCTCGGTATAGTAAGGAGAAGATGCTCCATGAGATTCGAAAGGATGTTAGTCTCCAATACACTAGATGCACATGGATCTCTCCTATTGCCCCTCTTTCCCCCAAGCTATCTTTCTACCATGAGCACTTCTTATAGATTTAAGAGGGTAGAATAGTTCCTCCACAATACCTTTAGCAACACACAATGCATAGTCTTTAGATCTTGATTAGGCAACTTAGGATGTGTTCTCACCAACTTCGATTGATTTAAATCACCATATTTCGATGGAGGAGCAAGTTTACTTGTTTTTCTCCTTAGGTGAATCTAAAACCCTGCAACACTTTATTTTTTGCTATCCCATTTATTACGATATCTGAGGCAAATTACATTACCTTTTTAGGGATAACTCTCGGTCTGTTTCTACCTTGTTTAGATACCTAGACCAACGGTGTCTCACACTCTTTCTTGGGGAGATAACTCAGTTTTGTCAACATAAAATCTCTCCTCTAGATGAATTTTAACCCCATCAACATCGACTCATCACAATATACTTCACCAGCTCTGACAAACCAAGTGACATCAAACAAAAATTCCCTGCTTCATCCAATTTATATGGAAGTAGGGTCATTAGACAATGTACCCACAATTTGTTAGGGTCCTGAACTAGTGATGGATAGAGATATATCATGGACTTATTCAGATCTGATACTTCGACCTCGATTGTTAGAAAATATTAGTTTCTAGGGGTTCTTGGAGCTTGCCTCTCCTAGGTTGCTCCCTTCCCCCTCCCTCTCTCTCTCTCCATTCTTCTTCGTGTGTACTCCACTCTTCTAGACTACAACCCTCTCCTTCTCTTCTTTCCCTTCTCTTTTTCCTTTATTTTTGGTCCAATTATTGGGTTACATCTTATATTTATCTTAGTTTCTTTTTTTTGTTAGGATTTTTAGCCTACTAGCTAGTAGTCATTATTGTCCTTCTTATAGTCCCTTGGGTCTTTTTTTGGCCCACCACAAACATTAATAATATTTTATTTTATTTCTCCAATGGGAGCATCACTTGATGGTGGTGAGTGTGGAGTTGTCCCCATATATGGTATTTGTTAGTTGATTTCTCTTATGGGTCCCATGTTAACTCTAGGGTCTATTATCTACAAAAAATAATCCCATGTTAACTTTAGAGTTAGTTCTCTACAAAAAATAGTCCCATGTTAGCTTTAGGTTTTGTTCTATGCTCATCTCTTACTACCTTGTTTTCATACTTTCATGCATAATCCCTACATACCTTATGAGCAGTGCTATGAGAGTCTTGAGCCATTATACCACATATATCCTTGGATGACCCTAGAGCTTTGGAAATTAGGAAGAAAAATTTTGGGTGAAATGCCCTAGTGGTAGCTTGGTGAATGATGACCCAACCATTTGTTGTATCCTCTCTTGTGGGAGCATCGCTTGATGGTGGTGAGTGTGGAGTTTTCTCCATGTGTATTTTTTGGTAATTGTTTTTTATTTTAGACCTTATGTTAACATTGGGGTTCATTTATTA
The DNA here is from genome assembly GCA_028583015.1 of Wollemia nobilis. NCBI lineage: Eukaryota > Viridiplantae > Streptophyta > Pinopsida > Araucariales > Araucariaceae > Wollemia > Wollemia nobilis. Next base: position 315,102 of record JAQPPZ010002552.1, read on the forward strand.
TAAAAAAACCTTTGTTAACTTTGGGGTCAATTATCTACAAAAAAATCCTATGTTAGCTCTAGGTTTCATTATCTGCTCCTCTCATACTACCTAGTTATCCTACTTTCTTACTTAAATCCTAAACACCTTGAGAGTAGTGTTGTGAGAGTCTTGTTCCAATATCCCACATGTATCCCATGATGGAACTCATGGTGTTATATACAACACAATATACACCTAGATATTTGCAAGTCAAAAAGTAGACTTTTGGGTGAAATACTCTAGTTGTAGCTGGTCAACAATGACCCAACCCTCAAATGGGTAAATCATGGTCCAACCATCTTGTGGGAGTATCTCTTGATAATGGTGAGTATGGAGATATCTCCATGTGTGGTTTCCATTGTTGATTTTTCTTATGTTAACTATGGAGTCCATTCTTTATAAAAAATAGCTCCATTTTAACTTAAGGGTCAATTCTCTACAAAAAAAGTAGCCCTAGAGGAGGGACTCACGATATTAGTGAAACTAGATGAGAAAAGGGTGATGGCATAGTGGGCAAAAAAAATTCCCAATGATGGAGAAATTTGTGGCATGACAAGCATCTGTGGAAGAGGGAATTAAATCCAAGTGACTAGATCTTGAGATATAATGGTAAAAGAGAGATCAAGATAGGAAAGTTGAAGACTTTATGACTTAGACCCTTTCGAGTGATTGAGATGATGGATAATGGTATAGTGAAATTACTAGAATTGGATGAGATAATCATTCCCAAAAAAGTTAATGGATTGAGTTGAAACCATATCAAGTGAAATCATAAGTAAATATGGTTGCTTTCAAGCTAAGGAGGAAGGATGATAAATATAAAGGAAAGATGGTGATAGCACCACATCAATATTCATAAGAATTTGAAGGGATAGTGCTTTAGGAAGGAGAATCAAGTCAAACCAAGCAAGAAGAAGGTGCAGATGTAGAAGAAGATAACCAATAATGATCTAGAACTAAGGTAATTATTTGGGAATTTAGGAGAGTAGCTTGTGATAAAACAAGAGGAGTTGGAACCTCTTCCTACCACAATAAGACATGTACGTGTTCATGTACAATTCTTGATTATAAAAGAGGAAATATGGATTAGATCATCGACAGATGATGATGTGCAATGATTAGAGTATGAACCATAAAATTATGGAAATGAGCATGAGAAAATGAGCCCACTAGCAAAACTTGGTATGTAACAACAAAGGATACACCTTGAAACACATATGTTTCAAGAGTATGAGGAGTGCAAATTAGGGTATATATTGCTCATGAGATAGGAAGGATTATTCAAAACTTGGACATAATCAAATCAAGTAGACAATAGGTGTTGAACAAAATGGAGCAATGAAGGTGGAACAAATAAGACCTCACAATAGACACGAAGTGGAGTAGGAGTAGGTAGCATAATAGACACTCACAAGAATGACCTCGAGATACTCCATATGAGAAAAAAGTGGAGGCTTTGTCATAGAAAGGAAAGGAATGAATGCCAATACATCTAATGAACATTACATGGCAACAACTAGTGGGAGAATATTGCCACAATTGGTAGAGGGTAAGTGTAGATAATTGCTCACTTAAAGCTATATTTAAGAAAGTAGGTGTAAGTTGCATACTACAAATTGCAAATTTTGACAAGGAATTCTTTAAGAGCTACTTTTTGTAGATGTTGGAGCTATACAATACACTATAGAACACCAACAAAGTGAATATTGATGATAAGAAAGTGTAGGTAATATTTTCACCTAACAACTTTCAAAATTCTAAAGAATGTTTAGATTACTGAGTCATGGAATGCTAGTTAAAAAGGAGTTAATATATTAGATCTAGTAGAATAAAATGATCCTCAAAGTCACCAATATGACCCTAAATGAAGTGGTAAATATGACAAAGCATGGGAATAATGAAATAAAGTAACAACAACTAAAGACAATGGAGTTGTAGTACACCATGAAAGTGATAGTGTCCAGGTTACAAGAAGAGCAATGATGTTCAAAGATACCTACTTGGATTGTACCATATGTGCAAGGCCTCATGAAAGGTTTCAAATGTGATTGGGCATCATAGCATATTAATAATTTCTTGATGCAATTCTTGAAGAACTTTTCAATGGTATTTCACACTATTGCATCGTTGATGAATGTTGTAGCATAAAAAAAGTTGTAGTTTCTTGGACTAGATCCTCAAAGGAATATAGTAGAGTAGGATCCAATGATCATGGCATGTTTCAATGTAATGCATTTGCAAAGGTAAAGGCAAGTACTCTAGTAAAACATAAAATATATTGAAGAAGAAGGACTTGCTAGATGAGGAGGTAAGTGAGGATTTAGAAAATGAATAAAAGCAACAATCAGTATGAGAGAAGAGGTAGAGGACCCAGGGCTTCCATGCTACTGCTTGACATGTGAGGGCTCGATGTGGGGACTCCTGCGGGACTGCTTGAGGGGGCGATCGCATTGATGGAGAGGCAGCAGGGCGGTGGGAGAAGGAGAAGAAATGATGGCCGATGGCCGATGGCCGCCCCTGAGAATCTTCTGAGATTGCACCCCTGAGAAAATGTTCTCAACCTTTCAAAAATCAACCGTGGCTGCGCCATTGGACAGATATCCGATGGTTGAATCCTGAAAAGTTGATCTACTCACACAAGTCAGAGAAGCACACAATGATCTAGATCCTCTTACAACCCAATGAAACCCACTCAACCATGGTAGTTAACATCGTTTTCAATTGGTTGTAAGATTTAAAAGCTCAAAAAACTAGAAAAGAGATCCACAATTATCGAAGCTGAAGCTGTCGTATGGAGAATCCACAATTTTTGAAGCTAAAGCTGTCGTATGGAGAATCAAAGAAAATGTCTATGAATCTCAATTCATACTTTGTAGGCTTTTTGCAAATAGTAACCCACCTAAAAAGAGAAACAAACTCAATCGGTCTCTTACAAATAAAAAATGAAAAAACAACCGTTATACATTGTATAGGAATGCATGCACATAGTGCATAATAATATATATGGAAGGAACAAGACATAAGGACCAAGGAACCCAACCTGGGTTCTCTTTCCAACTGGACTTATTCCACAATGGTTTAAGAACTAGTAATGAAACAGTATTGAAGCTAGTGCTATAACATTGAAAGGTCGTGGATTCCCATGACCCCACCACATAGAATGAAAATTAAAACCAAAGAATCTCATACCTGAGAGTAAAGAGCCAATGACATGGACCATTAATTACTATAATGTACACTAATTTGAATTTGATTCTCTTAAAAAATATCTATTGTATTTTTTTAGAAACGTATCGAGTAGGTGCATTGGATTACCCTATAGACAAATGCATAGCCACAAATGTTGTTTTTATCTCATGTATTCTATAACGGATTGTAATGGAGGGATTATTTGAAAAACCAACATCACGAGGACATGGAAGACCCTAGTGGATGTATACCACCAGTGTTTTCTCCACAAGATCTAGTGATTTGAGCAGTAACTCTCACTCAATTTCACACACAAGAAATGGTAGTTCAAGTTCACCACTTACAAGGCAGTCTAGGAGGAATGCATCAAGATTGTAACTAGTCCCTAAGCTAGAATGGTGAATGAGAAGGTGAATAAAATATATGCTAGAAAATTCCATAGAAGTGTAAGGTTAGAGTAGTTTGCATGAACTACTAGACATTATCACATCAATACTAGAAAGAGGTAATGTAGGAAATATGGGAAGATCATTAGGTCTTCCTCATTGTCCATGGTTGCCTAGACAAGGGAGGCATTTGGTTGGATTCCCTCCTGGTAGTTTGCAGGGAAGAATCTTCTCTTCAACTATCCCTATGCCACATGATTAGTGGGAAGGCCAACAAGGACCTTTTTATGTTCATGTATGAAACAACCATAGATGATGTAACTAGTAGGTTGGTCTATCATGACCACCTCTTAGTTCACTTCTAAACTGAAGATGCCACAATAGATAGTTGAGGAATCAAGAAAGAGTACAAATGGACCTCAAATAGCCTGGAGGAAGGACTAGGCAGTTCCAAGTCATGGAGGCCTACCTAGAAGGGAGAATTGATGGAAGGAACATGCTTGAAAGTGGATTGTTACAAAAGAGCAGGTGATGACAAGGACCAAGGAAGGAGCAAGAGTTAAAAAATGAAGTACCTGATTAGATGCGATAGGTAACAAAATGAACATGTATTGTTGAAAGACACAACAAGATGAACAAAATTCATACAAATGAAGGTTGTACTAGTGAAGGCTATACTAATGAAGGTTGTACCAATGACTATCTTACTAATTCAGGCCATACAAATAATGCATATGATGGTCCGATATGAGTAGATAATGGAACAACATGGGAAAATGATCACCGTACAAGTTAGATGGAAAATTAGGCAGATGCTCACCCATAGCAGTAAGAGAGATCCATTAATAGGCTATGTGATCAAAGTGGTAGTTCCCATGATTGTACAAATAATATGGTTCATTTAGCTACAAAAAGGCACATTTTAATTTAAAATAAAAATAAAAAATAAAATTACAAAAGGAGAAAAGAGAACAAGACAAAAATATAAAAGTATATAAAGTAGTTACATGCAAGGTGGTGAGGTGGTGACCAGAAAATAGTTGTATGGGCGGAAACTATCTATAGTTAATATTATAAATAAATGCATACAAGGAGGCCTGAGTCATTCATTTGTGCTTAGTATTTGTAGGAAAGGGAGGACGTATTGCATCAAGGGTGAATGACAGAGCAACAAGTTATAGAGAAGTGCATAGTATGTAGATATTGTAAGAGTTGTTAGCAAGAAGAGTATCCACTAATGAAGGAATATGCAACTACCACCGATGAAAGAAGTGAACAAGAATGAATCCTTAAAAAATTACTATGCAAGAGACTAAAGGCACAAAAGGATTATTTTGAAAAATTTGTACAAACGGGAGAGGGCATGAGAAAATTTTTAGTTGCAACCAAGAGAATTTACAAACACAATCAACATAAATGATGTAGACTACGCAAATATATGAAAGGAATGTTATCATATGAGTGGTACGTAGAAGCTATTGAGTGAACTAGAAACCTTGTGCTAAACAAGTCATTAGTAGACAAAGGTTATCATACTAGTTAGAGGAAGGGGGTCATACTAGTTAGAATAGGGTGTTGTACCAATTAGAATGGGCTGCCATACCAATCAGAGAAAACTACCATGCTAGTTGGAAATAAGATGATAGGTGCCCTACTAGTTGGAAGTAAGATGATAAGTATTCTACCAATACGAGCAACAAATAGTAAAGGTCGTACAAGTAGTAGTAGACATCTAAAATAGCAGTTGTAGTTCAAGATGCAAAAAAGACCAAACATCTAGGAGAGGATGGAGTAGATAAAACTAGATCCAAGAAGGAAATCCACCGAACTCAATAAGAAGAGAATAAGGTGCTAGAACAAGTGTAATAAGTCTTGTGGACCATATACAAGAATGAGAAAGAACATGATTTTGACACAAAGTGGAGTAGGAGTATGTAGCATAATAGACACTCACAAGAATGACCTTGAGATACTCCATATGAGCAACAAGTGGAGGGTTTGTCATAGAAAGGAAAGGAATGAATGCCAATACATCTAAAGAATATTACATGGCAACAACTAGTGGGAGAATATTGCCATAATTGGTAGAGGGTAAGTGTAGATGATTGCTCACTTAAAGCTATGTTTAAGAAAGCAGGTGTAAGTTGCATACTATTAATTACAAATTTTGACAAGGAATTCTTTAAGAGCTACTTGTTGTAGATGTTGGAGACATACAATCCACTATAGAACACCAACAAAGTGAAGATTGATCACAAGAAAGTATAGGTAATATTTTCACCTAACAACTTTCAAAATTTCAAAGAATATTTGGATTACTGAGTCATAGAATTCCAGTTAAAAAGGAGTTAATATATTAGATCTAGTAGAATAAAATGATCCTCGAAGTCACCAATATGACCCTAAATGAAGTGGTAAAGATGAAAAAGCATGGGAATAATAGAATAAAGCAACAACAACTAAAGACAATGGAGTTGTAGTACGCCATGAAAGTGATAGTGTCCAGGTTACAAGAAGAGCAATGATGTTCAAATATACCTACTTGGCTTGTACCATATGTGCAAGGCCTTATGAAAGGTGTCAAATATGATTGGGCATCATAGCATAGTAAGAATTTCTTGATGCAATTCTTGAAGAACTTTTCAATGGTATTTTGCACGATTGCATCGTTGATGAATGTTGTAGCATAAAAATAGTTGTAGTTTCTTTGACTAGATCCTCAAAGGAAGATAGTAGAGTAGGATCCAATGATCATGGCATGTTTCAATGTAATGCATTTACAAAGGTAAAGGCAAGTACTCTAGTAAAACATAAAATATATTGAAGAAGGACTTGGTGATGGTGAAGGAGTTAGAGAGGAGATTCTTACCGAGGAAGATACTAAGGTTGAAATTTGAGTAGAAACAAGTGAGCATTTCATGGTTGAAGTGTTGAATCTCAAACATCCATCAAACTTGGGAGAGCATGTGGAGGAACAAATTGATGTACTCTTTGACAAGATGATGAAGATTCTAGATCGAACAAGATTAGAATTTAGGATGGGTTGTATGGGACAGTTGAAGAATTGGCAACTGATGGTGTACGAAGAGATGGATAAAAGTGATATAGTGGGTTCAAGACGAAGAAAGAATGAAATCATGGAAATCTATTAGAAGCAGCCATGGGAATCTCAAGTTAATAACATCCAAAGGATGGTTGGAATAAATTAATTACCAGTAGGAACCATAAGGATATACGAGGAACCAACCCAAATATATATTGATGAAGCCAATCTAGTGCCTTATCCGTAAGATGTAGCAGGTGTGGAGTATAGGAAAATTGCACATGAACTGGTAAAGACGTATGCAGGAATCAATTTCTTGGCATACTAGATAGAGTGGTTAGCTACTAGATTGTGGAAGATTAACTGGTTAAAAGATACATATGCTTAGCTAAGGCAGAACTAGTTGCCTTGAAGCAAGCAGTTGAAGTAGAATTAAACACTTTAAAGCAAGAGGTTGAGGAGAAGAATGAGATGCAAGAAGAATAGAGCTAATTGGGCAGCTAAATTCTGAGTTCTCAATCAAAGAGCAAATGTTGGAAGGGAAGACCAAGTAATTAGAGCACAAAGATCAACTAATTACAGAAATAGACAAGCAACTTGTAGGAGCGACACAAAAAACTAAGAAAGAAGTTGAAGATACCTTTACGAAGAGGGTTAAAGAGCTCTTGACAAATTTGGTTGAGATGGAGGAGAGGGTGAATCATTATGGTATAGAAGGAGCTTGATACCATAATTATGCAAAAAGACTAAAGGACAAGAATGAGGCATTAAAGTTGCAATCATAGAAATGCAAGGAGCACCTACTCTAACACCTCAACACTAGTAGCCAAGTCCCCATGAGCCGAAGCAAATGTTGACAAGGACATCAAACAAAGTAGAGGGAAGGGAAGATGTAGGCACCAATTCTAGACGTCAAAAGAAAAATAGTGCAAAATGCACTATGTAAATAATTATAAATGTAATGTAATGTAAATAAAAGTCAAATACATATGTAATGAAATGAAATGTAGATAAAATAACAATGTAATGCAATTTGATCATTTATTTGATGAAGTGCAAATAGACTATAGTGCATTAAGGGTAATGTGAGAACGTTGAATATGGAGACAATTGGGTGGTGTGTTGACCTAGGAAGTCATTGTTGGCAATGACCAGGACAAAGCTTTAATAAACCACCCTTCTTCATTTGATATGATGGTGAGACTATTCATCTGTGTGTATTGAGGACATCTAGTGTGTCTAGGGAGAGACTAGAGCCATATATTGGCAATCCATAAGTGTAGACATTGTAGTATGAATGTAGATTGTATATGCATTGCGTAGTATTCCATAACGCTATACCATAAGTAATGTAATTGACTTGTATTCTACCTATATTGAGTGTAATCTGTATTCAATGTGTTTTCCATTAGTAGTTGTAGTGTATGTTGGATTCTTTGTGTGTAGAGATTATAGTTGTAGACTGAACATGGAACGTGGGAGTTGCAGTCCAGAACATAGTACAAGTGTAACTGAAAAGAGTGTTGTCATCCTATTCCTCTATTTATGGAATGCTTACCGCTCATGCTACAACACTTTGTCTTCCATGTCAGCCTTTGGCATGTTGACCCTTGACATGTCAACATTTTCAATGTCATTACATGCCACATCACCTGACATGTCATTAACTGCCACATCATCATTGGTTATCACATCATCACTGATTGGCATGTCATCATTCGATACCATATCATGATATGGTGCCACATCATCGTTAGGTGGCATGTCATCACTAAGTGTATGTTATCATAGGGAGCCATGTCAAAATGCATAAGCAAGAAGGGGTAAATCATCATATAGTGCCACGTATTAAGATGTGCCACGTCCTTAGTCAAAGAGATGATGTCACAGTCTTCAACAAAAAAGTTGGGCAAATGGGATTTGAACCATAGACCTCAAGGGCCCTAAGCCTGTAGGGAGGATCCCCTAGCCCCCCTTGGCTAAGGCACTCGTTAGAACGCAAAAAGAAACCACACATAGGCTAAAGGGAAGGTTCCCCCTTCATGAAACACCCACCTTCTTCTGTGTGACCATACGTTCTGTTTATGTAGGCACATGTCACTCTTGCACCATGTGCCCAACACGTGCACACTTTTCTTCTTCCTTAAAATGGAGGGAAGAAAACAAACTTTTAATGCAGAAAAATAGTTACCTAGAGACAAAATGGAAAAAAGTGATCAACTAGGACCCCCCAAAACAATTTTTTTTTTTGTAATGAATCCAAAAATACCAACTATTTGTAGTATTTATCATGGTTTACCTTGTACAATGCTTTTGTTGAACATAACCAATCATGTCATTCTCTCTACCATCCACCAGATGACCTTGATCAAGCTTTAAATAACTTTGTCATTAGATAACCTCTCACACAAGATTAGTGACTTCTATCGGTTGGTCAACTTCCACCATAAGTTGGACAACCCACTTTTTGTTCTAGATGGCCAACTACCATCAAACATATTGGTTCTATATGGCCATGACCAAGCCTCATATGGCTTGATTTTTACTTTAAATAGCCATCTCTTGTCTTTGGATGACCCTAACCTCACAAACAACTAATATTTCTCCCAACATGATGATTTCTATCTTTTGGGCAACTTGAAAGCTCTTCTAAAGAACTATCATTCCTTCCCGGATTGGCTGAGTGCCTTTCCACTTCAACAATATTAATTTAGATGGCCCTTGGATGGATTTGTGTTGTTCGGTCCTCATTTCCTTTTTTTGGATGGTCGAAAGGACCTTCTCTTTCGTTTGAATGGGCACCACCATCCACCTAACAACTCCTTTCAAGCCCAAAATAATATTTTCTTGCCTTAGAATGACTTCCTTGGGCATTTCTCACTTCCAACCATAAATTTCTCTAGAAAAGTCGGCCCCAAAAGTGTTGGTTAGGGTTTATTTTCTTTGACTAACTAGGGATTCTTTTTCTTATGCTTCTCCTAGGGTAAGTCTCCAATATTCAAATTCTTACATGACTTCAAGTTCAAATTTTAATCTAGAATTTACATGGATTTTCTTCAAAATTATCTCTCTCTCTCTCTCTCTCTCTCTCTCACCATGGGTATGTGCCCCAAATCCTCCTCTACAATGAAATTCATTGTCATTGGGTTGCTATTGGTTTTTCCTCCACTTAAATTGGTTTTGTGCTCTAACTCGTTCCCTCTAGCACTTGGTTTTGCATCTTCAAAATTTTCTTTTACTTCACACTCCACTATTAGTTTTGGCCCTTCGTCTTCACATTCTTCTTTAACAATCTTGGGCTCTATCACTGGTGAAGGGGGAATGACTCTCAATGCTTAGGTGGGGAATCTCCTGCAAGAATTGTCGACCCATCTGAGTGGTTGTTGTACATGATAATACTTTGGAAAAATGTGCAATTTCTACCCATCGAGGATGTATCAGGTATCACATGTACTTGCATTGTGTCATCCTAAGGTAAAAAGACTTGAATCATTGTTGGTTGGTTCATTATGGATTGATAAGTCATTGGTTGACTAAATATGATGGATTGATTCACCATATAGTTCTATACCTGATCAATCATCTAAATTTTTTCCTATTAGGGTAGCAACTAGTTCCTTTGATATGTCATCTAAAAATCTCTCTATTGAGGAAATAACATGTTCCCTCCATCAAATTCATACTCTTGTGTATAGAGTGATCGAAGAGCTAAAACCATATGCTTGAATTCGTTTAGCCACACTTGCAACTCTTGTTCTTCTTGAGGGGCTGGTTGACATTGGGGATTTTGGGAAAACAATGGATATTGGGGCAATTGTTGTGGGGAAGGGTGTTGGATGTGCAAGTTGGGCATTTGGATTGTATGAGTAGGGTACCCTTGTTGAGAAAATGTTGCAAGGTTTTGTTGGTGAACAAATGGGTATGGTTGAGGTACTTGCTTGTTTTGTACAAGTTTACCATACTATCCCTATCCATGTGGCACAAGGTATTTAGGTGGTCCTATAGGGAAATAAGTGGGTTGTTAAAGGACTTGATTTAGTAACAAAAACATCCCTAACATTATTCGAATATTTTGACATTCATGAATGAAAGGAAAGAAACCTCTATAATCACACTGAAGAATGGGAATGAAAAATGAGGTTCACTAGTCAAAATAAGAAACAAATGGAAAAATGAGGGACATGAGAGCAAGACACTCCAATAAGCAAGGCACTTTGGGATCAAGTTGCTCTGGAGAGCATAGAACTCAAGGAGCAAGGTCGATCATAGGTAAGTTTGGAGAGCATGGTGCTCGAAGGCAAACACTTAGCATTTTTTTTATTTAACACAATCTCATTCCCACTCACTCATGTCTTTGTTTATTGTGGCTTTAGTCCTTTTTCGAAGAAGCAAGATTCACAAATCACAAGTTAATCAAGATTCTAGATTAAAAACAAAGTCACCATTTGCATGAAAAATTACATAGGAAATCTAAAATGAAAAACAACTCATAAATTTTAATGCAAAACGATTTCTGGGTTTTGTGCATGTTACTGTAACACAATCCTTTTTGAAGATCTAGAAGGATATAAAGTACACTTGTGTAGGTCTACAACATTATGTGTGGGTGGGGTAAAGATTGATTTCATACCAAAATCATACTTGTGTGTCCCATCGAGCATGCCAAAATTGTTGAAGATAAAAATCGACAAGTGTGATTTGTGCCCATGATTGTAGTTCAACAAATGGATGGGAAGGTTTCTACTCTTCCCAACCTATGGATGTCAAGTGATTCCCTCTTACCTTATATCTAAGGCTAAAAATAAAGAAAGAAACTATTCAAAAAATAAAACAAACAATCTGATCTAAAAGTGCAAAAAACAATCTAATCTAATCTAATCTTGAGAAGGATGCAAGAGAAAAAAATGTAAAATACGGTCAAGGCCATGGTAGGATTTAAATTTGGTGTAATTGGAATTATCAATAGAAACTAAATAACTTCATTGCATAAGATCTTTGAATACCTACAATGCCAATTAAAGAGGAGGACTAACAAGGGAAATAAGGGCATAGCCATTGATTTCACCCATCCATAAAGCAAAGGTCAGATATAATCAAATATGGATGCCATGCATGATTCTTTATTGATTTTGATATTTGAGTGTTTTATAATTCTTACTCTAAGTGTAGCTTTTGTATTGCTTCAAAGGCCAAAAGAACATTACAATGAGCATTGAGCTCTTATTTATACTTGAACTGGTTGCCACGAAATGGACTACATATAATGTACCTTGGTGATAATTATGAGATTGTTATATCATTCTTATTTTATTATTTAAAAATAGATAAGGAGCAAGGTGCTCTGGTAGGTCACTCTAGAGAGTAGAAGCATTCAGTGAGTAGGTCGCTTTAGTGAGCGAGGTTTTCTCTTCCAAACACTTAGCCAATTCTTGTTGATTTTTGCTCTACTTTGTCTTCTACCTTAACTTGTATGATGACCTCCATTTGGGGAGTGAGGTCTCTCTAGAATGTGGGGCACTAGGAGAGCGAGTTGCTTTGAAGAGCAAGTTAGCCAGAGAGCGGGGAACCCTCTTTCAAACATTTAATCAATTCTTGATTTTTACCCTACTCTATCTTCTGCCTCAACTTGTGCGACAAACCTCCATTCAAGGAGCAAAATTGTATGGAAATAGGTTGTTCTAGAGAGCAGGGTGCTTAGAGAGCGGGTTTCTTGGAGGGTGGGTTGCTTGGGAGAGCAAGGTGCCCTCTTCCAAACACTTGACCAATTCCTATTGATTTTTGCCTTGCTTTGTCTTCTACCTCAACTTGTGTGACAAACCTCTGTTCAAGGGGCTAGGTCACTTGGAAGGCAAGTCGCTTTAGAGAGCGGAGCACCCTCTTCCAAATGCCTAGCCAATTCTTTTTAATTTCTTCTCTGTTCTATATTTTTGCCTCAACTTGTGCAATGGACCTTTGTTCAGAGCATGATGATAGTAGCGAGCTACTATAGTCATTTACAATTCTAGTTACATGATGATGAGTTACACGTTGCTTGACAATGAGGGTGACAACACATAAACTGTTGATGTGTTGACATGACTTGTTGGCAAAGAGATATGTGCACCAAAAGTTAAATATGTATGGCACCCTTGGGAGGAGGGTAGTTTGAACAAAAGCAAGTAGAAAGGTGGCAAACATTGTTTTTATGGTAGAGGAAGACACACAAGTGGAGGTGCAACAAGCAAACGAGGATTGTGTTAAGGAGAACTTACAAGTGGTGAAGGAAGTGCCAACATGGAGCATGCACAAGATGAGGCAGGGCAATCGGTAACTCTAGTATAAGTGCAAGGGATGGTGCCTAGAGGTGTATAAGGGAGTCAAGCACAAAGGAAACCACAAGGGAGTATGCTCGAAAGACTAGAACCAATGCTTGTGTACTCGCAAAGGAGATCACAATTTTTTGAAGAGAACTAGTTGTCAATGGAAGGTTTGTTGAACATAATGGAAACCAACAAACAACCACCATCAACGGTAGACATGGTTGTAGTAGCAACAAACATGCAAAAGTGCCTAAAGTTTACTAGATATGGGAAGGAGGATCCCAAGTGCCATATCAGAATGTGCAAGATGATATAGAAGGCGAAAGGAGTCATGAATGAAGGTGCATGGCTATGATTGTTCCGAGCAACATTATAGAGCATAGCAATTGATTGGCATTTGAAGTGATAAAAACCTTATATGGATGGGGTTGCGTTGAAACAAGAATGTAACAAGGAGTTCCAATTGCTTCATGATGATAAAGATTATTAATGAAATTTACTCCATGAAGCAAAAGAAGGATGAGAATCTAAAGTCATACAATTGTCATTAGGAGTTAATCTAAAATATGAAGGTGATACCTATTAACAGGTTACAAAAGTGGTGGTTCTTGGATGGGTGTAGCACAATGGTGTTATTTTATACTTGAAGGAAAAGAGAATGATGAGCGATAGAAAATATCAACAAAATATTTCACAATGTATGAAATTAATATTCAAATCTAGAAATTAAATAAAAAACAAATATCTACAAAATATACTCAGACAATCATGCACAATTATCTAAAACAACAACAAATAATTGGAAATATGCTTAGACAACCATGCACATTCATCTATAACAACACATTAGTTCACATGCGCATGTATAACACAACCATAAGTTTTCTTTTGATTATCTTAAGGTTTGCACATACATGTATCTCTTCAAATGCATATATTTTGAATTTGTGAAGGGGTCTATTTATACAATTCCATAGAAAGGGGGGTAGGTTCAACCTCAACTTCCTCCAACTAACTACCCTAACACATAATTACATGACTTCTTGAATTACATGTACATTCAGTTACTTGAAGGTAATTATATGTATGATATTTCATCAAACACTTTGTGCATGTGTTAGAAAACAACTCAAAATTATGAAACTATAAACAAAATTGTATTTATGTACTTGACTATTTAAGCACTCAGTCAGTCTCTAGGGTGGTGCTTGAGGTGGTGCTATGTTAGAAGTGACTTCTACATCTTCTCTCCTCTCTAGATTGATCGATGTCCTCATCAATGACTACTATTGCTCCTGAGGGGTTGGCTTCGTTGTGGTTGATGGGTAGATGGTATATATGTAGGTGTACCTCCTAGTTGAACTTGCAGCTTGAGGGATTTAATCTCATCCTTCAAGCGATTGGCATGGGCTTGCTATCATGCCCAATGGAATCCATAGTGCTATGGCTTCTGCTTGATTGCTACAATCATTGCCCGTAACTCTACTCCCCTCTTGGCTAACTTCACTTTCCTTCTTGTAGATTTTGTAAATTACTCATCCCGATCCGCAATCAATTGATCATGATGAGTGATCTCCTAAACTTTGGATTAAAGGGCTTGCTCCCTCTTCACACACTCCATATTTAGCTGCTCAATTGGATGATATTGCTCCTCTTATGCTTTTGGAATTTGTTCTACCTCTTGCTGCACTTTCAAAGTTGTCCTCATTACTCCCACATGTGGTTAGATAATTCTTACTCCTTCAATTTAGGCTATTCCATCTCTTGAAATGTCTCTAAACCAACTACTAGCCATTGTATCAAATAAACCAAGAAATTTATTCTTACATAGGCTTTCTCCAACTCAAGTACTAGCTTGGTTTTCTTGAACCCTAGTGATTCAGGAAGCTCATCAAGTTTACCTTTACCAATGTACATCCAAATTGGGTGCCAATATAACATTGGAGTTCCTTCAAGTAGCTTTGTCACTCCAATCATTGATTGCACATTATTGCTTCCTATACTAGGTATACATAACTTGTAGAGATCCCAAGGTCAAAGACTATATTAATATGAGTAAAAACCCCAGATCATGGATTTCTATTAGTAACCTAGTTGAAGGAGAGGAACTCAAAAAAAATATACACGAACATCAAAAGATGCTTCAAGAGTTTTATTTACCAATTTTATATAAAAGGATGAGTTGTTCTGGATTTTATCAAAATATGGTGGATACATCATCAAATTGGGATATGAGGATTTAGAGCAATCAAAATTTCCTACTCTCAAATATTTTCCTTGGAATAATGTTTGGTGATGTAAATTCATTGGAGGAGACTGACAATAGACTTCAAGGGTAAAAGTGCAAGATAAGAAATCAAACAAAATACACCGGTAAAACAAACCTGCAAATGCTTCCTTTCATTATCTCAATTCACCTCCCCTTACAATAGAGTCTCCCACTCCTTATACTTCCAAAAAAAAACCCTAGCCTATGCTACCCCCTTACTATTTTTAGTCACTTTTTATTTTTAGCAACTCACTTGCTATTTTTAATAACCTAAAAAAAGAGCTCAGATGGCATCCAAAATGGAATCATGCATCCGTTATTCAATAATAACCACTATCCCAAGATAGCAACCCCACTCTAGTTATACACTAATAGTTATGATAACTTTTTAGTTACGAAAACTAAAAATTATATTAAAATCTAATTTTGGGCCTCCTCGAGGTATTTTTTACCCAAAAATGCAATTGGGAAATTTTTTTAAGTTCTCCATGCAATTTTGCACATTTTAAAAAAAGAATGGGGCAAAACAAACACTTAGAACAAAATTTATGGCCCTGGTAAGGTGCATTATTCTCCTCTAGTTGAAAATGAACTCAACTCCTACGAATTCTGCTGATGAAATACCTCGAGCTTGTCAATGTCAAGCCTTTTCAGTTCCTCCTTGAAAATCCAAGTGTTATCGGCCTGGGACAAACCTTCCCACTGTACCAAGTATTTACTATAGTTACCATTGTAGGTGGTGATCACTTTTCTATCAAGGACCTACGCTATGTGTTCCTTCTTCTTCTTGGGAATTTGCTTCTCCCAATATATGGTGTTTTCCTCTTCATAAATTGTAATATCACCAAGAAATTCATGCAAATCAGAGATATTAAAAATTGGTGAAATATCGAGGTCAATTGACAATTCCATCTTATAAGCATTGTCATTCATTTTTTGTAGAATCCTACATGGGCCAATTTTCTTTATTTTCAATTTATTATTTATTATATGTCCCCTTGGGAAATCGCTCCTTTCGAAGGTGAACCATCACCATGTCGAAGACTCTATTGTAAGGGGATGTGAATTCAGATAATGAAAGGAAGTATTTGCAGGTTTCTTTTATTGGTGTATTTTGTTTGATTTCTTGTCCTGCAATTTTACCCTTGGAGTCTATTATCGGTTTCCTGTGGTGAATTTACATCATTTTGTCACTAGAGGATCTCCCTAAGGCCTCAACATTCCTTTGGTTAGTAGTTCAAAGTAAGATTCTTAGAGGAGAGATTTTAAAAAGAAGAGGATAGCATGGACATTTTAGATGTGCCTTGTGTGAGAAATATTTAAAAATATCAAACCATTTACTTCTTCATTGTCTCTTTGTTCACACCCTTTGGGTTCACTTTTTAAAAATATGAAAATATATTGGGTAGCTTCATCAACATTGAAAGAGTTAATGAAATGCTAGATCAATTATTTCAAATATAAAGCATTAAGTATTATGTGGAGGGTGGACCCTATGATTATTTTTTAAAATTTATGACTTGAAAGGAATAATATAATTAAAAAAAATAAATCTCAAAATCATTCCCAAATTTGAAACCATATTATTGCCTTTCTTGCGGAATGTTTATAGATATGGTGCTCATCATGGGAAGTCTCAACAATAGAAAAAGAGATGGTGACAAATTAGTTATAGGATTTGAACATACATGGAAGAGTCATCTATGATAATTTCATTAAAACAAAGGATCTACTTCAATCTAGGGTAAAGAATAAATGTCTAAAATTTAGGTTTATCAAAATTAATTTTGATGGTGTTTTAAAAGAAAATCTAGGAAAAGCCAGTGGAGGTGATGTTTTTCAAATAATGAAGGCAAAAGTTTTCTCACTTAGAATCATATGGAAATTCAAATAAAAACTATGCAAAGGCTAAGACACTTCTTACAATGATTAAAATTGTGATAGAAAAAAGGATGGAAATATATTTCAATTGAGGGGATTCACAAATTATCATCAATGCTATCAACAAAAATGGATGTGGGGATTGGATAAAAATAATATTATTACTTATTTTCATCATCTATTATTGAAGGTAATCTCTTGCAATAGAAAAAGGATAGAAATATATTTCTATTGAGGTTGATTAACAAAAATGGATGTGTGAATTGGATAAAAATTAATATTATTGCTTATATTCATCATCTATTATTGGAGGTAATCTCTTGTAATAGAAAAAGGATAGAAATATATTTCAATTGAGTGGGATTCAAAATTTATCATTAATGCTATCAATAAAAATGGATGTGAAGATTGGATAAAAAATAATATTATTGCCTATGTTCATCATCTATTATTGGAGGTAATCTCTTTGAAATGTGAGCATATATAGAAAAATAAATTAGGTAACAGATAATTTAGCCAATTCTGATGTTGATATTCATCTTAATGAAATTCAAATTTTAAAAGGAAACTCTCTAAGTGAGAGCTTATCTCTTAATGAAAATGATGTCAAGAATCAAAATGATGTTGTAAAGATATAAAACTTTGAGAAAGTTTTTTTTAAAATAGGTAAAGATCAGGTTTTGAAATGGGCCTTTTCCCTTCTATAATGCTTTCGCCTAAATTCTTAAAATTTAGCATTTGTACTCTATTTTATTTACAATTCAAATAAGAGTTTATCTATACTCCCTTCTTATCAACTTAGCATTTACAATTTTGTCCAAAATTGTGCTTAACTCACTTGAATCAACTTAATAGTGCCATCCACCATACTATTTTTAGGATCTTCACTTAATCTAATTCAATCTATTTTGTGATATTTTTTGACCACTTGTGTCAATCCTTCTCTACCACCTTAGTGATATTCTCTAGAATTTCTCTACCCCAAAATACCTTGGATCTTGAGTAGACCCATAATTTTCCAAGCTATTAGTAGCTTTATTGCCTTCTCTATAGGTATGGTTAAAACTTGCATTCTCGAAGGCTTGAATAACATCATGTACTTCTTTCAAAATGACTTTGATCTCCCATTCATTTCACCACTCCTTAGGATTTTTATGATAAGCAAATATCTCCTTCTATCATTAGATATTTAATTCCCAAACTCCTTGCAATTTGAGGCCTTTTAGGATCGCTCTAGCCTCCACCTAATTCACTATGGGCCTTCCATAGTACTTGGAGGAGGCTATGATTATGTCACCTTTACTATTTTGGTTGATTCCTCCTCCTCCTACCTCCCCTAGATTTCCTTTGGAAGCCCCATCGAAGTTTGACTTGAACCATACTTGAGCTACAAGTTTCCACACATAATTTTCCCTGTCTAGAGGGTTTTTATTTAATTCCAATGGAGTGAGACAGTTGACCCTTTCCTTAATCAATGTTTGAATCTTGTTATTTGATCTTTATGGTTGTAGAAGTTCATTTCTAAAGATTTTTTTTTTGTGTTCCTTTCATATTATCCAACAATATGTGCTTATGAATAAGTTCCAAGCCCACTTGGAGAGCCTCTCTTTAGTTGGACTATTCCATTGGTTCCATAAATCCTATATGATGTTGGTTATAACCCATTCAAATTTATTATCCTTTAGAAAATTACTCCATATTTCTATTGAGTATGAGCACTTCAAGAAGAGGTGGTTCACATCTTCCTCCTCTCTATGGCATAGACTGCATTTGCTTGGCCCTTGGAATCCTCTTTTTCTCAAGTTAATCCATGTTAAAATTTTATTTTTAAAGTCATCCACATAAATAATTTAATTTTAAGGGCACTAATATTGCTCCATACTAATTTCCATTCATAATTCCCCTCTTTTTGAACTATGATAATCTTATACCCTAATTTTATTGTGTAATCACTACTTATTTCATGGGTCCAGGTAAGAGTTTATTGATTATTAGAGATGGAGATTAAGACCTATTTATTTAATATATCTAATCTTTTGATTTTTGCCTTGAGTTCTTCCTCTCTATTTTCTCCATTCTCTAGTTCCTTCTAGCAAGATTCTCCCAATGGTAAGATGTAGATGTAATTGCTTATTTATTTCTCCATTCTCTTATCATCACCTCTATAATTGTGTTCAAGTCATTCCTCCTCTCCAATGGAGCTTTCTCACACCATTTATCCTTCCATAATATCTTTCTGGTTGTGCTTGTTTACAATCCACATGGCTTCCTCTTGTATTAATCTCTTGCAACTATTTATATATTTCCAAATAGATGATCCTTCTATTGCCAAGTTCTACTCTTCTTCTATGACATCTTTTTGAAGTAGGTGGATGACAATTTTACTATACATGTAGTTAGATATAATGACTTCTACACATGTATCATTGCTATATAGGAACCTCAACACTATCTTTTCTCTGAGAAATATATTCATCTCCTTCATCTTCCTCATACCAAGGCCTCCTTCTCTTTTGGGTTTGCATACTTGGTCCCAATTAACCAATGCTATTCTCCTTTTCTCCTTTGTTCCTGACCAAAGGAATTTCTTTTGGATAGATTCAACCACTTGATTTACTTTTGCAGGCATTTTGTATAGGGACATGTAATAGATAGGAATTGATTAGAGAGTTGATTTGAGTAATACCATTTTTCCTACTTGAGATAGTAATTTCATTTTCCATATTATCCATTTACCTTGAATCCTTTCTATAATTGGATTCCACATTTCTCTTCTCATTCTACCATTGAACATGGTCATTCCAAGATAATTTGTTGGAAGTTTTTCTTTGCTACAATAATACTCCCAAGCAACATGGTGGAATCCCAAACTATTACCGAAATAGGACCATAAAAAGTCTTATATAAGCTTATCAAGATTCTTATAGCATTTTTTGGATGAGACCCAATAGGAAGAATAATAAACATAGGTGTATGCAAGGAATTTTGAGCAAATTTGGAATTTATCAGCAAGGGAGAGATTCTTGATGGACCAGTAGGTAAATTTATGTTCCACCCTGTTAATGACATACTTCCATGGCTCTAATGTTAAACTATTAAAGGCAGAAGGAATGCCTACAAAAAAAAATATGTCCCCCTCCTGGATGATCCTCCATTGATATTGACTAAGCTAGTGGGGCATCGGGTCAGGAGATTACCTATAACATTGAGTCTTTCTCCATTGAATAGAGGATTCAAAAGCTAGAAAAAAAGTGTCTAGGTAGGCAAGCACCTATTTAATAACATCTTCATTCTCAATAAGCATGAGGAAATAATCATCAGAAAAATGATTGTTGATCAACTAAGACTTGCCTTTGAGGAGAGAAATCCCTCAAATAGAACCCTAAGTAACCTGGTGAACTAATAAATAGTCAAACCCCTCAACGGTGAGGACATACAAGGATGAAGCCAATGGGAAACCCTATTGAATGGAATAGAAGAGCCTAATGGTTGAGGACTTTTACCTATTAATGGATAAAGTAACCAAATATTTAGTGAAAAACGAAGGTAAACATCATCCCTAAGGTTGTTATGTTTTTTTGTACTGCCATTCTCAATAAAATCCTTACAAAAGATAATTTGTTCAAAAGAGGAATTGTGGTTCCAACTGTTTGTGTCTTATGCAACAAAGAGGATGAGTGTGTGGACCACATGTTTGGAACTTGTGATTTTTTTTGTGATATCCTAAATATATTATTGAGAGAAGTTAATGTTGCTTGGGTCATTCCAGATTCTCTAATCAGGATTTGGGAACAGTGGCACTTAGGAAGCAGTATTTTTTGGCAAAAATGCATTCCACATATTTTTGGGGGGATTTTATTGGAAAGAAATAGATGAGTGTTCAAAAAAAAAACCAAAGAAATAATTGGGGTTTATGCCAGGATAAAAAAAACCCTATTGGAGGATTGTATTAAAAATATTGTTGGCCAGGAAAATCTTGCAATGATTCTCTCTAAAGAAAAAGATATCTTAAATATGAAAAAAAATCAATAAGGTGAGACTAGATACTAGATCGGAGTGCCCCCACAAATACAGGGTTAAAATTAACTTCGATGAAGTTGCAAAAGGTAACTCGGGTCATGTTGGTGGTGGGGGTCTCATTGGGAATGACAAAGGTCAGGTAGTGGCTGCATATGCTGAGGATCTAGGAATTACCACAAATCACCAAGCTAAAGCAAAGGCAATGCTTACAGGACTTCAAATTGCAATGAATTTGGGTTTTAGGAGAATTTTTCTTGAGGGGGATTCCAAGAATATTATAACTTCCCTTCAAAAAGGGGAATTAAATATTTTCTAGAATTTTCCAAATAATTACAGATGTGAGGACTATCTTGGTAAACCTAGAAGATAGTCAAATTAAATATATTTATAGAGAGGGAAACAAAGTTGCCGATAAAATGGTGAATATGGTAGTTAAATTTGAGAATTTCAAGGTTTTGTCATATGCCCCCATGGACTTGGAAAATATTTTAAAAATTTATAATGAAGCCAGCAAATAAATAGGGTAGAGCAAAGCAGAATACTTATTGGGATTATGCGATGAAGGATTTGAGCACACTAAATTACATTATTGTCTACAGTTTCTTTATTAGTTTTTTAAAGCATTGAGCACTGCATCAGCCATGTTAAATAGAAGGATAGTGGGAAGAATATTATTTCAGCTTCTCCATCAACAGGTTTAGCCCAAGTTTGTTTGTTTTACTAAGATAAGGCTATCTTGCATTTGTATGATCTTCTCTTATTTTTGTCTTGTACATCTTTCAAGCTCTGTGTAAAGGGTCAGGTTCCTTCAACCCCTTTTTTTTTATCATTTCCAAAAAAAACATCTCTATAGAGCTAATGAAGAAGGGTCCAAAACCAAGAGCTTTAAGCATGGCTAGAATGAATGACCAATCAATCCTATCATAGGCTTTCTCAAAGTTAATTTTGATGAATAGAGATCATTGGTTGGAATTATGAGCCCACTCCATGCCTTCCTAAACAACAATAATATTGTCAAGGATGAACCTACCTTGAATGAAGCTAGTTTGCCATGGGCACACAATGATGGGAATGATATGGTGGATGCACAAATATTTGGCAATGATATTATAGAAAACATTAAGGAGAGTAATAGGATTCCAATGGTCAATGACTCCCCTAGAGAATGCCTCTTGATAAACTCTGTGAAGATCAAGCCTGATAGTGTCCCAAAGGGACTTGTCTAACTCATAGGATAAGCCATCAAGACTAGAGGATTTATTTTTGGCCATCTAAGAAGTAACTTCTTCTAAATCCTTTAAATAGAGGGCCTTTTCACAAGCAGGTCTTTGAGACTCAAAAAGTTGCACTAGTACAACAAAGAGGCAACAATTAAGAGCCGGGTCACATTGAGGGGAGCAAGACTAAGCCATGAACATAGTTTGGTAATGTTCTTCAAAAGTGGAGAGAATACAAAGGAGCTCAAACATGCACTCTCCATTAATATTAAGGGCTTTAGTACCTAAAAATTGATTGTGAGGATGCAAACATTGGAAGAACTCCTTGGTTACCTTATCACCAATTTTAAGCTAGTGTAACCTCACCTTGATCTATACCCCTCTGGCATCATAGTGATCTACCATAAAAATTTGGAGCTTGAAATCCATGAGGTGGCTCTAAAGCTCCTCATTGAAAGGATTGGACTATAGTTGAGTTGAAGCCACCTTCAACTCCCGCTTGAGAGCAACATTGGAGTGACAAAAAAACTTGATAATATTGTGCCCTAGCGAGTGCATGAAGCTGGCTGTGTTTTGGATAACAATATTCCACCAATAAATCCAACTAGAGACCCCTTTAAATCTTGAAACTATGTTTTAAATTCTTATGATATAGGATCTCAACATGGGATGGTGTAGAATAGAAGTATTAAGATAGAATGGTGATTGAGAAAGAGGAGGGCAGGTGGAAAAACCAAGATGGAAAAGGAAATGGGGGAATGGTCATACAAACAAAGCTCAAGG
This sequence comes from Wollemia nobilis, assembly GCA_028583015.1. Taxonomy (NCBI): domain Eukaryota; kingdom Viridiplantae; phylum Streptophyta; class Pinopsida; order Araucariales; family Araucariaceae; genus Wollemia; species Wollemia nobilis. Next base: position 338,210 of record JAQPPZ010002552.1, read on the forward strand.
AGGACAAAGACAAAGGGGGAAGAGGATAAGGGCTGATTTTAAAGGATGAAATATCATAATATAAGAGCATGGCTCTATCTAATATTTTTAGCATCACACGACTCTCACCCTACTAGTTGTTATACCATGTGAACTAGGTATTAGCAAGGAATAAAGAGGGTAAGAAGCAAGTATTGGGGTTAGAGAGCCCCAAATTTTATTTCATAAAAAGCCACATTTATCTTTCCCTAATGGCCCATCGCATGGGAAGAAGACCCACCTTGTCATGCAGGATTTTTATCATATTTAAGTCCATATAGAGCAACAAAACAATAAGGGGGAGAGAAAGTGTCACCCATCGCCAAAGCATACAATGGTCATTAGCATAATTAAGCACATAGATGTTGAGCACACCGAGGATATGGCCACCAATCTCCATCACAACCCATACAACATGATTGAAAGGGTCACATCCCTAAGAGATCAACTTGGAATAGTAGGTTTCTAAAGGTAAATGATTGCCCCTACTTTTCTTGTATCATGCATAGTATGAAATGTGTGGCCTCAAGACCAGAGAAAGGAGCAAGTACTTGATAGAATGAAGTTAGTGACTTTGACTTCCTAAAGGCATAAAATATCAATACTATTGAATCTAATCTTGAAGTCATCTAAACCTTGATGCATAATGTACTTGCACATAGGATCTGTCAAACCCCTAACATTTCAAGACATGCACTTCATGAGATATTATTGAGGAGTATATTTCCTTCAATGATCTCAAATTCCTATAAATATGCCAAATATTCAAATGCAATTGTGAGAAACCTATTATGGTTTTCCTAAAAAAAAAGTCTATCTTTGATTTTCCAGAGGGACGCTTGAGGACTCCCTAGTTGGACTACAAGAGCAAAGAGGGTTCCATGAAGGAACTTTTCTAGACGAACTAGGAGGATAGATAGGACCTCTGCTTGATGGGATGGTCTTCAACATAGCCAATGATTGAGCCATTTGGGAGCCTTGAGGAGTCGAGGAGACTTGTTGGATACTACCATTACACGTACCTACAAGAGGAGAAACAAAAGTTCCTTTTGTAGTAACTACATTAGAGCTCCCTAGCTAAGAGCTCGATTGAGACTCCTTTTTACCAACTCCCATAGAAGGTTGTGATCAATTACCTTTACCATTTTTCCTAGTGACAAACATCCATTCCTCCCCTCCATTAATGGGAGGGGAAAATTAAATTGTGGTTGAAGGCGTTGATGCTTCTAGTGGAGCTCGATTTTTTAATTGACCCTTTATAAGAGGGTAGTCTTTTATCTTGTGAGCTGCAAACTCAAAATTATAACAAGTGTTGGGGAGATTTATATGGATCACCTGTTATTGAAAATGGGTCTCACCAACCTAAATATCAATAGAGTCCTTAAGGTCCTTTGAGAGATCAATTTTAGTGCATATGTGTTTACTAGACCGTACATCATAGAATTTATGTGGCTTCATGCACACATACTTGTAAATGGGTACGATAAGCTATGGAAAGAATGACCAAAGGGGTAAGGGTAGACCCAAGAATTCCACCCAAATAGATATGCATAGGGAAATATTGACAACGATCATAAAATTATGGTGTTAGGGATGAAGAATTAAAACCATATTTCTAATATACCAAGGATCTTAGCTCCTAATTGTAATAATATTCTACAAATAGACAAATGGGAAATGAAAGAAGCCTTTAGTAAAGTTTTGAAAGTGGTCAAGTTTTATGTCATATGGCTACCAAACTTGCTAAATCCATTGAAAAATTAGTGAGTCATTGGGAATCCTCCTTAAAAAATACCCAACGAGGGTGTGACTCTAAAGCTAGTTGTAGGCTTTATCAAAATATTACATGGACAAGACTATGTTCGACACAAAGAATTTACCCTGTGGAAAACCCTCGGGACAAACTTCTTGGGTCTGTTGACTGGTGTCATGGCTCTTCGCAGTTGCAACTTCACTAAACATTGAAGCGATGGCCTAAGAGGTGACAATAACAAGGAGAGAAACCCCCATCCTAAGCAGAGTTAACACATATAATTTTGTAGTAAGAGCATTTATATCCCTAATAGTATGGCAGTCGAAGAAAGAGTAAACAAGCGACAACAACATGCGATCAAAAAACCCAAGCAAAGCCTCTACAAAAAACCTTGGATTTTCTTTTCGAACGTTGAAAAATCTAATCGATTGAACTAATACCATTTGATGTGTTTCTTTTTTAAAATTCCTTATTTTGCTATGCCAATTATTCCATTTTTTAAACTCTTTTTGACATTCTTTAATTTTTACTTATTTTTAAAAAATGTTATAATCATTTTTTTTTTTAAAATGATCCTAACCTTAACACTTTTAAAATGTTAAAGAATATAAATATAACATTTTGATAAAAATGACCTCGATCAATATTTACATATAACTTATTAAAAACATGATAATATTATTTATTTTTAATATTAAAAATAAATTTTATAATAATAAACTAACTTCTTATTAATTTTTTAATCATATTCTAAAACCAAAATGAAAGTGAGATTCTTAATTTCTTTTACACATAATCAACGCCCTCTTATTTTTTAAATGACACTTAGTATACTTAACAACGAGGTTCTCCCTACGTGGTGAGGATCAAAGGTGCCCATCAAAATTTAAGTTTGTTGTTGTTACATAGGGAATCAGTTATAGTAATATTTTTTTTTTATTTAAATTTTATTTTATTTTGTTATTCTTTTTTCTCATTTGAAATGGACTACCAAGCGTTCGGGATTTGTATGTCATCGATTTGGCACACGCTTAGAGTACTTAGATCGGACTACTACCTTTGTAAATGGTTGGCTTTCCCCCAACCTAAGTCTCTTCTTGGTAAGTGCCCAGCCATACCTAAACTTACCAATCCACCTAGTCTTGGAGGTAAAACCTTTGTTAAGAAAAATCGTTTCCTGTATTTCCGAGGTCCAAGACTTTCTATTCTACGAGACCTGTTCATCTGGATGTATCCCTTAGGCTAACTAAAAGTTTTTTTTTTTTTTGTATCTGGCACAGGTCACCACCAAGCTTGAACCATGAATCTTCTTCGAAAAATTGGAGAAACTTACCAGTGAAATACCGATACGGATTCCATCAAAACTTTTTACTACAATCTCAACCACATACATTTAATTATGGACTTTAAAAATAGACCGTGGTGGCTATTGAGTGGACTTAATTTAGAATTCTAAATAAAAGTTTAACACTAGCTTAGATATAATGGATATATATCTAAAAACATCGAGAGTTATCAATCTCGAGACGCCTATCTCATTTCTTAGGGTGTGATCTCCAAGATAGGTGCCTCGGGATTGATAACTCTGGGTGTTTTTAGATATATATCCTTTATATCTAAGCTAGTACATACATTTATTGCATACATATATTAAGTTTCAATAAAATTTTGTGATATAGCTTGAGAGGTCCTAATGTTGAAGGCTTGGGTGTTATAAATAGGAAATCTAAGACACATAATGTTATAAATAGGAAATCCAAGACACATAACACATGTAGTAAACTAATATAAACTTATCTTTATTAATATATTTTTAAAGCTTAACCGTAAGTAATCATTTCTTTGTGTCTATATCCATTCACCGTAGTATTATGGTCTATAGTTGGGACATAGTTCGTGTTAACAACATTTTTGGTGTGGCTTAACACCAAGACAACGAGGAATTCAACGGAGGAATTACAAATCAAATAGTATTTTCATAATAAATGAATTAAAAATATAAAAATAAAAATTTGCAGACTTACCGCTTGGACTTTACGCTACGATGAGCTCTCCCACTATGAGCGCAAAGCGACGATCCAAGCACAATTAACTTTGTTTCATCACTCTCACAAAGTGCTAAGTTTTCCACCTTGAGCAGAAAGCGCCACGCACGGTTTACTTTATTTCATCACTCTCGCAAAGTGTGAAGTCTCCCACCATGAGCAGAAATCCATGCACTATGAGCACATAGCGCCGAGCACAGTTTCAACACTTTGGCAAAGTGCGAAGCCTCCCATTATGAGTGGAAAATAGCGATCAACTCACAACTAACTTTGTTTACTATGAAGTCTCCTACTATGAGCGAAAATCCACAGTCCGTGCACAACTAACTTTGTTTTATCACTTGCGAAGTGCGATGTGTGCTAACTCTATTTTATCACTTGTGAAGTGCGATGTCTCCCACTATGACCAGACAACTACACACGGTTTACTCTTTTTCATTGCTCGCGTGAAGTGCCAAGTCTCTCTATGATTGGTAAGCAAAATGAAGTGCACACTATTCTTTTGTTTTTTGTTTATAAAACCCTATAAACCCTAAGTTAAACCCTAATTTGGACATACAAACCCTAAATTGAACATATAAACCCTAATTTAAACATAACCATTCTTTTTTTGTATAAGAATTTTTTTCGTTGCGATGAGTACGAAAAACAATATTTAAGGGGACACACGAAAAGAGAGACGTTTTTCGTAGGACTGCCCAAACTGCCGAACTCGTTTCGGCCATATCTCACTCATCCGAACTCGGATTGAGCTGAAATTTTGAGGGTAGATGCCTGAAAAACCCTAGAACGTCTCCACCAATTTTCATATCATTTGGAGCAACACAGATCCTAGCGCATCCATATGTGTGAACGATATATTTGGCAAGCGGCTATGCGAGGGTTTCATCTGGGTTGAGTGCAAGCAGCTCCAGGAGGTTGGTTTTTAGGGCCTTCGGGCCCTAGAGGCCAATATTTTTGTGGTTTATGCTCAATATTTTAGCAAGAAATGTTGCAGGGGATACAATATGGGTTAGAAATTTGTCTTTCAACAGATCATATTGTGAACTTGAGTGACAACGGCTTCCAATTTGCTGCACAAAAGAAAAGTGAAAACCATACCTTTCCACGGCGTCTAGGGCAAGGATTAAAGAGACCACAAAATAAGTTTCAAGCAGTTGATCAAAAAATGGCTCATATCTCAAGTGAATCTGGTGCTAAGGTGCACCCACAAAATAATTCTACTGTGAAAACCCCTATCAAGGGTAAGAATTTTGAAGACTCAGTCCCAAAAATGAATTTTAGGGATGCCCTTCATGGTGGACAGCCTCGACCCAATGCTAATATCAATATTAGGGCTTCTCATAAACCTCTAAGAATGCCTAAGATTGATCCCGAGAAAATGGAGTCAGGATGTCTTAAAGCAGTCGATGGAACTCCTATTGTTAAGCTTGATATGGGTAACATTCAGACTGGCATTGAAGATTTGGAAAAAAGAGGACTAATTTGTCGGTTCATGGGTTTTCGTCCGAGTCTATCTGCTTTCAAAGTTTGGGCTGCAAAAAGCTGGAAAACTAAAGGTGAGTTACAAATCTCTATTTATCCAAATGGTTATTTTCTTGTTTTATTTGCTAACAATGAAGATAGAGAGAAAACTTTTCAAGGGGGTCCTTGGTTTTTTGGAAGGGCGGGGCTTTTCATGAAGCCCTGGCATACTAAATTTAAATCCGAAGAAGAGATGCCTTCTATAGCTCCCGTGTGGGTTAGACTCTTTGGCCTCCCTATTGAATTTTGGAATCCTACTATTTTTTCTTCAATTGGAAACTCTTTAGGAACTTTTATGATGATTGTTGATTGTACTCAAAATTTTGAACATATTATTTATGCTCGAATTTGTGTTTTAATGGATTTTGACAAACCCCTACCTAAAAATATCACATTACAATTTGGGGAAGACACTTGGGAGCAAGTAGTGGACTATGAGAACATTCCTTTTCGTTGTAGAATTTGCCATGAATATGGTCATTTGGCCGATGCTTGCCCAAATAAAATTCTTGATCAAAAGAAAGAAGATATAAACTCAGCAGGTTTCCAAATACCTAAGAAGAAGAACACTCGAAAAAAACCAGTAATGAAGGATCAATCAAAGTCATTTGCTAATATGTTTGAAATCCTTTCCACAAATGATGTCCCAAGTGAGGAAGAGGAAATAATGGAAACTGAAATCTTAGAAACACAATTTAAATATGAAGGAAAGAACTCAGAGACAAACCAACAAATCAAAGGTTTTCAAAAAAAAAAAAGGAGAAAATTTACACAAGAAAAACAATATTTCAAATGTCAAAACTTCAAATAATGCAGGTCCCAATATAGACTCCATTGAACCATCTAGTAAAATTTTGGTTGTGTATGAGCATTCTTCAAGGTTAGAAGCCATCTCGATTCAATTGGAATAAGTCAAGAAACAGGGAAAAAAAAATTGAAGATGGATTCTAATCAAAAAGTAGGTCGCAAGACCAATCAATATCATATGGTAAAAGAAGGTGAAAAGCTTGTAGAGGAAGGTAAGATTAATGCCCTTCCCAAAATTTTTAGCCCTGGTATTAATGAAGATCATCACTTGGAATATTAGAGGACTCAAAGGGAGTCTTTCAAAACAAAATGAAATTAGAAGAATGATTCAGATAAATCATCCACATCTTGTTTTCCTTCAAGAAACAAAGATGTCAATGGAGGATATGGACTTAATTGCCGATAAAATTTGGCCAGCTGGAAAAGTGGTTTCCCTCGGTTCCCAAGGGACTTCGGGTGGCATTGCTTGTCTTTGGGACCCAAAAGAGGTAGTTATTCACCATATGGTTGGCGAGTTGGGGTTTGTTGGCTATAGCTATTCAAAGTAGACATTCCAACCAGATTATGCTCTGCATTATTGTTTATGCCCCGACTTCTTTGGAGGAAAAAAGAAGACAGTGGAAGGATATTACTCATATTATCTCTCATTTTCCTAAAGCTTGGATCTTGATCGGAGGAGATTTCAATACCATCCTCTCTCTGGATGAGAAAAGGGGGGAAATAGAAATTTGGACAAAAGTACTGACCTCATGAGCGAATATATTGCAAACCTCCATCTTGTGGATATCCAACTGGATAATGGCCTTATGACTTGGTCTAACAGAAGGCAAGGCTTAGCTTGTATAATGGAGAGATTGGATAGGTTTTTGCTCTCTAAAAATTTCTTAATCCATGGTCACATTCCTAAAGTGAAGACTCTTAATAATGTTGGTTCGGATCATTGGCCGATCATGGTGGAAATGTGGAAAACCAATGTGAGTTTCTCTCCTTTTCGTTTTCAATTAATGTGGCTTAGAGACATTTCCTTCAGACCTCGTGTGCAACAATGGTGGAAGGAAGGTAAACCTAGGCATGGGACTAAGATGTTCTGTTTTGCCAAAAGACTGCAATACATTAAATCCAAAATCAAGACTTGGAGCTGGAAAGAGTTTGGGGATGTTCATAAAAAAAAACATGAAGTTATTGCTCATCTTGAAAATTTGAATCAAAAAATCCGTTTAGATGGCCTCATAGAGAAGAGAAGTGCAGATGAAATTAAACTCACAACCGAGTTAGAGGAATGGGAAAAAAGAGAAGAAATCTTATGGAAGCAAAAATCTAGAATTCAATGGCTCAAAGAAGGAGATCGAAACACAAATTTCTTCCACAAATCTCTTCTAGCTCGAAGATCTCACAACTTTATTTCTTCCTTAAAATCAGATTCTGGAGATGTTGTTTATACTTGGGATGGCATGAACTCTATTGTTGTTGATTACTTTTCCAATATTTTTCTTGCTACTCCTCTTGACTCAGCTTCACAACAAAATGTTCTTCAAGCAATCCCTTCTCTTATCACTTCTGAGGAGAACTCTATTTTGACTGCTCCTGTTACTATCAATGAGCTTCAACAAGTAGTTTTTAAAATGCAAAAAGGGAAAACCCAGGTCCTGATGGTTTTCCTATTGAGTTCTACCAAGAGTTCTGGGATATCCTTCATGTTGATTTATTAGAGGTGGTGGAAGAAGCCAGGAAATCCAAAGAAATTTTGAAGGTTATCAATAAAACTTATATTACTCTTGTTCCAAAAGCTCAAGAGGTTGATCATATCTCAGCTTTTAGACCTATTGCTTTATGTAATGTTCTTCTCAAAATTATTACTAAAATCATGGCGAGAAAGGTTGAAGCCTCTTTTGCATAAGATTATTTCCCCGAGCAAGGGGGATATGTGGAAGGACGTCAAATAGTAGATGAGATAGTTCTTGCTCGGGAAGCCATCCATTCCATGGATATGCAAAATTCTCCTTCTATGTTCATCCGGTTAGACTTATCCAAAGCTTATGACAGAGTGGATTGGCACTTCCTTATCAAAGTTTTGAGGCAATTTGGTTTCTCTAAGGATTGGATGGATTGGATTATGGGATGTATCTCTTCGGTTTCCTACTTAGTTCTTATCAATGGCAGGCCTTCTCGGTCTTTCCCGGCTTCTAGAGGTATTAGGCAAGGTGACCCGCTATCCCCTTATTTATTCATCATTCTTGTTGAATGCTTGGGTAGGACTATAACCAAAAAGAGGGAAAACAAAACTCTTGAGGGAGTTACCATTGCTCATGGAGCTAGACCTATCTCTCATCTTCAATTTGTGGATGACTCTACCCTTTTAGGTAAAGCTACGGTTAAGGAAGCTTCTAATATTAAGCAAATCATTAGCTATTTTTCTAAGGCTATTGGGCGGTTCATCAATGAAGACAAATCTAAAGTTATTTTCTTTCATTGCTCTGCTAGACAGGAATCCATGGTCTTGGATAAATTAAGATATAAGAAGACCTCTCTTCCAATCACTTATTTAGGTATTCCCATAAATATTAAAAGGCAGAAAAATAAAGATTGGAATTGGTTGTTGGACAAAGTCAAGAAGAAAATTGGAAAGTGGACCAACAAGTGGCTTTCTTTTGGGGGTAGAATCACCTTGGTAAAATCAGTCCTTCAAGCTATTCCTATTTATGTTTCTTCCATTTTGAATATCCCAAAGGTTGTTCTTCGAGAATTGGATCAAATCAGTCATCGTTTCCTTTGGAGTGGTACTAAGGAGAAAAGAAAATGGGCCTTGGTGAAATGGGATACTTTATGTCTTCCTAAGAGTGAAGGGGGGTTAGGATTTCGGTCTTCAATTAATAACAACAAAGCTTTAGCTGCTAAATTATATTGGAGGATGTTGCATAACCCCAATGCTCTTTGGGCCAATAATCTCCGTGCTAAATATATTGAGAACAAAAGTCCTGAAGACCTTGTTCGCTATCAACTTCCTACCAAAGGTTCTCCCATTTTAGCAGTTCTTAAGACTGGTGAGGATTTGATAAAGAAAAAATTATTTTGGATCATTCATAATGGTCAACATGCAAATTTTTGGACAGATTCTTGGGATGGTCACAAGCCTTTGATAACTCGGTTTCCCGATTGGAGGCCTTGGATGGAGGAGCTTCACCGAGCTAATTGGATAAAGGTGGCTAATTACTCGTCGGTACCATACTTGGTAATTCAAAGGTTGGTAGATATTGGATCCCTATTGAGGACTGGCCTATTCAAATCCCAGAAAGGCAAAGACAAGATATCCAAGGCATCCTTCATATGAGATCCCTCTCTTGGTCCCATGAAAAAGATTGTTTTGGATGGAACAACACTACTAAGGGTGAGTATTCAGTTGCTCAAGGTTATTTGACCTTATGCCATAATAATCCCAACCATTCTTCTGACATATTTTCTCAATTGTGGGCTCAAAAGATCTGGCCTAAGGTGAGGTTCTTTAATTGGATTTTATTGCATCGTAGGGTTCTTACTGGTGAGCAACTTATGAAGCGTGGTTTTCATGGCCCTTTTAGATGTGAAATGTGTGAAAAGAATGTAGAAAATATCAACCATATTTTTATTGAGTGTACTTTAGCCTCCGAGCTATGGAGGAGAATGGCAACTTTACTTGGCTTACAGTGGTCCAATTTTTTCACTTTTGAACGACTTTGGAGGGATTGGCCTAATCAAGAGGGTGTTGATCATTTTATTAGGTAGTTAGTTTGGATGGGTTCTACCATTCTTCTTTGGAATATTTGGAATGAAAGGAACAACCAAATTTTTAATCAAGATAGGAAGGATATTCACTATATTTGGCAAAAGACCATAGCCAACTTAGTTGAATCAGTCCATCAACTCCTTAATCACCCCCAAAACTCCCACCAAAGATGGGATCAAGTGATGCAAAGATTGAAGATTAAACCTTCTAAGGGCAACCAACTTAAAGGGAATGTGAGTATTAGTAAGATGGATAGGACTAGAAATTGGCAACCTCCTCCTAAGGATTTTGGAAAAGTCAATATCGATGGAGCCTCTAGAGGGAACCCTGGAAAAGCCAGTGTGGGAGGAATTGGTAGACTTTCGAGATGGCTCCCTGGTTTTTACTTTTGCTGAGAATTTGGGTATTCTTTCCAATAACCTTGCTGAGGGGTATGGTATCCTTAGAGGCCTTCAGGAGGCTACTAAGGTTGGATGGGAAAAGGTGTTAGTTGAGTCTGACTCTCAACTTATGATTAATCTCTTGAAGACTCCTTCTAAGAATCATAAGGTGGATTGGAGAATAAAAAGAATTATTGAGAAGATTCGAGTTAATCCGGATGGGATTTTTGAAAGTTGATTACAATCATGTGGTCGAGAGATCAAAACAAGAGTGCTTGATGCTTTAGCTAATTGGGCTTTGGACAAAGGTGATCTTACTTGTTATGGCCACCCTCCTATATGGTGGGCTTCTCAAATTAGGGAAGCTCTTCTTTCTATCATTTCTTTGGATGGCTCCGATTCTGAAGGTACCTAGTTTCTTCTTGTTTTTTTTTTTTTTCTCTTTGGTTCATTCAGTTTTTTTAGTTCCCTAGCTCATTCTATTCTTTATTTTGTTTCCTCTGTTGATTCTTGCATTAATAGTCTTCTGGTCTAGATAGGTCATTGTTTTGTTCTTTTTTTTTTTTTTTGTCTTCTTTGTTTAGTTTTTTAAGGTGGGTGGGTTCTTTTGTTTTGTTTTGTTTTTGTGTTCTTTGTGTTGTTTTTTGTTGTTCTTGTGTTTTTGTTGTTTTGTTTTTTTTTATGTTTTTTGTTATTGTTCTTGTGTTTTTTTTCGTTCTTGTTCTTGGGTTTCTCTTTGTTTGTGTTATTTCATTTTTTTTATGTGTGAGTGTTTTCTATGTTTTTTATTTTTGTTTATTGTCTGTTGTTGGTTGTTTTTATTTTTATTTTTATTTTTATTTTATTTTTTAGGTTTTGGTTGTGTTTATTTTTCATGTTTTTTTGGGTTATGTCTTTGTAGTGTGTTGTTGTTTTTGTCTTGTTTGTGTTTTGTTATGTGGTTCTTGTGTTTTTCTATGTGGTTTGTGTTGTGGTTTCTTTTATCTTATTGTGCGTGTTTGGTTGTGCTTTTGGTTTTGACACACTCAAGGAGCATGTTTTTTATTTTATTTTATTATTTTTGTTGTTATTTACTTTTTTTAATTTGGTTTTGTGTGTTTGTTTGCTCCTTGAGTATGTCAAAGGTGGTAGGCCAGGTCCGAGTCCTGGGCGTTTTTGGCGGAATGGATACCCCTGCCTCCTTGGGTCTTACCCGAAAGTGGCATCCCTTTTGGGATGTTTTCCACAAATAAAAAAAAAAAAAAAGAATTTTGTTCGTTGCTTATAAAACATTTTTAGACCTAATTTGGAAGCACATTTCACTTTGTTTTAATGAGAAATATTTATAAATTTTAACTTGGTATAAATTGTAATTGGAAGACACATTTTTTAGTTTAAATATTTTAAATGTTTTTGTTAATGTCGGATTTAAAAAAAAAAAAATTGTTTACGGCGTGACATGTATGACCTCTTTGCCTCCCACCCCTTGTCTGCCATTGTACGAACGCCTCTCGACGTAATTAAAATTAAATTTAATAAAATAAAATAAATAATTTTATTTTGTATAATTAATTAAATCATTTTAATTAAATATAAAAAAATTAAATTAATAAAAGTTATTAAAATTATATATATTAATAAATTAATTAATAATATCTTTAAATAAAATAAAATAATTTTAAAATAAAACATAAATTTTTGGAAAAAATAATTTGAACCAAAAATGACTAAATAAATAAAATTAAAAATTAAAAAAATAATACAATCTCTTAACACAACCCATCATCAATTTATTTTCCAAAAGAATCGTGGTATTTTTACTCCCCTCCTATGGGGAATTGGGGTTTGAACTCAAAGAGTTGGAACTGCTTTCCGTGAAATCAATGGAGCCATAGCTCTTTAGATTTTGAACGTCGAATGTGTGCACTCTGGGCCTCGAACCTTCGACCTCTTTGCCCACCTGTCATACATGGTTGATGGCACTCTTCTTTGAGGGAAGCGCCACATTTGCAAATATTGTGATTTTGCCATCCTCAATCTGGGAGCTGAGATCTGTGACTACGAAGCTCAGATTAGAGGGCACCACCTCCCTGTAGGACTTGACATCGTAGGTTTGGGTGACCATTGTGTCGTTGGAGTGTTGGAATACCAGAAGGGCCTGCGTTCCCTCCATGTCAGTGCTCGTAGGGTTTATGCCCCAGGCGACCCATCTAGGGGCTTGGTCGTGAAAGCCATGTGAACTATATTTTTTTCTCTCATGCTCAAAGGAGATGTGAGTATCCATCCTTGCGAGTTAAAATCATCAATCATTATTTTATAATTACAAAACATCAAATAATGTAATAAAGGCTAAGACTTCAATTTTCTTGGAAGTAATGTATGAAGCCATCTTTATCCATCCTCTACCCTCAAGGCTTTGTTGCAAGGGTTGCAACTCTGGAAACTCATAGATTAAGGGGGGATTTTGGTCCCAAGAATCACTCCAAAAGTTAGCTTTGTCTCTTGTACCTACTTTCTAGAAAAGTCTAGATTTTACCAATTGTTCACTAGCTTTCGAGACCTTCCAAATAACAGAACCAGTATCCCTTAGAGGAATACGGTCAACTTCTCGATGAGGCATAGAACCCAAATACTTATTAGTGATTACTCTATTGAAGAAAGCCTCCTTATTGGATATCCATATCCAATACAACTTCCCAACAAGAGCTTGATTATTTAAAACTACTTTATGAAAACCAAGGCCCCCTTGAGCTTTAGGTTGATATATTTTATCCCAACTAACAAGAGCCCACTTCCTTGGGCAATCCCATAAAAATTTTCTCATAAGCGAATCCAACTCTTTAAGGACTCTCATAGGGGCAGCTAGGATGGAGAATTTATAAACATGCATGGCTTGGATCATCGATTGGATGAGAGCCATTCTTCCTCTAAAGGTAAGCCAACGATGAGTCCAATGATTAACTTTAGCAACAATTCTATCCATTAAAGCTTTCCAATCAACTACTCTTAGGATCTTAAAATGAAGGGGAATCCCTAGGTAATCAAGTGGAAGGGTACCCTAGGCAAAGCTCAAAATGGATAGAATCTGATCCTAGATTCTTTTGTTTGTATTGAAGAAAACAACCTTGGATTTGGTTGCATTCATCTGCTGACTAGTAGCATCCATGTAGGTTTTTAAAATGGCTTTCAACATTCTAGCCTCTCGAATGTTGGCCTCCCCACTTATTACATTATTTTTTATAAAGGTAAATACCCCTCATAATTTCTAGGGTTGGTAAATTGGAATTGTGCTATGTTCTGGGTCTAGCTTTGGCTCTAGGTAATCTCCACTAGGTCTACCTCTTTATTTTGTCTTAGGATTTACCTCTAGGTCTTCACCTCTAGGTCATACTTTAGGTCCCATCTAGGTCATCACCTCTGGGTTAGCCTCTAGATCTACCTTTAGGTCATCACCTCTAGGATATTACTATTGAATTATAGCTTCTATGTCAATCCACATATTCAAAAATTTCCACATAATATTTCACTATAGGCTTTCAATTCCTAAGATTGCATTGCTTACATTGTAGTTTCTCTCAACCACCAAACTTTGTTTTATCCTTGCTCTCTTCTAAGGATAAAATATTCTCCTATAAAATTAATTCAACATTTCTTTCACCCCATTCCATTGTATCACATTCATCAATCCATAATCAACATGTCTTTTGTTGACCATTTTATCTTTTTGCCAATAATGTGCTAAGAGTGATTTTATCCTCCACAAATATCACAAGGATGTAGATTCCAACACTTAGATGTCACATGTCTGGGTTGTACACAATGTCTACAACTTAGGTTTGAGATTATTTCATTATTTGGTACCTTGCAAGTACCTTGTAAATATTTTGTAAATACTTTAAATATAGTTGGAGTCTAGGAGTCTTATAATGTAATGACCCAAAATTCAGTCACATTAAAACACACAAAAAGAAAATAATTATTTTATTTATTTATTTTTATTTTTTTAAATTAGTTTACTAAAGAGAGGGATTCATAAAACCCTAAGCAATTATTAATTGACCTATTTTTTAGAATCTCCTAAGTCTCTTGAAAAGCTACATCTCACCAAATACTCTCACACAAATCCATGTGTAGGCATATTATGTGTTCCCTGAAATAAGTTTATCCCTCCCATCACTCTTTATGGGTTAAACTTATCACCTTCAATCCGTCGAAGGTATACGCCCATCTCCATACTATACACAAATCAATCTGTGCAATTATGCTAGGTGTACTGTGAGCTAAGCTATCCCTCTCATCTCCACGATGAGCTATCTTAACTCAAATGTAGTATTTCTAACTTAGTTCCAATCTCCCTAAGGGGGTCTCAATTCCCTTATGTCACCACTAAGTTCACCCTAGAACTTCATAATTAAGTTTATATTTTTTTAGCAAGAAATAAAGAACAAATACTAAATCTAACAAAATAATAGTTCCAAAAAGTATACATAAGATACTATAAAGAATCGACATTTAAAGAAAGTAAACACTAATAGAAATGAACTTAAATGCAAACATAAGTATTTCAAAGTACATGTTTCATCCATTAAACAACTATTTCAAATAATCAAGTGATACATTCTTCATATTCTTAAGTCATAAACATAAATTAGAATATTCATTACCTCAACCAATGTCAAGGTCATTGTTTCGGTTCCAGGTGTATCTCTTGATCCTCCCGTTTCTCCATTTCTCATTTGATGGTAGTAAGGGATCAGGATAGCTTATGCATCTATATGCATCTATTAAATGACTTCACGCAAGTGCATGTTTAAGTAAAATGCTAATTTGTAACTATACAAAGTTACTCAATGTATTCAATCGATACCAGGAGGTATCCCATGATTTCACTCTTATTCTTATCAATAGAAGAGAGAATCATTTCATTAATTACAGATTTATTCATAAATTCCACCTTTAGCCAATCAAAGGTCTATGCTTCCAATATGCAAAGTCTTTTCCTTAATCTGCTAAGGTCTCGTTCCCTTAATAAATCAAATTCCATTTCTTAAATTAACTAAGGTCCCATACCTTTAATTAATCAATTTCATTCCTTAAATTAACTAAGGTCCCATACCCTTAATTAATCAATTTCATATTTTTAATTAACTTAGGTCCCATACCTTTAATTAATCAATTTTTATTTATCAAACTAATTAAAGTCACATACCTTTAGTTAATCTAATAATCCAATCTCTTATAACATTTAATCACAAGGTTTCACAAACTACCATCTTATTGACGTGGGAATGTAATCAATTTCTCCATTTAAATGAAATATCCTAATAGGTTCAAATCAACCATTAGATAAAAAGGAGATTAACAAAAGGGTTTGATAGTTGTAACCCTCATATTTGTTTTACTAAAAGGTTGATTATCTATAACCCCATTATTGCCTTACAAAAGGTTAATTACATATAACATTCAATCAATCTCTTATAAATCCTAATAATTCAATCTCTTATAACATTCAAACACAAGGTTTCACAACCTACCATATTATTGACCCGAGAATGTAATCAATTTCTCCATTTAAATGAAATATCCTAATAGACTCAAATCAACGATTAGATCAAAATAAGATTAACAAAAAAGTTTGATAGTTGTAAACCTCTTATTTGTTTTACTAAAAGGTTGATTATAATAATCATTATTGCCTTACAAAAGGTTAATTACTTATAACCATAACCACCAATTTTACAAAAGGTTAAATATTCTTTTAACCAAAACCACTTCAACATAATCAACTTTCCAAGTCATCGTTTGTTGGCCCGCACGTCTAAATCCAATGACACCATCCTTGTCTTCTTAACAATGTTGAGGCCACCAATTGGTGGTCATTTACTAAGGGAAAGTGTTTCCCAGTATAAAGCTTACCAAATCTCCCATAGGAACAATGTGGGACTATGGATCCCATATTAAAAAATTTGTTATCTTCTTGACAAGGTTGAGGTGACCGCCGCTCGATGGCCACCATGACCACTTAGTTATGGTCCCTCATTAAGAGAAGGTGTTTTCCCTTATAAAGCTTACCACACCTCCCATAGGAACAATGTGGGACTATGGATCCCAAGTCCCACATTAAAAAGTTTATTAAACCTAATTAAACTACTTCCCACAGAGAATTTAACAGGCTTACACGTAGCAATGAGAGGCTAACACATGGCGTCGGGTAACAATCTATTACATGACATTATCAGGATGATAATTAACTCATGGTTTTCACGAGACCACCTATTCGTGTCTCCAACTGGTACAACATATTAGGGAGTTAAACTCCCTTTAAGGATATTTAGACCATGAACATATCCCATGTGGAATATTGCTCAGGGAGGCCATTACACAGGCCTCCACCTAAGCAGGCTGAGCACAGAACAGGGTGCCCTGGCCACTCAGGTGCCGACATAGAGATGTCCTAAACCACCATAGGAGGCTCTCACATAAACCTAAATGCCAGGCATGGTAATTTTAAGGGTTTACTAGATTCATACAGTGACTCCATCACCGGTTTCACTTAACATAGAAGCTAAGATCGTGCACAAAGGTGAACTCGGGTTCATCAGTATCCAAAAACATAATGGAGGTGTTGTTATTGTGACAGGATTTAACATATCACCAATATAGATATGAATGGATGGCTTGGTTTTAGGCTTAATGAATTCATGCTTACGATAAGAGAGAGATCTAATTATGCGAACCAAATCAAATCATGGCATCGCAAGCCCTCTGGTTATGCGAACCCTGAAGTACAGGTAACATCAATTTACGTGATTTGAGCATGAATTATTTAAGGTTTTTCTACCATCATATTCACAGGTATGATTGAGCGATATGGATTCAGTATTTATTTGCTAAATTCTCACTGGTGAAAGGGAAGAAATACATAATCATCACCTATCACTATTAACCATTTCAGGTGATAGTTTTCGGGTGTTTACAACAGTCGATATACACCAAAGCACATTCAATACCTTAACCCAACTAAGGGCATGATTTGTGTATGTAAAATGTTCAAACAATTTTAGGTACACATTAGCTATTATTGCCAATAATATATCGCATGAAGGTCATCCAAACCAATTGAGAATTTAATACAAAATGATGGTGCATAAACAAATAATACTAAGGTATTCGATCAATAGGAGAAGACTCTCAATACTACACCATCACATCAGAGGAAGGTAATTTGCAAACTTCAAATCATAGCATTTTATAAATTTAACCAATGTAAGGTGTATTAATAAATCACGTTTATATATACCCGGTTATCATTTATGCACCTAATAAGGCATATAACATGTGTCCACATGGGAATAGTGCACCTCTAATTGTAACCAACATTAATATTAATCAAATCATTTACACCTTTAGCAAATATAAAATAAGGTTCAAGTGGAAAGTGTCTAACGTTGTTTTCTGCAAAACTTACAGGTGTCTTCCCTTTGCTCTTCTTTCCTATCCTCTCGGATCCTTCCCAAAGCTAGCGTTAGCTAACTAAGGTCTCCCTTTTATATGGTTTTATTCTTCCTATTTCATGAGCTAAATATAAAATTATTAAGATATGCCTTCCTACAAACATACCCATGTGAAGTCTCTTTATTTAATTAATAAAAATATGCCACTTTTAACCTTTCATTCTCCTCCCTCCATTTGGAGGTGTCCAAATCAACTAGTCCTCTCCCCTAATTTGGCCTTTTAACTAAATTTAAAAGGCCTACTATTTTAAATAGTAATATGCCTTTATTTAATTAATTTAATATTACCACCTGCAAAGATGCCAATCCTCCTCCCTTCATTTGGAGTGAGGTCAATTTGACAAATTAATATTTTATTCAAATGGGGAAGATGCTCTTTTTGGTCCAATCCTACTTGGACACCTAATTATATTTAATTAGGTTAATTAATCCTAATTAATTATTTGAATTACCCTAATTTAATCCTTCCTAAGGGTAATTAATATCTTTTCCAAAAGTATTATTTGACTTTCCAAATCCTCACAAAATTCCTTTTTACCTTTACAAAACATTACAAAACTAGGGATTAGGCCCTAATTCATCATGTGAAAGGGTACTGCCAAGTCGGGTCATGACATCCTACCCCACTTGGACTAAACATAGTCCCTTGTGTTTCTCATAGTGAAAAGCATAAGCAATTATATATTTCTATAAACTTTGAACAAGCAATATACATCCACAATATATACCTTTCAATTTTGTAAAGCATAAATCAAGCATTATACTTTCACAATCATAAAACATAGGCATCAAATACAATCTCAATATTTCTCCATTATTTTATCCTTGAGTGGGTAGACCTCTATACTGACCAATTCCAAGGAGACTAGTGCCATACATCATTGCCCAATGGAGTAAACATGAGTATGAATTTATCATGCAAATGAAACTATATGAGGGTAATTTTTATTGTTACCCTGAGCTATCATTATCATCATTTCCCTTTTTCTAGTATCCCATTTTCGGTGGTAGATCAACTTCTTCCACCCACGAGAGTACCTTGACCTATAATTTAACAAAATATCAGCAGTACCATGTTCTCTATGCAATAAATCATCCATTTATCTTAAACATAAAGTATTGGAACTTTCAACAATACATAAATCTCATTATGGAGTTAAGCACTGAACTATCTATCAATGCATAGTCAAACTTAAATATTAAAAATTACTTAAAATAAATATGGGGAATGTTTCTTGATGTCTACCACTTTTCCCAAGTGGTATTTCGTTTAGAAAAGTGGTCTCATTGAACCTTACACTGTTCTAGAGTCCAATTCCTCATTGACTTGGAACGAAACTCTAAAATCTTTACTGACATCACTTCAATTGCTTCGGGGTTTACCATCTGCAATTTAGAAACATACCACACAAGTTCAATGTCAAATATATATTTCCTAAGCAGGGATATGTGAAAAGAGTCATGGATCTTTGACAGGTTGGGTGGCAAGGCAAGTCTGTATGCAATTAGGGTGATTTTTTCAGTGATCTCAAAGGGTCCAAAAAATTGGGGATCCAACCTTATGGATTTGATGGTACTCTTCATAGTTCTAACCCTTAAGAATACTTTATCTCCCACTGAGTACTCTCTCATATTTCTCTTGAGATCAACATAACTTTTCTGCCTATCGATAACTTCTTTAAGTCTTTACCTTATTTCCTTCAACTAAACCTCTATATTTTTAACTATATATAGTCCAATCATAACTCAATCTTCTAGGTTATCCCAATACAATCATGTTCTACACTTTCGCCCATACAAGGCATCAAAAGGAGTCATTCCTAGAGAGGAGTGATGTCCATTATTGTAGGTGAATTCTACAAGATGTAGGTAGTCTTCCCACTGAGACTTTGATCCATATAATACATGCAAAGCATATCTTCTAGTACTTGGTTTACCCATTTAGTTTGACCATCTATTTTAGGGTGGTACGTTGAGCTCATATTTAGTTTTGTGCCCACTGCATGATGTAGGGACTTCCAAAATTTAGAAGTGAACTTGGAATCCCTATCTGAAATGATCATCTTAGGAAATCCATCTAATCGGAATACTTCTCTAGAAAATCTATTAGCCACTACCTGAGCATCATACTTGATGTTTCCTGGTATGAAATGTGAAACCTTAGTCAATATGTCAACTATTACAAGGATTGGATCATGTTGATACTTAGTCTTGGGTAACCCTACTATAAAATCCATGGATATAACCTGCCATTTTTGTGTAGGTATATCATGTGGATAAAATTTTCCTACAGGATGCTTGCATTCGCCTTTTTTTTTGCAGCCTTAACTTTCTAGAGGCATCGGTAATGGAATCGATGATGTTCTTCTTCATTCCCACCTAGAAGAAGGTTATTTTCATGTTTTCCCACATTTTGGCTCCTCTAAGATGAGCAAAATAAGGGGATCTATGGGCTTCTTGCATTATTAATTTCCTTAAATCACCCATTTTTGGTATGATGATTCTACCTTTGTAGCACAAAATGTCATATTTCATGCCAAATTCCTTATTACCCTCAGGGTCTCTATTCATCTTAACTTGAATTTCTTTGCAATACTCATCTTGATATTGCTCTTCCTTCACCTGATCCATTAGATCCATGTGACTTCTGGTTATGGCTACTATGTGCTTCCTTATACTTAAGGCATCAACAACCTTATTCTCTTTCATCTTTTATGTACTCAATTTCAAAGTCATACTCAGTGAGGAATTCGACCCATCTTCTCTATCTTGCATTGAGTATTGGTTGGGTGAATATATACCTCAGACTTTGATGGTCATTATTTAACTCAAAGGGTCTTCCTACCAAGTAGTGGTGTCAAACCTTTAAAGCGTGCACCATTGCAGCTAGCTCTAAATCATGCGTAGCATAATTAACTTCATTCTTCTTAAGATTCCTTGAAGTATATGCCACTACTGACTTTATTTGGGAAAGTATTCCTCCTAACCCTTCCAATGATGCATTAGTGCACACTAAGAAGTTCCCCTACGGATCTAGAACTTTTAATATTGGTGTCATAGTGAGTTTCTATTTTAACAATGCAAAGGCAGCTTCACACTTTCCTGACCACTTGAACTATTTTCCCTTTTTTTGGAGGTTGGTTATTGTTGTTGTAATCTTGGAATAATCCTTTATATAAAATCTATAGTAACCTATCAACCCCATGAAGATTATTACTTATGTCATGTTGGTAGGGGTGGCCAATTCAGAATGGCTTCAATCTTCTCTGGATCTACAATAATTCCTTCTACTGATATGATATGCCCAAGATATCGTACCTCTAAGACATAGAAATCACTTTTTGCTAGATTTCCATAGAGTTGATTTTCCCTTAGTAACTCTAACACAATCTTTAGGTGTTTATCATGTTCCTTCTTGTCTCGAGAGTATATCAAGATATCATCTAAAAATACGAGGACAAACTAATCTAGATGCTTCCTAAACACATTGTTCATTAGATTCATGAATGTGGCTAGGGTATTAGTTAGTCCAAAGGGTAGGACTATAAAATCATAATGCCCATACCTAGTTTTGAATGCCATTTTGTGAGTATCTTCTTCACGTATTGATGGTACCTTGATTTCAAATAAATATTTGAGAATACTATGGCATCCCTTAGTTGATCAAACTAGATATTCGATCCTAGGTAAAGGGTATCATTTCTTGATTGTAGCCTTATTAAGCATCATGTAATCAATACACAATCTTAATGAACCATATTTATTTTTCACAAATAAAACCGGTGCACCCCAAGGTGACACACTTGGTTTTATCAAACCCTTTTCCAATAGCCCTTGCAGTTGTACCTTTAATTCCTGCATCTCAATAGGGTTCATCCTATATGGAGATCTATGGATAGGTTTCACTCATGGCATTAGGACAATAGTAAAATCAAATTTTCGCATAGGAGGAAGTCTAGGTAAATCCTTCAGAAACACATCCATAAAGTTGTGCCAAAGTTGGTGTTTCTCCAACCCTTCTCTCTTTTGATATTTCTCCTACTTTATTGAGTTTCACAACGTAGACTGTCCCTCCCTTCTTGAGGATTTTATTTAATTGCATAGTTGATAGTATTTGGGGTTTGAATGCCCCCTGTTCACTATAAATTCTTAATCTCTCCTTGCCCTTTTCTAAATACTCGATCCATCTATCTTGGAAATTGATCAAGGCTTTATGGGCCTATAACCAATCCATTCCTAGGATCACATCAAAAGCATGAAGTGGAGCTACATACAAATAACCTTCAATGGTATCACTATTTAGAGTAATCTTTGTCATTGGAAAACATTGGTTTACTGAGTAGGTTTACCCAGAACCATACTCAACCTTCCATCCATGAGCCAAATATCCTGGCCTTTTCAACATATCCCTTACTAAATTAGAAGAAATGAAACTATTTGTGGCTCCACTATCAATTAGAATTTTCACTTCTTTATTAAAAACTTTACCTTTTATAAGTAGTGGGGTGGCTTGCCCCTTCAACTTCTGATTCTCGGTTGTAGTATAAATACGGTGTGTAGGTTCCTTTCCTTTAGCACTAGATGTACTTGGTCCTAGTTTATATGAGCATTCATTAGAATAGTGAGGGCCTCTGCAATTATAGCACCCTTCCTTGGGTCCTTTCTACTTTTCAAGTTTTTGCTCCCCTGCCTTATCGAAACTAGAGTTTGTGATTTTTGAAGTTGAGATTTTTCATTGTTGGGGTTGTTATTGTTTTTATTTTAGAAATTATTTTTGAACCACCCCTTTTTCCCATCTTGTTTCTTCTTGAAATTTTGAGGATTCTTGGTTTTTCGATCCTCTACCTCTTCCCACTTTAGAAATCCTTGGCTATTTCTATTTTTTAGTTTTTATTAGTCTTGCTCGAATAGTGCCGCAAATTTAAATTGGAAGTGCAATTCTACCTTCTTTGCCAAATCATATGCTTTTTACAACGTTTTAGGCTCTTGCATGTTTACATCATACCTTATTTTAGATTCCAACCCATAGAATGAACTTATGAACCCTCATTTTCTCATCATAAGTGGGTACATACTTTAGTGATCACACCAAAATTTTGTAATATATCTTAATCATCTTGGTTCCTTGCCAAAAATTGGAAAACTCCTCAAACTTTACTGTATAAAAGTGTTCTGTGAGGAACCTCTTTTTGAATATTTTGATAAAATATTTCCATTTAATGTCGACAAGTTTGATCTTATTCTTCTCATAGTGGGTTTCCCACCAATCCAAGGCAACCCCTTCTAAGTAGATTGTGGCCCAAACTATTTGGGTTCCTGAGGAGTAGCCCTTTACTATAAAATAAATCTCCAATTCCCTCAACCATGCTTCAGTTGTGTCTCATTCTCCTTCTCCATAAAAATTATCAATGGGAATGTTTTTCAAATCCTTAGAAATATTTTTTTCCATAAGAGCTTTGGCTTCCAATTGTTCTATAGTTATTCTATCAGCTTGGCTAACCTCTGAACCTCTAGCTTATGAATTTTGATTCACAATTGTTTCCAATACTTGTTTCATTTGATATCTGCATGGCAGCTACCATAGCAGTGAGGTCTTCCACCCCTCTATTGGAGCTTTCTAGATTCTCCTCTTGGATCTCCTCCTTGAAATTATATTGTCGAGTCATCCTAGGTGGAGGCCTCTCTCTTATGATTTTAGGTGCCATATTTAACTTGGTTATAACTAAGAAAATATTAGGCTACGACTTCACCTAGAATTGAACTACTAACCCAAGTTATAATACGGAATTTTTTTGCTAAAAATATCTAAAATCTAACTAGGGTAGTATTCCAAGTTGATGATGAATCATCAATGCCAAATTCCATACTTATCATAATTAAGGCATCACAACATTATAATAACCCTTGGGTTTAATCCCCATTAGATTATATCAAGCAGAGGATTACAGGTCTTCCTAAATTTATCTTAAAACTTAAGAAAGCCTTCATCCAAATTCCTTTAGCACACATTAAGAAGCTCTATACCCTCATACCTAGAGCTCTGATACCAAATGTAATGACCCAAAATCTAGTTACATTAAAACACATAGAAATATTTTTTTTTACTAAGGAGAGGGATTCATAAACCCCTAACTGATCCTTAATTGACCTATTGTTTAAATCCCCTAAGTTTCCCGAAGAGCTACACCTCACCAAATACCCTCACACAAATCCATCTATGTAGGTGTATTATGTGTTACCGCAAATAAGTTTATCCCTCCCATCACTCTTGATGAGCTAAACTTATCACCTTCAATCCATTGAAGGTATACGCCCATCTCCATACCATACACAAATTAGTTTGTGTAGGTATGCTACGCGTACTATGAGTTAAGCTATCCATCTCATCTACACAATGAGCTATCTTAACTCAGATGTAGTCCTTCCACAACTTAGTTCCAATCTCCCTAAGGGGGTCTCAATTCCCTTAGGTCACCACTAAGTTCACCCTAGAACTTCATAATTATACCAATTAAGATTTATGTTTCCTATTTCTAGCAAGAAAGCAAGAATAAATACTAAATCTAACAAAAAAAACATAATTCAAAAAATATATAAGATATGCTTAGAAATGGAATCGACATTTAAAGAAGGTAAACATTAAATATGAAAGGAACTTAAATACACAACATAAATATTTAAAATACATGTTTCATCCATTAAACAACTATTTCAAATAATCAAGTGATACATTCTTTATATTCATAAGTCATAAACATAAATTAGAATATTCATTACCTCAACCAATGTCAAGATCATTGTTTCGGTTCCAGGTGTATCTCTTGACCCTCCTATTTCTCCATTGCTCATTTGATGATAGTAAGGGATCAAGACAACTTATGCATCTATATGCATATATTAAATGACTTCAAGCAAGTGCATGTTTAATTGAAAAGCTAATTTGCAACTATACAAATTTACTCAATGCATTCAATCAATACCATAAAGTATCCCATAGTTTCACTCTTATTATCATCAATAGAAAAGAGATTCATTTCATTAATTATAGATTAATTCACAAACTCCACCTTTAGCCAATCAAAGGTCTATAATTCCAATATGCAAAATATTTTTCCATAATCTAATAAGGGTCCATACCCTTAATAAATCACTTCAATTCCTTTAATTAATTAAGGTCCCATACCTTTAATAAATCAAATTCCATTTCATTCATTCAATAAACTAAGGTCCCATACCTTTAATCAATCAAATTCAAATTCATCCATTCAATTAACTAAGGTCCCATACTAGTTTTTTATTTTTTATTTTTATTTTTTTTGATAATTTTTTCTTCTCTATAGATAGAGAGAAAGAGGAAGTTGATTGAGGAGGGACGTTTTTCGTAGGACTGCCCAAACTATCGAACTTGTTTTGGCCATATTTCACTCATCCGGACTCGGATTGAGCTGAAATTTTGAGGGTAGATGCCTGAAAAACCCTAGAACGTCTCCACCAATTTTTAGATCATTTGGAGCAACACAGATCCTAGCGCATCCCTATGTGTGAACGAGATTTTTGGCAAGCGATTGTGCGAGGGTTTCATCTGGGTTGAGTGCAAGCAGCTCCAGAGGTTGGTTTTTAGGGCCTTCGGGCCCTAGAGGCCAATATATTTGTGGTTTATACTCAATATTTTAGTAGGATATGTTGCAGGGGATCCAATATGGGTTAGAAATCTATCTTTCAATAGATCATGTTGTGAACTTGAGTGACAATGACTTCCAATTTGCTGCACAAAATAAAAGTGAAAACCATACCTTTCCACGACGTCTAGGGCAAGGATTAAAGAGATCATGAAATAAGTTTCAAGCAGCTGATCAAAAAATGGCTCAGATCTCAAGTGAATCTGGTGCTAAGGTGCACCCACAAAATAAATCTACTATGAAAACCCCTGTCAAGGGTAAGAATTTCGAAGACTCAACCCCAAAAATGAATTTTAGGGATGCCCTCCATGGTGGACAGCCTCAGCCCAATGCTAATATTAATCTTAGGGCTTCCCATAAACCTCTAAGAATGCCTAAGATTGATCCCAAGAAAATAGAGTCAGGATGTCTTAAAGCAGCTGATGGAACTCCTATTGTTAAGCTTGATATGGGTAACATTCAGACTGGCATTGAAGATCTAGAAAAAAGAGGACTAATTTGTCGGTTCATGGGTTTTCATTCGAGCCTATCTGCTTTCAAAGTCTGGGCTACAAAAATCTGGAAAACTAAAGGTGAGTTACAAATCTCTATTTATCCAAATGGTTATTTTCTTGTTTTATTTGCTAATAATGAAGATAGAGAGAAAAATTTTCAAGGGGGTCCCTAGTTTTTTGGAAGGGTAGGGCTTTTCATGAAGCCCTGGCATACTAAATTTAAAGTCGAAGAAGAGATGCCTTCTACAGCTCTCGTGTGGGTTAGACTCTTTGGCCTCCCTATTGAATTTTGGAATCCTACTATTTTTTCTTCAATTGGAAACTCTTTAGGAACTTTTATGATGACTTTTGATTGTACTCAAAATTTTGAACATATTATTTATGCTCGGATTTGTGTTTTAATGGATTTTGACAAACCCCTACCTAAAAATATCACATTACAATTTGGGGAAGACACTTGGGAGCAAGTAGTGGACTATGAGAACATTCCTTTTCATTGTAGAATTTGCCATGAATATGGTCATTTGGCTAGTGCTTGCCCAAATAAAATTCTTGATCAAAAGAAAGAAGATATAAACTCAAGAGGTTTCCAAATGCCTAAGAAGAAGAACACTAAAAAAACCAGTTATGAAGGATCAATCAAAGTCATCTGCTAATATGTTTGAAATCCTTTCCACAAATGATGTCCCAAGTGAGGAAGAGGAAATAATGGAAACAAAAATCTTAGAAACACAATTTAAATATGAAGGGAAGAACTCAGAGACAAACCAACAAATCAAAGGTTTTCAACAAAAAAAAAGGAGAAAATTTACACAAGAAAAACAATCTTTTAAATGTCAAAACTTCAAATAATACAGGTCCCAATATAGACTCTGTTGAACCCTCTAGTAAAATTTTGGTTGTGTACGAGCATTCTTCAAGGTTAGAAGCCATCTCAGATTCAATTGGAGTAAGTCAAGAAATAGGGAAAAAAATTGAAGATGGATTCTAATCAAAAGGTAGGTCGCAAGACCAATCAATATCATATGGTAAAAGAAGGTGAAAAGCTTGTAGAGGAAGGTAAGATTAATGCCCTTCCCAATTTTTTAGCCCTGGTATTAATGAAGATCATCACTTGGAATATTAGAGGACTCAAAGGGAGTCTTTCAAAACAAAATGAAATTAGAAGAATGATTCAGATAAATCATCCACATCTTGTTTTCCTTCAAGAAACGAAGATGTCAATGGAGGATATGGACTCAATTGCTAGTAAAATTTGGCCAGCTAGAAAAGTGGTTTCCCTCAGTTCCCAGGGGACTTCTAGTGGCATTGCTTGTCTTTGGGACCCAAAAGAGGTAGTTATTCACCATATGGTTGGCAGTTGGGGTCTTTTGGCTATAGCTATTCAAAGTAGACATTCCAACCAAATTATGCTCTGCATTATTATTTATGCTTCGACTACTTTGGAGGAAAAAAGAAGATAGTGGAAGGATATAACTCATATTATCTCTCATTTTCCTGAAGCTTGGATCTTGATCGGAGGAGATTTCAATACCATCCTCTCTCTGGATGAGAAAATGGGGGAAATAGAAATTTGGACAAAAGCACTGACCTCATGAGTGAATATATTGCAAACCTCCATCTTGTGGACATCCAACTAGATAATGGCCTTATGACTTGGTCTAACAGAAGGCAAGGCTTAGCTTGTATAATGGAGAGATTGGATAGGTTTTTGCTCTCTAAAAATTTCTTAATCCATGGTCACATTCCTAAAGTGAAGACTCTTAACAATGTTGGTTCGGATCACTGGCCAATCATGGTGGAAATGTGGAAAACCAATGTGAGTTTCTCTCCTTTTCATTTTCAATTAATGTGGCTCAGAGATAGTTCCTTTAGACCTCATGTGCAACAATGGTGGAAGGAAGGTAAGCCTAGGTATGGGACTAAGATGTTCTATTTTGCCAAAATACTGCAATACATTAAATCCAAAATCAAGACTTGGAACTGGAAGGAGTTTGGGGATGTTCATAAAAAAACATGAAGTTATTGCTCAACTTGAAAATTTGAATAAGAAAATCCATTTAGATGGCCTCACAGAGAATAGAAGTGCAGATGAAATTAAACTCACAACTCAGTTAGAGGAATGGGAAAAAAGAGAACTCTTATGGAAGCAAAAATCTAGAATTCAATGGCTCAAAGAAGGAGATCGAAACACAAATTTCTTCCACAAATCTCTTCTAGCTCGAAGATCTCACAACTTTATTTCTTCCCTGAAATCAGATTCTGGAGATGTTGTCTATACTTGGGATGGCATGAACTCTATTGTTGTCGATTACTTTTCCAATATTTTTGTTGCTACTCCTCTTGACTCAGCTTCTCAACAAAATGTTCTTCAAGCAATCCCTTCTCTTATCACTTCTGAGGAGAACTCTATTTTGACTGCTCCTGTTACTATCAATGAGCTTCAACAGGTAGTTTTTAAAATGCAAAAAGGGAAAACCCTAGGTCCTGATGGTTTTCCCATTGAGTTCTACCAAGAGTTCTGGGATATCCTTCATGCTGATTTATTAGAGGTGGTGGAAGAAGCCAGGAAAGCCAAAGAAATTTTGAAGGTTATCAATAAAACTTATATTACTCTTGTTCCAAAAGCTCAAGAGGTTGATCATATCTCAACTTTTAGACCTATTGCTTTATGTAATGTTCTTCTCAAAATCATTACTAAGATCATGGCAGAAAGGTTGAAGCCTCTTTTGCATAAGATTATTTCCCTGAACAAGGGGGTTATGTGGAAGGGCATCAAATAGTAGATGAGATAGTTCTTGCTCAGGAAGCCATCCATTCCATGGATATGCAAAAATCTCCTTCCATGTTCATTCGGTTAGACTTATCCAAAGCTTATGACAGAGTGGATTGGCACTTCCTTATCAAAGTTTTGAGGCAATTTGGTTTCTCTAAGGATTGGATGGATTGGATTATGGGATGTATCTCTTCAGTTTCCTACTTAGTTCTTATCAATGGCAGGCCTTCTCAGTCATTCCCAGCTTCCAGAGGTATTAGGCAAGGTGACCCGCTATCCCCTTATTTATTCATCATTCTTGTTGAATGCTTGGGTAGGACTATAACCAAAAAGAGGGAAAACAAAACCCTTGAGGGAGTTACCATTGCTCATGGAGCTAGACCTATCTCTCATATTCAATTTTTTGATGACTCTACTCTTTTAGGTAAAGCTACAGTTAAGGAAGCTTCTAATATTAAGCAAATCATTAGCTATTTTTCTAAGGCTACTGGGCAGTTGATCAATGAAGATAAATCTAAAGTTATTTTCTTTCACTGCTCTGCAGACAGGAATCCATGGTCTTGGATAAATTAAGATATAAGAAGACCTCCCTTTCGATCACTTATTTAGGTATTCCCATCAATATTCAAAGGCAAAAAAAATATTGGAATTGGTTGTTGGACAAAGTCAAGAAGAAAATTGGAAAGTGGACCAACAGGTGGCTTTCTTCTAGGGGTAGAATCACCTTGGTAAAATCAGTCCTTCAAGCTATTCCTATTTATGTTTCTTCCATGTTGAATATCCCAAAGGTTGTTCTTCGAGAACTAGATCAAATCAGTCATCGATTCCTCTGGAGTGGTACTAAGGAGAAAAGAAAATGGGCCTTGGTGAAATGGGACACTTTATGTCTTCCTAAGAATGAAGGGGGTTAGGATTTTGGTCTTCTATTAATAACAACAAAGCTTTAGCTGCTAAATTATATTGGAGGATGTTGCATAACCCCAATGCTCTTTGGGCCAATAATCTTCATGCTAAATATGTTGAGAACAAAAGTCCTGAAGACCTTGTTCGCTATCAACTTCCTACCAAAGGTTCTCCCATTTTAGCAGTTCTTAAGACTGGTGAGGATTTGATAAAGAAAAATTTATTTTGGATCATTCATAATGGTCAACAGGTAAATTTTTGGATAGATTCTTGGGATGGTCACAAGCCTTTGATAACTCAGTTTCCCGATTGGAGGCCTTGGATGGAGGAGCTTCACCGAGCTAACTGGATAAAGGTGGCTAATTATTATCGGTACCATACTGGTAATTCAAAGGTTGGTAGATATTGGATCCCTATTGAGGACTGGCCTATTCAAATCCTAGAAAGGCAAAGACAAGATATCCAAGGCATCCTTCATATGAGATCTCTCTCTTGGTCCCATGAAAAAGATTGTTTTGGATGGAACAACACTACTAAGGGTGAGTATTCAGTTGCTCAAGGTTATTTGACCTTATGCCATAATAATCCCAACCAATATTCTGACATATTTTCTCAGTTGTGGGCTCAAAAGCTCTAGCCTAAGGTGAGGTTCTTTACTTGGCTTTTATTGCATCGTAGGGTGCTTACTGGTGAGCAACTTATGAAGCGTGGTTTTCATGGCCCTTTTAGATGTGAAATGTGTGGAGAGAATGTAGAAACTCTCAGCCATATTTTTATTGAGTGTACTTTAGCCTCTGAGCTATGGAGGAGAATGGCCACTTTACTTGGCTTACAATGGTCCAATTTTTTTACTTTTGAACAACTTTGGAGGGATTGGCCTAAACAAGAGGGTGTTGATCATTTTATTAGGCAGTTAGTTTGGATGGGTTCTACCATTCTTCTTTGGAATATCTAGAATGAAAGGAACAACCAAATTTTTAATCAAGATAGGAAGGATATTCACTATATTTGGCAAAAGACCATAGCCAACTTAGTTGAATCAGTCCATCAACTCCTTAATCACCCCCAAAACTCCCACCAAAGATGGGATCAAGTGATGCAAATATTGAAGATTAAATCTTCTAAGGGCAACCAACTTAAAGGGAATGTGAGTATTTGTAAGATGGATAGGACAAGAAATTGGCAACCTCCTCCTAAGGATTTTGGAAAAGTCAATACTGATGGAGCCTCTAGAGGGAACCCTGGAAAAGCTAGTGCGGGAGGAATTGGTAGACTTTCAGATGGCTCCCTGGTTTTTACTTTTGCTGAGAATTTGGGTATTCTTTCCAATAACCTTGTTGAGGGGTATGGTATCCTCAGAGGCCTTCAAGAGGCTACTAAGGTTGGATGGGAAAAGGTGTTAGTTGAGTCTGACTCTCAACTCATGATTAATATTTTGAAGACTCCTTCTAAGAATCATAAGGTTGATTGGAGAATAAAAAGAATTATTGAGAAGATTCAATTAATCCAGATGGGATTTTTGAAAGTTGATTACAATCATGTGGTCAGAGATCAAAACAAGAGTGTTGATGCTTTAGCTAATTGGGCTTTGGACAAAGGTGATCTTACTTGTTATGGCCACCCTCCTAGATGGTGGGCTTCACAAATAAGGGAAGCTCTTCTTTCTATCATTTCTTTGGATGGCTCCAGTTCTGAAGGTACCTAGTTTCTTCTTGCTTTATTTTTGCTTCTCTTTGGTTCGGTCAGGGTATTTTAGTTCCCTAGCTCAAACTATTCTTTCTTTTGTTTCCTCTATTGATTCTTGCCTTAAAAGTCTTTTGGTCTAGAAAGGTCATTGTTATGTTCAATTTTTTTTTTTTTTTTTTTTTTTTGTTTAGTTTTTTGAGGTGTGTGTTTTTTTGTTTTGTTTTGTTTTTGTGTTTTTTGTTGTTTGTTTTTTGTGTTTTTTGTTATTGTTCTTGTGTTTTTGTTGTTCTTGTTCTTGTGTTTATGTATGTTTGTGTTAATTCGTGTTTTTGTGTGTGAGTGTTTTCTATGTTTTTTGTTT
Organism: Wollemia nobilis; assembly: GCA_028583015.1. NCBI lineage: Eukaryota > Viridiplantae > Streptophyta > Pinopsida > Araucariales > Araucariaceae > Wollemia > Wollemia nobilis. The sequence continues at coordinate 369,889 of JAQPPZ010002552.1, forward strand.
TTGTTTATTGTTTATTGTTGGTTGTTTTTTTTTATTTTTATTTTTTAATTTTTTAGGTTTTGGTTGTTTTTATTTTTCATGTTTTTGTTGGTTATGTCTTTGTAGTGTTATGTTGTTTTTGTCATGTTTGTGTTTTGTTATGTTGTTCTTGTGTTTTTTCTATGTGGTTCGTGTTGTGTTTTTTTATCTTATTGTGTGTGTGTTTGGTTGTGCTTTATCTTTTTGACACACTCAAGGAGCATGTTTTTTATTTTATTTTATTATTTTTATTTATTTATTTATTTATTTTAATCTTATTGTGTGTTTGTTTGCTCCTTGAGTATGTCAAAGGTGGTAGGCCAGGTTCGAGCCCTGGGTGATTTTGGTGGAATGGATACCCCTGCCTCCTTGGGTCTTACCCGAAAGTGGCATCCCTTCTGGGATGTTTTCCACAAAAAAAATTAAGGTCCCATACCCTTAATTAATCAATTTTTATTTTTTAAACTAACTAAAGTCCCATATTTTTCTTTTGATTACAGAGGAGAGTTGGTAACAACCATTATTTTTAGTAACTGGTCAGCGCAGGGTTCAAACCATACGGATTCCAACCACCAAACCTATCCATCTTGTTAATTATTGACCCGATGTGATATGGGAACTGTCAGTTGCTCGAGGTTCATACTGTCATCGTCGGTCTAGCGCACACTTAGAGGATTCAGAACAGACTACTACCTTTGCAAACTGGCACCACCAAGGTTTAAACCTAGGTCTCTTTCCAACAAGTGTCCATATAGATTAGCACTTACCAATCCACCTAGCCCTTGGGGCTACTAAAGTCTCATACCTTTAATTAATATAATAACCCAATATCTTATAACATTCAACCACAAGGTTTCACAAACTACCATCTTATTGACCTAGGAATGTAAACAATTTCTCCATTTAAATGAAATATCCTAATAGGTTCAAACTAACCATTAGATCAAAAGGATATTAACAAAAGGGATTGCTAATTTTAGCCCTCAGGACAATACAGATCAATTTTTTTAACTAAAATAGAATATATTAATATGCATAACATATAACAATGGTAAATTCAATGGAATTTTAGGGTTTATCAAGACGTATCATTATATGAATAAGCAATTACATGTTTTGTTAAAGGCTTTTCATGTTGTTCAACAAGAATGCTCTATTTTTCAAAGGCTCACTTACAAAATGCTCTATTTTTCAAAGGCTCACTTACAAAATAGGAATAAAGCATCTTCCTCTTTAAGAAGAGGTAACTCGTAAGTGTCAAAGCACCTGAATTTATGCCTACTTGTAACAATAGCCTTTCATCCCTCTTTTTTTTTAACGAACCCCATTTGTTAGTCCTTATCCACAATTTTTTTTTTATAAATGTTTATATAGCAATGACCTAATCCATAACCTAAGATAGGCATATTCCATTTGGAACGTATATTTCAAGGCATATAGCTTTGAGATCTATAGAGACTTGATCAGAGTCTCACAAGTAGAAGTGATCAGCTTCTACAAAACCTTCATACCCCACTTGGTATGTACGCTAGCCTAGCATACTGGTTTCATCCTCTTAAAAGGAGAAAATCACCAAATGGTCCACCCAGACCAGGTGAATGCCTTGAAGATGGTAACCCATCATGGATGGAATAACCACACCTATGGTTATCTATAAATATTTAGCTCTAATCTAATCCATCTAGAAAGGAGTTCTAATATTATTGTATCACTATTGTGATAAAAATCCATGGAACATCTATCTTTAATCCTCCTTGCACATTATTACACCTTTAATTAGGCAATCCCTCTAATGAATTCCTTTTAAATGGACAATACTAGTCCCATGTAAATTTAATCCTTTAGTGTAGAGAGGAGGATCTATCTTGGTTTGTAAATCAAGGTCATAGTGTCCTCTTGAGAGCTTCATTCCATAATATGATTTCAACTAAACCATCTTAAGTGCATTTAATCCATGAAGCAAGATTCATTACATCTTGTCCTTAGGTTTGAAGCATTATACAAAACCTTCTTTTAGACAGATTTGTGTTTCATTCAAGAATAAGGATATGATGCGTAAATCCAATTTATCCCCTAAATATTTAGTTTCTACAACGATAATATAAAGTGTTACATATAGAAAAGTGCATCATTCATAAATAATTATCCCACAATACTATGAAAAGATAAACAATTTCCATTGATCATCTAACACACCTAAGTGAGCATGCATCCATCACATACCAAAAGTAAATGAGACTATTGTATTACCATAAAATTAATCATACATTTCTAACATCCATACATTGTTAATCTACTGAAACTTAGCATACATTCTATCATCATTCTTAATTATAGTGCATGGAAAATTACATCATAAATCATTTACATTTGAACATAAATGCAATATTAACAAGATATAATAAATCAAACCACAAGTAAAGTGACACAAGGATTTACCCTGATAAACCCTTATAGGAAAAACCCAGCCTCCAAAATATTTCTTCCTCTTTTTCATAATCTTAAATGGTAAACTTTACAATAATAGCAGGTCATCTACCGAAACTTCTCTTCAATATAGGTCAAAGTATACAAAAATTCCTTTTGACCTATTGATGTAATTAAGGAATCACCCAATACCTTATTCTATAACATCAATATAAAATTCACTATACCATTAAGGAATCTCTAGTTCCTAAGACATTTAACATCTTACATTGTTTATGAAAAGTCATTGGATTATATTTTGGAGATATCGTATTTCAAGGGAGTCCTATAGATTCCCTCAAGAATGAATTCCAAATTCATTCCCTCAACTTTTACTTCATAAATTAAAGTCCCATACCCTTAATTTATGAAGCACTCATAAACAATTCTATACTAATTTCCTCTAGATTTGGTGTAATTTCCTTATCAATAATGGATCCATATCTTCCAACCTAATTGTGATATGTATTACTACAAAGGATCTCAAGATATTTTGTTTTAATTCATAGTTTAACTAAAATTATCTTATCTTACTTTTATGAACCATAGATTCATTAACATCATAGCAACTATAGTCTCCATTCCTTACGACGAGCTTCAATACTTCTATTTCCTAAATTTTTTGTCAAAGTTTGACTTGTTTCTACATAAAAAATATTTTCTATTAAAAGCAACTCATAGTAATCTCTTTCTCCCTACTAATAAGTTTTACCTCGAAGTATATAAGTGCTTATTCAAAATTCCACTTTATTCATTTTATGGTCATACATAAGTGGTCTCCACTATATTTGTTTAATACTAATTAAATAAATATGTAACTAGTATACCCTTATTAACCCTTGAAATGTATCAATTCCTTATTTTAATATTGCCATTTTCTTATTGAAGATGATTCTCGAGTAATTAACCTTAATAGACTCACACTTACATACTAATTTGATATTATTTAAAATGGTATTCAGTAACCATACCACCATGGTTCTCTAAAATAATTTCTTGTGAATATACCTTCAGTAACTTAGTAGGATTTAGACTGCACAACATTCAAAGCAAAGGGAGTGGTTCTAAAAGATAACATTGTGCTATCCATATTATGTCTAGTGAATTCCTCTGATGGGGTCAGAAAGGATAACTATGAACATGCCATGATGATGATAACAAAGGCTAGTAGGTTACTTTTCCAAAATGAAATTTTATGCTTACCTTAGCAGAGACTGCTCGCGGTCTCATCACATATCTAGGGGTTTTTATATATCTTGATCACAAATAGGCTCCCTCTTGATTGCTCATTCAGCATAATTTTTGGCCTATACACTGGCCTACCAATATCAAGAGAGTTATCTACGAACCCCTGGCTATCATCGCGTGACTCCTCCCTAGGCTATCCATCCACCTATATTTATCCCTATCTCTTAGGCTTCGGTAAATTTAGCCTCCATCTCATTATTCTCATAAGGACGACTCATCAAGCCCATTTTTGTTATCATGACAATACACCCTTGGCTTATAAAACGATCATCTTCTCTTGTTCTTAGATTGACCATCTATGGAAGATAATGTATTTAAGACTGTCCTTCGTGAATAACCATCTTATCACCCATGAATACAAAAGCAAGTGCTTGGTGGGTTTTCAAAGGCTAGCATAGATCAAATTTTACCAAGAGATTGAGTATCCAATACACCGACCATGGAAGATTTGACCTGTATACTAAGCTACCCAAAAATGGGAAGGATCAAGAAAAACATCATTGCAGTGGCCGATGAACGTAGATAAGGAATCTAGCAATTTCCAACATCAGCCCTTGCAATACCCCTTGTTCTAAATGGTGTTTTCTCGTGACAAGCAAGTTGGGATATATTGACTAAAAAATAGGGTAAGCTCTAATGGCCCCGTTGGTGTCACTACCAACCCTCTACTAGATGGATCAGGATTCATTTCTATCTTCCCTCTTGATGGCCTCCACTTAGTCATTCCATTAGACCATCTAGTGAGGGCAAAATTATTAGTAGGTGAAGCTACCCTCGCAGGGATGACTATCGACATGAGATTATTTGAATGATTCTAGACGCTTCTGTTGGTCCGGCTTTCATACGCACCCCCGCGAAAGGATGGGCAGGAAGCCGCCGGAGACACCCACGGGACGGATCCCACTCACTTTAGGATCTAGCTGGTTATCCAAGGTGCGAGTTACGAAGTTGGGTCGAATGGCTATTCACTCTTTTCCACTTCTGGAATAGATTTCAATATGGATCGCTCTCGTTACCTTACAGTGGGGTTCCTGAACTTGTTCAGTAGTTGTCAAAAGTTGTTTATCGTATTTAACTTGAATTCTTGATCTAGCTCTCATGGGTCAGCAGATTTAAATAAAAGACAAACAAAGAAAATAAAAATGGATCATTCACCGAAAACAAAGAGAGGGTAGGGTAGGGCAGAAAGAGAAGTTTATCAAACATCAACTCGTAAAACCCTAAACTATCAATCTTATCTATGCTACTCGCTTCACAATAGAACAAATCAAAGAAGAAAGTGTCCAATACCTAAGATCACTTTCAACTAAGAGCACAAGGCAGAGTGAAACAGATCTAGCAAAAAATTATAAATCCAAGGGCAACTGGTTAAAACTGGTATCTTTCACCGACAGCCTAGCTCACACAGTGAAGACAGAGCAATTAGAACAAACTTAACCTCAAATCTATAATTTCCCTAGCAGACAATAGAACAACTGAAACCTAACACCATATTTAAACATGATATCTCAGATTTACAGCATATATCTAGTAAACTTTAATGGAACGGATAACAAAAGAAGATACACTTATCACACTCGCAAAATATTAGGCTCCCGGCCATGCTATCACGTAAAAGCTAAAGCACATCAACTCCAAGTCCGAAAACAAAGGATTTCACAAAATTTGCAAGAAATTGCTTATAAGCCTTTTATTTCTAAGTCTCCGCCTCTCGCGATTACATTGAGAAGAAGTATTTATAGATTCAGGATGGACCCCGATCTTTTCAGAAATATCTTCTTCTCATAACTGCAAATCTTATCCATCTAAACCCTAGGACCCGGGTTTTACAATAAAAATCCATTTAAAATCAAAGTCCGGATAGAACTTAACCCTTCGGCAAATCGTGGAGTCACTGCCATAAATGGAGAAGATAAAATCTAAAGCCACTTGCATTCATCCGCAACTGCAAATAAATGCCTCCATTAATTCTCGTTGGTGAGCCGGATGAGTCACCACTTCTCCATCAATTTGATCTCCGTAAAGCCATCCCTGAGTTGAAATGGTCTCCATGTTATTAATTCTGCAATAATTCGCCATTGAATGCCCTCACCGGCATCTTCTCCTCTAGCATGGCGGTCCTCGACTAAATCCGCACTTTAACTTTGAATTTATGGCCTTTCCTGGTTGTCCCGTAAGTGCCAGATGGAATCCTGCATGAAAGACAAAAAGATTATATTAGCACTTTAATAAACATTAAATTTAAGCTTTAAAGGTTAAAACATTAATTAAAAACCCTAAAGCAAGCTTGCATGTCGGCTTCTGTTTGTCTGCCTCACGCTTTGACACGTGTCGCTACCCCAGGATGCCTTCTGTTTCCCGCTGGAATGCACTTCTGGTCAACTTAGGACTTTCTCTCTCCTATCGCGATTCTGCGACATGTCGCGATTTCGCGACATGTCGCGAAATCGCGACGTCCCCACTCGCCGCTTCTTCCCCGTCGGCCGCGAAACGTGACATGTCACGATTTCCGACATGTCGCGAAATCGCGCCTTCCCGCCTCCGTACAACTTCTTGATTTTCACTCGCGATTCTCGACATGTTAGCGACGCCGCACCTTTTGGACTTAGCCACTTTTTCTCATCAACCCAAATAGAACACGTCGCGATATCGCGACAGCTCTCGTAGCCGCATGCTTGACCGCGTTGACCGCGATTTTGCGACACATTTGCGACTTAGCCGATTTTCATTCTGCAGCCCACTTTCTCTCTCCTACCGTGAAAATGCGACATGTCACGATTTCGCGACATGTCGCAAAATCGTGCCCTTCCGTACGTTTTCTTTCTCTCTCCTCCGATCGACAACGATTTTGCGACACTTTCCAAAAATGGAAATGTCACGATATCGCGACACTTCCAAAAATGGAAAGTGTCACGATTTCGCTACACAAAAATGACTTAGCTGCTTTTTGATTTACCTGTCGCGATTTCGCGACATTTTCCATTTTTGGAAGTGTCGCGATATCGCGACACTACCAAAAATGGAAAGTTTGATTTTTCATGAATTTATTCAACTCGTTTTCTGGATTTTTCTCGGTACCGTTGCAAGATTTTGTTTGTGCATGAATGATTCTAGCATGTAAAAAGTGAATTCTTGGATAACACAAACTGGAATGCAAGAAAAAGCACAACTTTAAAAAGGAGGCAAGCAAATTTGGATTTAAAACCCGAAAATTATCAAGAGGGTCCCCGCTGCAAAAATGGAATTTCAGAGCTTTCTAAGGATGGAATCTTATTTTTCAGGGGGGGTGTGTTGCTTCTCAACAAATGGCGATATCTCCGGGTAAAATAGTAGCACTATTTTAGAACCCAAGACTCGGGTTTCAAAACAAAAAGACCATGCATCATGCCTTGCCACAGACATTCTTCACAATAAATTGACTGCCAACTGCTAGCTGTTAAAATTTCCCAAGGACATACTAGGCTGAATTACTTCAAGGAAGATTTCTGATGTGCAATTTCAAAGGGTATAAAACTTTCTTCAAGGATGACTGGATTGAATGATGAACTTTGGACCGATCAACTTTTCTAGATTGTAAAAGGGGAAACCGAGTAGAGCTCGGTTTACTAGTTTAGCCTTTTACAACTCTAGACAGAGTTACCCTTTAGATTTACACGACCCAAATTTACAACTGTAGGGCATAATCTAATATTGGCTACCTCTTTCATCATATAATTCTTTTATTTTTCTTTTCATCTTTTTTTTTTTTTTATATCTCTCCCTCTGAAATATATCAATATCTGAAATGCTTTTAGAGAAATCACAATTTTCTTTTAACATTTGATCAATCTGGAACTGCTTCACCTAGGCACCGATAGCCTCCGTGGATACCCAAATAATTGCATGAACCATAGTCCCCTCTTATAACCAACTTTTCTTGGATTCCCCGGAGTTCCTCCAACAAAACAAAGATAGCAGTTTTTCTATCATTAAAACAACTGTGGCAAGTAAGACACAAGATCCAATCATCTCTCTACCTTTGTCCTGAATAACAAAATAGTTCTACAGTTCAGAGTAAGCAGACTATCTCAATTAGAATAATGAACAGAATGGGGTACTGGATTGTGGATTTATCAGCTCAGAATAAAACAATCTTCAGCAGGCTGACTTTTCATTGATTGCTCAGGCAGAGGTTAAAGGACAAATATTTCAGAAGCCAAAGGACTTTGCACAGACTTCCAAGGACGAAATGCTCTAAAGCAAAACAAAATAAAACGTACGTACTAAACACAATGAAAAAGAAAAGGAATAAGAAAATAAAACACAAATAAAAGAAACAAACTAAAAGACCACACAAAGCAACTAAACAAAGAACCTAAACCAAAGCCAAATAAACTAAACGCAATCTAAAAAGAAAAAGAACCCAATAAAGAACTAAAGCAAATAAACCTAAACAAAAGACCCGGACGAAGACTTAAACAACAAGCTGACATAAAAAGACAAAGAAAGGAAATAAAAAGCACTGACAAAAGAAATAAACTGCACAAGCTAAAACTGAAAAACTTCAAAGCTTACTTACAATGTATACATATGTTACAACTTCCCTTCATACTCAAAAAATGCAGCAGTTGGGAAAGCAGAGAAATGGTGCCTTAAAATTTTTTTGACCATGTGCAAGTAATTTAGAAAAATTACCTTTCAGGTCCTGTTGACGAAATGCACTCCACACTATGCTTCAAAAATTTGCTATCCCGGGAAAGACTTGTGTTTATCGTCTTCCCCGTCCCATTTGAAAACAAATCGCAACTCCTTCAAATTAAACAAATCATATAATAACAAATCATATGATAACATGTTTATGCTTCTAATTGAAGGGTTTGCAGTAGTTCTTTCAAAAGGACCGAATGTAAAAAACCCCCAGGATCAAATACCTTAAAATCTTGACAGCACCCGCACCACCACATCTTCAAAATTATGTGACAACCGAAAGAAATCATGTTTTATCCCGTATGCCCCGGTTCTTAACAACTTGAACATTTTGTGGTTGCCGTATCGCTTCAATATCCAGGACTTCAATTTTTATCCCTCTAGCATAATGTTTACAATTTTCCTTTTCACCTGAGCCTTGCTTAGATTTAACCTCATCAATGTGCAATATCCAAACATCATGGTTGTGATTGATTAGAGTCAGAATCGTTCCCACCTTCTCGCTTGCCAAATTATAAACTCCAATATCTCGCATCAACACACTTTATAGCCTTTTCTTTGATATTATGTTCAGAAGTTGCAGCTTATGTTGAGACAAGCTCATCAATTCCAAGTTGGCCGACCACATTCATATTTACTATCTTTTCCTCCTTTTCTTGAAATTCAACAGTTGGTCCAGAGTAAGCCTCAATCAAGTTAACCTTTTGTTCAACAATCTGAGGCAGTTCATAGAGGGTGATGTCAGCTTTAAGTTCCCTCATATCCTCAATGATGTTATCCTCCTCAGTTACTTCTGCATAGTGACATTGAATCTCACTTTCATCATCCTCTGATGAGGAAGGATCATTGTTAGGTTCTGGACTCTGACATCTCAAATTATAACTCGTCCATTTTGAACTGTTGAAAATCTTGCATTTCATCCACAGGAGTCTCGTACAAGACTTTCTGTCTCTTCAGAAAAGTGACAGAATCGAAACCCCGGTTGTACTATTTTTGGGTGAACTAGAAATATCAATATTTCTTTGATCTCTAGGAAAATTTAACTCACCAGGAAAACTTCAGATTTGGGTGGTGCCGGATCACAACTGTTCGCTTCAAGCACTTCCACTTTGAACTTGTCGAACTTTTCTCCGTATTTTGCACATGCCGAGTGGATGTCACAGCTTAACGGAGTCTCCTTGGGTAGAGCATGACATGTTGGCACTAACTCATGATGTGGAATGGGATTCAAAATAGGCATGTTCTCGTGTAACATAGGATATCAAAGGACTCGCTCGTAATTTGAGGCCCTAACTGTCTCTCAAGAATTAAGGCTTCTTTATAAGCCCCCGCCAGGGTTGTGATATTGGTGTCTCTCTTGAGGAAAATAGAGGTCACCGAATCCAATGCATTCTTGTAGATTTCTAAGGCCGGATTTGCATTTGGGATGTAATGGCCATTCATTCTACCGTAAGCTCTTTGGAACCTCATATTGAAAGACCCGACGCTTTCTCCCGACTCTCTCTTGATGCTGGAAAATTGTTGGTATAACACACTGGGGTCTATCACTTCCCCAAATTGTGATATAAAAGCTTTCTCTAGATCATCCCACCTAGTAATGGAATTGCTGGTGAGGTTTAAAAACCACCATAAGCTCCCTCCTCGGAGAGTGAACGGGAACAATCTGCAGACAACATCTTCATGCTGTATATTTAACAATTTTAAAGCATTTTTGAAAGCTAGCAGATGTTCTTCTGCAGTTCTTGTCCCATCATGTTTATACCTAGGGAGATACCTTTCTGGATTTCTAGGCAAGTCATGGGCTATACCCGAGATATTCAAAGCAGTGGGGCCCAACCAATTTGCCATTATTACTTGGCTGACAGTGATATTCTGAGTTGTAATTGGATAACTGCCAGTGGAGATAAAACTGTTCTTAACTTGAGGTCTTCTCTGGCAATTTTAAAAACTGTACTGACAACTTAATGTTGGTGTTAAGTCCTGTTGTTCAGGCAAAAACTCTAACCACAGAATTTTAAATCAGCACTCACAAACTTACAATACTTGAACTGAGTTCAACAGGCCCTCCTTCTAGCGCCAATTAGGTGTTGGTCCGGCTTTCATACGCACCCCGCGAAAGGATGGGCAGGAAGCCCCGGAGACACCCACGGGACGGATCCCACTCACTTTAGGATCTAGCTGGTTATCCAAGGTGCGAGTTACAGAGTTGGGTCGAATGGCTATTCACTCTTTTCCACTTCTGGAATAGATTTCAATATGGACCGCTCTGTTACCTTACAGGGGGTTCTTGAACTTGTTCGAGTTGCAGTTGTTTATCGTATTTAACTTGAATTCTTGATCTAGCTCTCATGGGTCAGTAGATTTAAATAAAAGACAAACAAAGAAAATAAAAATGGATCATTCACCGAAAACAAAGAGAGGGTAGGGTAGGGCATAAAGAGAAGTTTATCAAACATCAACTGTAAAACCCTAAACTATCAATCTTATCTATGCTACTATCTTCACAATAGAACAAATCAAAGAAGAAAGTGTCCAATACCTAAGATCACTTTCAACTAAGAGCACAAGGCAGAGTGAAACAGATCTAGCAAAAAATTATAAATCCAAGGGCAACTGGTTAAAACCGGTATCTTTCACCGACAAGCCTAGCTCACACAAAGGAAGACAGAGCAATTAGAACAAACTTACACCTCAAATCTGTAATTTCCCTAGCAGACAATAGAACAACCGAAGCCTAACAAAGATATTTAAACTTGATAATGGCAGATTTACAAAGATATATCTAACAAACTTTAAATGGAACGGATAACAAAAGAAGATACACTTATCACACTCGCAAAAGATTAGGCTCCCGGCCATGCTATCACGTAAAAGCTAAAGCACATCAACTCCAAGTCCGAAAACAAAGGATTTCACAAAATTTGCAAGAAATTGCTTATAAGCCTTTTATTTCTAAGTCTCCGCCTCTCGCGATTACATTGAGAAGAAGTATTTATAGACTCGAGGATGGACCCCGATCTTTTCGAAAATATCTTCTTCCTTAACTGCAAATCTTATCACATCTAAACCCTAGGACCCGGGTTTTACAATAAAAATCCATTTAAAATCAAAGTCCAGATAGAACTTAACCCTTCGGCAAATCGTGGGAGTCAGCTGCCATAAATGGAGAAGATAAAATCTAAAGCCACTTGCATTCATCCGCAGCTGCAAATAAATGCCTCCATTAATTCTCGCCGGTGAGCCGGATGAGTCACCACTTCTCCATCAATTTGATCTCCGCAAGGCCATCCCTGAGTTGAAATTATCTCCATGCTATTAATTCTGCAATAAATTTGTCATTGAATGCCCTCACCGGCATCTTCTCTTCTAGCATGGCGGTCCTTGACTAAATCCGCACTTTAACTTTGCCTTTATGGCCTTTCCCGGTTGTCCCGTAAGTGCCAGATGGAATCCTGCATGAAAGACAAAAAGATTATATTAGCACTTTAATAAACATTAAATCGAAGCTTTAAACATTAAAATAGATTAAATCTCAAAAACCGCTAAAGCAAGCTTGCATGTCGGCTTCGTTTGTCCGCCACACGCTTTGACACGTGTCGCTACCCCAGGATGCCTTCTGTTTCCCGCCGGAATGCACTTCTGGTCAACTTGGAGGACTTTCTCTCTCCTATCGCGATTCTGCGACATGTCGCGATTTCGCGACATGTCGCGAAATCGCGACGTCCCCAGCGCATCGGCAACTTCTTCCCCTGTCGGCCGCGAAAACGCGACATGTCGCGATTTCGCGACATGTCGCGAAATCGCGACCTTCCTGGCCTCCGTACAACTTCTCTATCTTCTCGTCACGATTCTCGCGACATGTTAGCGACGCGCGCGCACCTTTTTGGCACTTAGCCACTAGCCCTTTTCACCCATCAACAACCCGCGAAATAGAACACGTCGCGATATCGCGACCTCCCGTAGCTGCATGCGTTGACCGCGTTGACCGCGATTTTGCGACACATTTGCGACTTAGCCGATTTTCATTCTGAAGCCCACTTTCTCTCTCCTACCGTGAAAATGCGACATGTCACGATTTCGCGACATGTCGCAAAATCGCGCCCTTCCGTACGTTTTCTTTCTCTCTCCTCCGCCGACAACGATTTTGCGACACTTTCCAAAAATGGAAATGTCGCGATATCGCGACACTTCCAAAAATGGAAAGTGTCGCGATTTCGCTACACAAAAATGACTTAGCTGCTTTTTGATTTACCCGTCGCGATTTCGCGACATTTTCGAAATGGAAGTGTCGCGATATCGCGACACTACCAAAAATGGAAAGTTTGATTTTTCATGAATTTATGCAACTGTTTTCTGGATTTTTCTCGGTACTGGTGCAAGATTTTATTTGTGCATGAATGATTCTAGCATGTAAAAAGTGAATTCTTGGATAACACAACTGGAATGCAAGAAAAAGCACAACTTTAAAAAGGAGGCAAGCAAATTTGGATTTAAAACCTAAAAATTATCAAGAGGGTCCCTGCTGCAAAAATGGAAGTTCAGAGCTTTCTAAGGATGGAATCTCATTTTTCAGTGGGGGTGTGTTGCTTCTCAACAGACTTCCAATCAACTTTTTAAGTAAAATATTGCCCTTCCATAACTAGTCACAACTACCAGCATATTTTCTATCTTTTGAATATGCGTCGGGACAATTATTGGAGGTATCAAGGGGTACTCTATTTAAAAAGGCAAACAAACCCTTAATTTAAACTCTCATACTTTGCTCATAGACATCTAAATGAAAAATGGTTCAAAATTTAGGAAACCTCATCCCCTAGCTCTGCTTAACGGAATGAAAATCATGATAGCAACTTACTTCCAATACCCTTTTATGCATATTATATTGATAGGGCAATTTTTGCAGGTTAGTACCTCGTCCCTTAGCCATTGTTGAATCCACACTAGATTCCTATCTACGTGTGGGAGTTGGATTGCTATCGAAGGTACGAATTCTAGCATCTGGAATCAATAGCCATTGTTTGAAAAGTCTTAATCTATCTCCTTAATTCCTAGACTCATTCTACTCTACAGTACAATCAATCGTTGGTTCAGTGATAATGAACATCCCTACTCGAAGTCGCGGGGTCGACTCCTGTTGGTGCTCTATCATCATCTTTTCTAGTTTGAGTTTATAATAGGTGTGATATGAATAACCCATGAGTATATAATAATTACCACACACTATGGATTAGGCCAAGGTTCCTACCTAGGCCCAACTACACTTTATCAATTACCACAAGCCTGATTTCGAGAAACTTGTTCGATGTTATATATATATATATATAGATAGATATATAGATATATAACAATTAAACTAATCATATTAAAGTAAGAACCTTTCCTAGTTAAATTCAAGCATTTAGAGATAACAAAATTAATATTTTCCCTTTCTTTAAGTTATTGGGTGTAGAAAGAGAAATATAAAACCTGGTTTGCTTCCGAAAATATTCCATTGATTTCTTCCATGCTTCCAAGCTTCTCTTCCATCGATATTCTCCTATGTCTCTCTAAGGAGGATGATTTCACTATAATATTTATAAATATTTTAATGGTTTTCTAGTTTCTAATCCATCGAAGTGGAGAGCATACTCCCTAAACCATCAGGATTTCCTAGACCCTAGATAGCCATTTCTTCCCAAAATGTCTTCTATTTATAGGGAAATTCTCTCTTCATGGGCCAAATAGTGGCCATATTATAATAATACTAAAAATATGCCTAGGACCATTATGACTTCATCATGTCCTTCAAGGGTTCTCTAGGGATGATATGAATGTCAAAGTTCCCACTATTGAGGCATAAGATAGTTGCAAGGGTGGAACTTTCTTGATAAGCCATGGACTTCCTTGCATAAATCCCACCAATATCAGGTGTCCATATGAGTACTTCCCAAAAGGTATGGGTGACCCATGAGTTATTTAAAAATTTATTGGTCCTTTTTAGGCCCATCCACAGAGGATCCACTAAATCTATACAATATTTATTTTATGGTTTTAATTTTGTAAAAGATATTCTCTCAAATTTATCTTTTTACTAGACCCCATAAATAGCCTTTAAATAATTAATATTTCTTATCCCTTATAAAATTATTTTATTAGAATTTTTGTAGGATTCTTTAGGGTCATGCCCCTTCTATCAGGCATTAATTGATCCCCCAAGATCAATTAATATTCTTAAAATAAGGTAGGAGGGTAATGGGTCATGACATATATCCCCCATTAGATTAAACACAGTCCTCTGTGTTTTAACATATAACTTACAAAAACACATTTGTCAAGTAAGAGCTAGCATTCTGCCGTTTTACAATCAGTTCCAATACTTAGATCTTAATAGCAAGCTTAATATTCCATCCAAGTGAGTAACTAGACCTACAAAAATGTAAAATATCAGCAATACCATGTTCTTGTAAACAATATAACATCCATATTGCATATCAACAGGTATTGAAATGATGGCAAGCCAAGATTCACACAACAAAACTTGAAATTATTTCTCTGTAAATTGCTTAACACAGTCTTACAATACCGTCCACTAGCATAATTCTTCCCCCTCTCAATATCGAACTCACCATCCCTTCCCTTACAATTTCTCGAGTTTTTATCGAGGTCTCGACCCTCTAGGCCATTAATGCCCCACCTGAAAGAACCCATTAAACTAAATCTGAAAGTTCGCTTCCTCGGCCAAGTTTTCAAATTTCCTTCCATAAATGGGCAACTGCCCCGATCCGCTATGAAAGCTTGCATTAAAGACCCTTTTGAGTGGTGTTTTCACCCAATTGTGAAAGCACACTCTCCGGTAGGATCTGAGTCCCAAAATCCTCTGCTTGCAAAGAAATTATAACAGGATAATTTCTCCAAGGTTCCTGTTATGCTAGCTCTTTGTTTACCAATGATGCTTGTTCAATTTAAATGTTGGGAATACCTTAGGGTTGCAAGTGGATGTTAACAAGGGGCACTATGGTTTATTTTAATTTGAATTTACAATGGACTCAAAGTGAATAAATCTAAGAAATAAATCTATTTTGATCTTGAGCTTTGATGGATTTTCAGTTATTTATTTGAATGACGAGTAATTAAAATGCAGAAAATAAAATAAGGGATTGAAAATAAAAGAAATGCAAATGAAAATGAAACTAAACTACGTCCGGAGTGCAACCATCCTGATTGACAAAACCGAAGATAATGAGGTTTCTGCATGCAACCTAACCTATTGAACCTGCAAATTCGCACAATCCAGATAAGCTAGGTGCGGGTTTCTGGGGTTTTTAATGTAATTTCAGATTTAGACATTCGCATGAAGCAACCAAGAACACTTGCATTAAACTTCACCTAAAAGCCTAGAAATCTGAAAGGGAAAGATAAAACATTAAATCATGCATGCAAAAATGACTCCTTCTTTCTCATCAATGAGATGCCAACTCTCTGTATTTCTGTATTAAAATGATATATCAATTACAATGATAGAATGTTCCAGGTTTAACAAATCCAGAACAAATGAAGGAAATTGCTCCAAGTGCAGGCCCAGAATGGCTTGCAGCCCTTGTCTCTGCAACTCTGCTAGCAGCAATTTCCAACCCTCGTATCAATCCGCGCTTCTGATTTTATACTCATCTGGCACGGCTCTCGATTTCTCCCTGCGTCGCTTCGTTTCACCTCCTAGAATGCATCGTTTCAAATTCCTCGCCTTTTCGTTACTTTGAATTCATGCTCGATGCCGAAACGTTCAAAATTTTTTGTTACATGTAACGCTTCTGCAACTCTGACACCTGTATGCCACGTGTTTCGCGCTTTCAACATGTTTCATAACGGCCCCATGTAAATCGTGACGTTTTTATGCATGCAACTTGTTCCTCTGCCAGCACAGCGAAAATGAGACAGGTAGCGAAATCGCGACGTTTTTTGGCCAACAGCCTTGTCTGCCATCACGCCCAGCGAAAACGTGACATGTCACAAACGACATGTCACGAAATCGCGACGCTTTTCTTCTCCGTATACCCTCGACCGCAACCCATTACAATATCACGACATTTTTCACTTCTGCTCTTTCTCTTTTGTCGTGATTTCACGACGTTTTTCACTTCATGCTCTTTCGCTGCTTTCTATCACGATTTCATGACGTTTTTCACTTCTGCTCTTTCGTTGCTTTCTATCGTGATTTCGCGACATTTTTCTTTCCGGAACGTTTCCTCCAAAAGTTGCGCGAAATCGCTACGCCTTTCACCACTTAGGCCTTTTAGTCCACTCGCGTCACGAAAACGCGACGCGTCACGATTTCGCGACACCTTTCGACTTATGCGCTTTGTGTCTGTTCTTGTCGTGATTTCGCTACACTACTGGGCCTTATCGCCTTTGGCTCGGTTTTGTCGTGATTTCGTGACCATTTTACATTTCATGCCTTCCACCCGCTTGCAAGCCACGAAAATCAAACACGTCACGATTTCATGACGGTTTCGCCCACCTGCTGTCGCTGACTGCGTTGACCACGATTTTGCGACGCGTCGCGATTTCGCTACGCCTTTCTGCTTCGTGCCCCGTTTGCCGCTTCCTATCGCGATTTCACGACGTTTTTTCTGCTTTGCCCTGTTTGACTGGTTTGACCCACGATTTTGCGACATGTCACGATTTCGCTACGCCTTTCCATTTTGCCTTTCTCTCTCCTCTTTCGGCCGCGACGGAGCAACATGTCACGATTTCGTGACACTTTTTCATTTTTTCGACCACGATGGAGCAACATGTCGCGATTTCGTGACACTTTTTCATTTTTTGTCGCGACGGAGCAACATGTCGCGATTTCGTGACACTTTTTCATTTTTCGGCAGCGATGGCGCGACATGTCGCGATTTCGTGACACTTTTCTATCCTTGTGCAATTTTGCCCCTTTTTCTTGATTTTTAGCATCTGGGTCACTGAGATTCCTTTTGAAAGCATGCAAAAAAGGTGGGTCCCCAATTTTGGGGTGTGTTGTGGATCAGCCACAACAAATGGTGACTCTGCTATCAAATGCTCTTGAGCATTTTAGTGAGAACCCAACTGGAAACATATACAAACTCGAAAACATGTGTTAGCACATAAGCAATATAAACAAATGCCCAAAGATCAGAAGTACATGAATCATCAGAATCATCAAGTATTAGCTCAGTGTGTGCAATGAATTTCATTCCCTATCGTTTGAAATTGATCAACATTCCATTGTCAGTTTTGCATGAATGCATATGTGAGATTGTGAATGATTTGTGTAACCTAATGAATATGCTAGGAGATTTTGCTTTTATAAAAGGCATAGTCTTTCTTCTAGTATCATGTACAAACATTCAAGATTGCCAAACCCTCTTAGGATCCACTAATTAATTGCTTTATTATATCCCAAAGTTGGTTATGAGTCCCTACTATCTTGAACCCATGTGCAAGTGAATGTGAAATCAGAACTTTGGGGAATCAGACTCCCAACCTAACCAAGATGGGAGTTTAACCCTATCCTTACTATTCTGATTTAGAGTTCATTACCTCACTTTGAGCAAAATAATTTAACCAATTATGGAAGAAATGGTCATGCTAGTCTAACCCTTTGGACAATCAATGGTCTTGTTTTTTAGACAAGACATGTTGCCATGCATGGGCATACTTAACCCCATAATCCAAGACTTATCTTCATTTCTTTGGACCTTGGGGATGACTACCCATCCTTTGCGAGAGGACAAGTAGTACGATCCTTCCAATCCAATATAAATATGAGATGGGAAAAATTAATTTTTTACTTCTTGGACCTTGGGGATGACTACCCATCCTTGCTAGGGACATGTAGTACGATCCTTCCAATCCAAGCTTTGGATAAAAATGGAAAATATTAATTTATTGCTTAGACCTTGGGGATGACTACCCATCCTTTGCAGAGGACAAGTAGTACGATCCTTCCAATCCAAGATTTATCATGAAATGAGACATAAGAGCTTTGGGGAATCGGATTCTCAACCTAAGCGAGATGAGAATTTATGCCCTATCCTTACTACTCCATGTAGGTCAAATCAAAGCTTTGGGGAGTTGGATCCTCAACCTAAGTTCGATGAGGATTTAACCCTATCCTTACTACTCTGATTTTAGGCTTTAAGCTTTATGGAAGTGGTCAAAACCACTGTTTTAAGGATCATGTTGCATAATAGGATAGACATGAAAAACCTCTTTCGCCCAACCTTTTCTTCCAAGTTAGGTTTTGATCATTTTGCTCAAGATCCTTTTTAATGTGTATAAGATGTGCTTGGTTCTAGACATCTCAAGACTCAGTTTCCAACCTTAGGATTTTCTTATATTTATGTTATAACACAACCCTAAGAGGATTTGACACACTTTAATGATTTGTACCTAAGATGCATATGCAACTAAGATGGAATGTATATGTAAAGTGAGATGTAACATGAATGCATTATCTCTTGAATTGCAAATGAAATATTTGCCATACAAAACTGACTACTTCATGCATCACAAATTTCAAACGATATAACTTAAAATGTTTGTGTGACTTGTGGAGCTTTTACAAGACAATTCCAATATTTCATATTCTCCTAATCTCAAGCATAAGTTGACATCTCAATTTTTTATTTTTTATTTTTTATTTTTTTATAAAAATAAACAAAACATGTCAATTGAAATCAAACCCACAACCTAAATCCTAACTAGACTAACAATCCTAAACAATGAAAACAAAATCTGAAAATCCCCACCAAAACCGAAAAGAATAACATCAAACTCTCACAACCTAAGGGCTAAAATAATGCTTTAAAATCTGCCCATTAACCGGTAGCATAAAATCTTTCCCTTCTAAAGTTTTTAGCCTGAAGGTATTTTTCCCGAGAATTTCTGAAATCTGATAGGGGCCTAACCAAAGACAATCAAACTTTTGATGATTCCCTTTTTCCTCATGTCTTTTGTCCCATAGTAATACCAAATCTGAAATTCTGAAGGACTTAATTTTGGCCCTTCTGTCAAACCATCTCTTGATAACTTCCTGGTGTTTATTCATGTGATTCATGGCTTCTTCTCTCTTTTCATCAAGGTGCAGCAAATGACTTAACCTGGCTTCAACTTGATCATCTCTCCCCAAGTACTCTTGTATGAAATGCAAGGTCCGCAACTTCAAATTTGCAGGAAATATCGGGTCTTGCCCATAGACCAAATGATAGGGAGTATTCCCTATGGATTCTTTTACTCTGGTCCTATCTGCCCAAAGGGCAAACTTTAATTGGCTGTGCCAATCCCGAGGGTTCTTTTCCAGCAATTTCTTAATGGTGTTCAACAAATTTTTATTTGAAGATTCGGCCAAACCATTTCCTTGAGGGTAATAATTAGATGCAAACTTTAAGCTCACTTTGTTGTCATATGCCCAATCTGCAAATTGTGTAGAAATAAAAGCTTTACCATTGTCACAGACAATAGAATCGGGCATTCCAAATCTTGTTATAATATGATCCTCAAGGAATTTTATTACAACGTCTGTGGTGGCATGTTTAGTAGGAATCGCTTCTGTCCACCTTGTACAGAAGTCTGTAGCTGTCAATATGAATTTATGAGAATCAGAAGAATTTGGGTTAATAACCCCAATGAAATCTAGTCCCCACTGTGCAAATGGTCTCATTTCAACTACAGGTTGTAATGGCATGGCTGCATTTCTTTCTCTATTGGCAGCCACTTGACAGATATGACAAGATCGTACATGGGCATGTGCATCTTTGAAAATGTGGGGCCAGTAGTATCCTGCTCTCAGGATTTGATGCGCTGTAGCATTTGCCGCACCATGACCAGTTCCATGTTTCCCGTGAAATTCCTGCAACACCCTGGCAGCTTCTTCTTTGTTCAAGCACCTCAGGTAGATCCCTTCATGATTCTTCCTGTAAAGAACACCAGATTTCATCAGATAATTGATAGACTTAAGCCTTAAAGCTCTTCTCTGGGGTGAATTCAGATTAGAAGGACACTTACCATTCAATAAAAATTGCACAATATCAACATACCAGTCATCCTTAGCAATGTATTCCGTATTTGAGTATTGGCATGTTATTTTTGGATTATTTTCAGCGATCGCCTTCACCAATCCCTGTCCTCGAACTAGTTTCATAGGTTGGATTTCGAGATCGAATTCTTGGATGGTGGAAATCCATTTCCCTCTTTTCTCACCTAGTTCGTTTTGTAAAAACATGGTCTTAACAGCAGAGTCAGGCACGATGGCAATAACTCTGCTGTGCACAATGTAATGTCTAAATTTTTTTACCGTTTTAAAAAGTGCGTACATCTGCTTATCAAGGATGGAATACCTTAATTGAGCATCTTTTAGAGGGGCACTTAAAAATGCTATGGGGTTTTCTGCACTATCCTCACCTTTTCGGGTCAAGACACTCGCAAAAGAGTGTTCTCGATGCGAAAGCATAAATATAGAAAGGCTTAGAATAGTCTGGACTTATGAGGACAGGGGCTCTGGAAATGGCATCTTTGATGTTCTGAAAGGCCACCCTACTTTCCTCGTTCCACTTGACCTCTACATCCTTCTTGAGCATCTTGTTCAGAGGTTTGGCTATCTCAAGCAAAGCTCGAGATAAACTTCCTCACAAAATTAACCTGCCCAAAGAAAGATCTCAATTCTTTTTTACTACCCGGGAGAGGTAAATTTTGGATAGCTTGTATCCTTTCTGGATCAATGGATATGCCCTCTTTTGAAATGATGTGACCAAGCAATTTTCCTTCTGTTACTTCGAAAATGCATTTTTTGGGATTTAAGGAAATTCCATGTTCTCTTGCATCTTTGGAGCACTTTCTTCAAATCTTTGACATGGTCTTCTCTCTTCTTTGAGAATACTGGAATATCATCCACATACACGATGATACATTTGCCTATAAGCCCTTTGAATGCATAGTCCATGGCGCGTTGAAATGTTGCACCAACATTTAACAGTCCAAACGACATTCTCTTATATGCAAATGTCCCCCACTTGGTGGTGAAGGCTGTTTTCATCCTGTCATTTGGATGTATAAGAATTTGGTTGTATCCAGAATACCCATCAAGAAAGGACATCATTTCAGATCCATTTACCGTTTGTAGAATTTCATCGATTGATGGCAATGGATAATTATCCTTTTGAGAGGCTTTATTAAGATTTCGAAAATCTATGCACAGCCTAATCTCTCCACTCTTTTTTCTTACTGGAACGAGGTTAGCAACCCAGGTTGAGTGCCTAACAGGAAAAATGATCTTCGCTTCCAATAATATTTTGACCTCCTTTTCGATCAAAGGCTCCAATAGCGGGTTAACAACTCGTTGTCTTTGCCTAAAAGGCTTGGAGTCTGGCTTCAAAGGGATGGTATGTGTGATGATGTCTTGGTTGTATGTTTTCAGCTCATTGTAATTCCAAGCAATGCAATCTATGTAATGCTTCAATGCCTGTATTATGTTGCTCCTTTCTTCATCTCGTACATGCCTTTGCACTGTACACCTCCTTTGGATTGTCTCCACTCCCTAGATTAATTGAATCACATGCATCTTTGGGGAGTGGGACCCTTTTTCCTTTTTTGGTCTTGTATCCCACGTCGAACATTTTCTCCAATGAAACCACGTCTTTAGGTATTTTGTTGGATTGACATGCGGTTTCACTCTCGTTTTCTGTTTCATCTTGCCACCTTTGCTCCTCATCAATCACCCGATTTTCAAAAATACCCGAGTTCGTGACAAATTTGAAGATGTGTCTGTCATTTTCAAAAACCTGGAAATTCTTGACATTATCGGGTATTGATGGACAAGGAACCAATTCAATGGAGAAATTTTTACACCTTTTTATGTCAACCGGGTTTAACATGCCCGCGACGACTGCAAGAGAGTCTGCTATTCGATTTCCTTTTCTAGAAATAAGGGCTATATTGAATGCGTCGAATTCCTCAATGAGGTCCATAACCCTAGTTCTATAAAGGCTCAGTCTCCTGTCACGGCATGTATACTGTCCTTTGATCTGCTTGACTACTAGCTCGGAATCTCCCAATACCTTCAAGCATTTAACTTGCTTGCTCAATGCTAGATGTAAACCAAAGATCAATGCTTCGTATTCTGCCACATTGTTCGTGCAAGGAAATTGCAATCTATAGGCAGCCAATAATGGTTTACCTCCTGGACCAGTGAGCTCGACTCCAGCTCCTGCTCCCTGTCTAGATTTTGATCCATCAAACCTGAGCAACCATGTGCAATCATTTTCCTCAGAAGAGCCACCATGACATGTTTCCTTTTTAGGCTCTTCAGTAGCTTCCTCAACATCAAGTGCATAAACCCCTAGTTCTGGCTCAAAAAACTGAACTTCATTCGGCTTGTTAAATTCTGTTATGATTTCTTTAAGCCTCGGTTCATTTTCCACTCTGATTTGATTTGCAATTCCTTTCCAGGGTAGCCACATATGTGAGCAGTCTGTTGAAAAATAGCCATTCAGAGTTTTCATCCAATCCCTCGCAAGTAGCATTCCATATCTACTTGGGATATTAACAACCAGAATGTCGACAACCTGTTGGACCCTGGGTTCAGAATTTAATTGAATTTTGACATCATATAGGGTCCCTACCACATTTACCTCCGATCGGTCCAATTGCAGGACCTTGCATTTGGATGAAACAGGTTGCAGACCTAGCATTTGACATATCTCCGAAGGCATGAGGTTGCTCGTGGCACCCGTGTCCACCAAACAATTATGCAAATTCTTACCCGCAATTCTCGGAGTCAATAAGAATGGCGGGACATCCCGTCTCTCCTTTCGTAAAATCAGATGGGACTCAACTCCTTTTCCCTTCCACATTTGATCGGGTGAGTTCGGAGCCTTTATCAACGCCTCCTTTTGGCCGGGCAATCTAGCTGCGTCCAAGAACGAAAGGCTAGATTTGGACTTCTTTAGATCCTCCACTATGTCATAGTTTGGTTTTTCGAATTTGACTGTCTTCGCACGTCATTAGACATTTCTCTTCCGAGTTGAGGGGGAGGATTATTATCTGCCTTAGTATCCGAGAGGAAGAATAGAGTTGTTTGGAGGTGTTGATGAGGTTTTAGGGGCTTTAGATTTACTTCTCAAATGGTATCCATGATTCCCCTTTCTAAAATCTCGAAAAGCTTGCACCTCCTGTTCCAAAATTTTGTCTTCTTCTTCCTCACTCTCACCTTCTTGATGATATATAGTTTCCATCACCATAATGTTATCATCTTGATGTTGCGATGGACCCTCATTTGATACCAGTTCCAAATCATCAACTTGTGCCTGAAGACAATGAGTGTATCTAGCAATTTCAGGACAATTCCTCTCATTGTGTTCTTTTGTGTTGTGCAACCTACACCCCCTTTCCCATGCCAAATCTGAAAGATTCAAAAGGGAATTGGATTGACTAGGTCCTGCAGAAGTATCTAGTTGATTAGCAATGGGAGCGGGTACTCCCCCATTGTTTGGCTTTGTGTTCCAATGTCTCCCTCTATTGTTAAAATTTTGATTTGAGTGAGGGGCATGGGATTCATACTTCTGCTTTTGAACCATGTCATTGCTCAGCTTATGAACTATTTTCTTGAGCTCTTCGACCTCTCGAATAAATCTCCTTCGGTGGAATCACATTGTTGTTAACCCCCGTTGGATTTGCATAATTGGTGGGGTCTTGATTCAACATTTGGGTCGGGTTTTGAGGAATTTGATTCCCGTATGGATTGACACTTTGAATCGGAGTTGGATTTGGGAAAGGAACTATAGCCCGAGAATTAACTTGGTTGGTTCCTTGCATAGTCGATTGACTATTCTCGCAAAAATGTGGGAACAGGTGGAATGGATGTAATTGGTTGGATTGGAATGGGTGCATACGCAGTGCGTTGGTGGATACGGTTGCTCGATATGGGAAGGCGTTCATGCTTGGAATTTGCGGTGCCATGATCTGATTTGCCAAGGGAGCTTGACCATATGGAGCATATTGTCCCATCATAGGCATCTAGGGAAATCCATAGCCCTGTGGTGTCATTTGCTGCTCGATGGTCATGGCTTCATTATAGGCTAGAGCGAGCGTGGTGACTTGAGGATTTCGTCTTGCAAACATGGCTGTCATGGGGTCCAATGCCCCAAAATATATCTGCAAAGCCACTGCGGGATCGATGGCAAAATGCCGAACTGCTCTATTATAGCACTTTTGGAATTTTTGATTAAATGTTCTGATTGGTTCCCCCTGGCCCCTTTTGCATGTAATAAACTGATTGTAAATGGTTGCGGGATCCAAGGGTGACCTAAATTGATTAACAAAGGCGTTCTCCATTTGCGCCCATGAAGTGATTGAACCAGTTGGTAAGCATATATACCATTCATATGCTATTGGATCTAAGCTCATGGGGAAAAGTCCTGCAAGCCACATCTTCATGTTGGACTTGCAGCCTAATTAAAACATCCCTATAGGCTTGGATATGTTCTTCTCCTGTTCTTGGGCCATCTGGTTTGTATTTAGGCAAAAATATTTCTATGTTCTTGGGGATTTCATGGATATCCCCTGCAATGTTCAAAGGAATATTGTTAGCTCCATACCAAGGAGCTGCTGGAGGTTGAGCCATTTGACTCAAAATCGATGAAGACAACCCTACAAGAGCTTACCGACAATAGGAACACTAGTGGCAACCGATATTACTGGTGTAGGTCCACTCGATGTTCCTGGAGCAAAAAGGTCTTTTGTGACTCGGTAAGCTTACAACT
Source organism: Wollemia nobilis (assembly GCA_028583015.1). NCBI lineage: Eukaryota > Viridiplantae > Streptophyta > Pinopsida > Araucariales > Araucariaceae > Wollemia > Wollemia nobilis. The sequence goes on from JAQPPZ010002552.1 coordinate 395,064, forward strand.
TGCTTGGTTTTATTCTTGGGAGTACCAGTGAGTGTAAGGTCATGGAATATGGTTTCCCCGATTGTTTGGGACCTAGTCGCAATACGACGCGGTGGGTCCAGCCTGCCTGATGAAACCCTCGGTTATTTCCTGCAACAGAAACAAAAACAAATGCTGCAGTTTAGCCGTTTGTGAGATTTAAGATACAATTTCAAAATCGAATCAAAAAGATATTACTTATGCATGAAAATCAAAATAAAGTAAACCAATCAGGCCCTCCTTCTAGCGCCAATCTGTTGAGTGGTGTTTTCACCCAATTGTGAAAGCACACTCTCCGGTAGGATCTGAGTCCCAAAATCCTCTGCTTGCAAAGAAATTATAACGGAATAATTTCTCCAAGGTTCCTGTTATGCTGGCTCTTTGTTTACCAATGATGCTTGTTCAATTTAAATGCTCGGGAATACCTTAGGGTTGCAAGTGGATGTTAACAAGGGGCACTATGGTTTATTTTAATTTGAATTTACAATGGACTCAAAGTGAATAAATCTAAGAACTGAATCTATTTCGATCTTGAGCTTTGATGGATTTTTAGTTATTTATTTGAATGACAATAATTAAAATGCAGAAAATAAAATAAGGGATTGAAAATAAAAGAAATGCAAATGAAAATGAAACTAAACTACGTCCAGAGTGCGACCATCCTGATTGACAAAACCGAAGATAATGAGGTTTTTGCATGCAACCTAACCTATTGAACCTGCAAATTCGCACAATCCAGATAAGCTAGGTGCGGGTTTCTGGGGTTTTTAATGTAATTTCAGATTTAGACATTCGCATGAAGCAACCAAGAACACTTGCATTAAACTTCACCTAAAAGCCTAGAAATCGAAAGGGAAAGATAAAACATTAAATCATGCATGCAAAAATGACTCCTTCTTTCTCATCAATGAGATGCCAACTCTCTCGTATTTCGTATTAAAATGATATATCAATTACAATGATGAGAATGTTCCAGGTTTAACAAATCCAGAACGAATGAAAGAAATTGCTCCAAGTGCGAGCCCGGAATGGCATGCAGCCCTTGTCTCTGCAACTCTGCTAGCAACAATTTCCAACCCCTGTATCAATCTATGCTTCGATTTTATACTAATCCGATACGGCTCTCGGTTTCACCCTACGTCGCTTCGTTTCACCTCCTAGAATGCATCGTTTCATATTCCCGCCTTTTCGTTACTTTGAATTCATGCTCGATGCCGAAACGTTCGAAATTTTCTGTTACATGTAACGCTTCTGCAATCTTGACACCTGTATGCCACGTGTTTCGTGCTTTCAACATGTTTCGTAATGGCCCCATGTAAATCATGACATTTTTATGCATGCAGCTTGTTCCTCCGCCAAGACAAGAAAATGAGACAGGTAGCGAAATCGCGACGTTTTTTGGCCAACAACCTTGTCTGCCATCATGCCCAACAAAAACGCGACATGTCACGAAATCGCGACATGTCACGAAATCGCGACGCTTTTCTTCTCCGTACGCCCTCGGTCGCAACCTGTCGCGATATCATGACGTTTTTTCACTTCGTGCTCTTTCACTGCTTTCTATCGCGATTTCATGACGTTTCTTCACTTCATGCTCTTTCACTGCTTTCTGTCACGATTTCGCGACATTTTTTCACTTCATGCTCTTTCGCTGCTTTCTGTCACGATTTCGCGACGTTTTTGTCTTTCTGGAACGTTTCCTCCAAAAGTTGCACGAAATCGCTACGCCTTTCACCACTTAGGCCTTTTAGTCCACTCGCGTCGCGAAAACGCGACGCGTCACGATTTCGTGACACCTTTCGACTTATGCGCTTTGTGTCTGTTCTTGTCGCGATTTCGCTACACTATTGGGCCTTATCGCCTTTGGCTCGGTTTTGTCACGATTTCGTGACCATTTTACATTTCATGCCTTCCACCCGCTTGCAAGCCGCGAAAATCAAACACGTCACGATTTCACGACGGTTCCGCCCACCTGCTGCCACTGACTGCGTTGACCATGATTTTGCGACGCGTCATGATTTCGCTATGCCTTTCTGCTTCGTGCCCCGTTTGCCGCTTCTTGTCACGATTTCACGACATTTTTTCTGCTTTGCCCTGTTTGACTGGTTTGACCCACGATTTTGTGACATGTCACGATTTCGCTACGCCTTTCCATTTTTCCTTTCTCTCTCCTCTTTCGGCCGCGACGGAGCAACATGTCGCGATTTCGTGACACTTTTTCATTTTTCTTTCTCTCCTCTTTCGGTCGCGACGGAGCAACATGTCGCGATTTCGCGACACTTTTTCATTTTCGGCAGCGATGGCGCAACATGTCGCGATTTCGTGACACTTTTTCATTTTTGGCAGCGATGGCGCGACATGTCGCGATTTCGTGACACTTTTCTATCCTTGTGCAATTTTGCCCCTTTTTCTTGATTTTTAGCATCTGGGTCACTGAGATTCCTTTTGAAAGCATGCAAAAAAGGTGGGTCCCCAATTTTGGGGTGTGTTGTGGATCAGCCACAATAGACCCCTTGACCTGCAACTACCGTTTTGGTCAGACTGTCCTTCTGAACTGCAACTGTCGCCTTGTCAAAACATTCATTTGTGACCGCTGCCTCTTTTCCCGTGCGCGGGGCCGTCCGCATGTTCATTTCTGATTTGCCTTCAACTGGTCATGATATCATGACCGTTCCACTTTTGAGCCCAAATATTTGGTTCTTGTCGCGATATCGTGACAACTCTTGCCTTCGCCTTGCCTTAGCTTTTGATGTCGTGATATCGCGACGTCGCGATATCACGACAAAACTTGCCTTCGCCTTGCCTTAGCTTTTGATGTCGTGATATCGTGACGTCGTGATATCATGACAAAACTTGCCTTCACTTGCCTTTGCCTTGCCTTAGCTTTTGAAGTCACGATATCGCGACGTCGCGATATCGCGACGTCGTGATATCGTGACAAAACTTGCCTTCGCCTTGCCTTAGCTTTTGATGTCGCGATATCGCGACGTCGCGATATCACGACAAAACTTGCTTTCGCCTTGCCTTAGCTTTTGATGTCGCGATATCGTGACGTCATGATATCATGACAAAACTTCTGACTTGCCTTGGTTTCCTTTAGATGTCGCGATTTCACGACAAAACTTTTGCCTTGGTAAAGAAAAGAAATAAAACAAAATACAAAATACTTAGAAAAATTTGGTTGATGCAAGATTGCTCTGCTGTCGTCGGATGCTCCTGCATCAGACACCCAGGGTAAATTGAGAAGTGATCCTCACTTCTGTTCTGTTAGGGGAAGACCCAGGCGGTCAACCTCTGTCTTCGACAACCAAGTTGCATCTTCTACAGGTCTGCCCTTCCACTTTATCAAATATTCAGAATATTGTTTGTTCCTGGTGCTTCTGCCTTCACGAGCGTCTAATATTTCCTCGACCTCGTCTGTGGTTGGAGTAGATGCTAGAATTTGCCATAACTCTGTACTTGGTGCCTCTGTACTCTCTCCCTCATGGTATTCCACTAAATCTGAAATGTTAAAAATAGGTGAAATGTCAAGCCAACTTGGCAATTCCACTTCATATGCATTGCCTGACTCCCGTTTTTCCAGTATTCTGCATGGCCCAAACTTCTTCATCTTTAATTTGTTATAAGTTTTGGCAGGAAATATTTCTTTTCTGAGATGGACCATGACTTCATCTCCCACTTCGAATTCTTTGAACCACCGCTTCTGGTCTGCTCTTGTCTTATATTGAGTATTCATTTTTATAATTTGTTTCTTTACTTCTTCATGCAGACTTTTCATATGTTCCACAAATTCCTCTGCCTCGGCACTGCACTTTTCCCCTTTATCCAGTTGTCTCAGCTCAGAAACATTTCTTGGGCTCTTTCCATATATGACTTGGAATGGAGATTTATTTGTACTCTTATTGATAGAATTGTTGTATGCAAATTCCGCCTACGGCAAAACCAAATCCCATCCCTTGGGTTTATCTGCTATCAAGCATCTTAATAAATTACCCAGACTTCTATTTACCACCTCTGTCTGTCCATCAGTCTATGGGTGGTATGCAGAACTGAACTTCAGATCTGTCTTCAACTTCTTCCACAATGTTCTCTAGAAATACCCAACAAACTTTGTATCTCTGTCAGAAACAATGCTTTTTGGTAGACCGTGAAGTCGTACCACTTCCTTGAAAAATAACCCTGCAATGTGAACCGCGTCACTTGTTTTCTGGTAGGGAATAAAATGTGCCATCTTGGAGAATCTGTCAACCACCACAAATACGAAGTCATTTCCCCTCTGTGTTCTTGGCAACCCAAGGATGAAATCCATGCCGATGTCCTCCCATGGCCTCTCAAGTGCAGTGTAACGGCTGATATAATCTAGTGTTCTGTCTTCATGCCTTTTGCCATCTGGCATATTCTACAACTTTGCACAAACTTTTTCACATCTTGCTGTAGTTGCGGCCAATAGTAATTCTCACTCACCAGGGCAATGGTCTTATCCCGACCAAAATGTCCAGCCAATCCTCCGCTGTGTTTCTCCTTGACTAGGTTTTCCCGCATGGAACTCCTTGGAATGCATAATTTACTTCCTCTGAACAACATTCCATCTTGGATTAGAAAATCCAACCATTTTGTCCTGTCCAAAGTAACAGGTGCCAAGCAAGCCATCCAGGCTTCTGCAAAATCAGGATCTTCAGGGTACAAACCCTTCAGTTCTTCAAACCCGACTACTTCCACTGTCATTTCAATCAGCAAATTCTGCCTTCTACTTAAGGCATCCGCAACTCTGTTTGATTTCCCACTTCTGTGCTTCAGCACAAAGGTATAACTTTGGAGAAACTCAACCCACTTCAAGTGTCTCTGATTCAGTTTTGTTTGGTTGTTGATATACTGTAAGGCCTGATGATCAGTATATAGGACAAACTCTTTTGGCAGTAAATAATGTCTCCACTTCTTTAGAGCCTGAACCATAGCATAAAATTCTTGATCATAAACTGAATACTTTTTTCTGGCATCATTGAGTTTCTCGCTAAAGTAAGCAACAGGCCTACCTTCTTGACTCAAAACAGCTCCTATGGCACTCCCACTAGCATCAGTATCCACCTGAAATACCTTATTAAAATTTGGAAGTGCCAAAATAGGCTGTTCTGTGACCTTCTTCTTCAACATATCAAAACTCTTATCTACTCCTAAGGTCCATTTGAACTCTTTCTTATCCCCTCTCATTGTTTCTGTAAGGGGTGCACAAATGCTGCTGAAATTCCTAATGAATTTCTTGTAAAAACTGGCCAGACCATGAAATGATCTTACCTCAGTTGTGCTTCTCGGAGTAGGCCATTCGATGATAGCCCTCACCTTTTTTGGGTCCATTTTTAGACCTTCTATCGAGATAACAAATCCCAGGTACACTAACTCCTTCTTTACAAAATTACACTTTTTTAGATTGATTAATAACTGCTCCTCCCGCAGCTTCCCAAAAACCCTTCTGATGTGCATCAGGTGTTCTTCCAGGGTTCTGCTAAATATTAATATATCATCTAAATAGACAATGACAAATTTGCCTAAAAATTCTTTCAGTACCTCATTCATCAGCCGCATGAAGGTACTTGGGGCATTGGATAGCCCAAATGGCATGACCAACCACTCATACAGGCCCTCTCTGGTCTTGAAGGTTGTCTTCCACTCATCTCCCTCTCTGATACGGATCTGATGGTAACCACTCTTGAGATCAATCTTGGTGAAGTACTTGGCTCCACTTAAACAGTCCATTATGTCATCCATTCTTGGCAATGGAAATCTATATTTTATTGTGATCTTGTTGATGGCTCGAGAATCTGTACACATTCTCCACTCTCCATATTTCTTTGGTGCTAGCACTGCAGGTACTGTGCATGGACTCAAACTTTCCCAAATCAGTCCCTTCTCCAGCAACTCCTGGACCTGCCTGTTTAACTCCTCAGTTTCTATAGGCGTCATTCTGTGTGCAGCTTTATTTGGCAAGCTCGATCCTGGCACCAAATCTATATGGTGGCTGATTTTCCTTATTGGGGGTAAACCCTCAGGCACATTATCAGACACAATATCTGGAAATTCCTCCAACAGATCTAGGACTTCTGTTGGGGTATCTTTGCATTCTTTCTCCCTAACTCTAGGAATTATTGCATAACACAAATGTTCATGCTTCAAACCATCCAAAAATTTTCTCCCTTCAACTAAACAGATTCTGGAGCTGTTACATACCTTTTCATCCGCCTCCTTCACGGGCTTCAGCTTATGGCGCACGCCATTCTTCATCAATGAGTAGGTGTTGGCACGACCGTCATGCACTGCACTCCGATCGAACTGCCATGGCCTTCCCAGCAACAGATGGCAAGCATCCATAGGCAGGATGTCACACAAGACCTCATCACAATAATTCCCAATATTAAATTTAATGGAGCATTGCTCACTGACCAAAGCCCTATGGTCCTTCTGTAACCATGCGATCCGATATGGATGCGGGTGCTTCCTCCTCTCTAACTGTAACTTGGTAACCATTTCCTCAGAGACCAAGTTATCAGTACTTCCATTATCAATAATGACATTACAGACCTTACCCGAACTTTTACATCATGTGCAAAACAGGTTTCTTCTCTGGTCTGATCCTTCCTCTTCATTCAACAGAGCTCTTCTTGTTATCATAGCTTCTCCTCCTTCTGCCTCCTCAGAATGTTTTGATTCTGCATCTTCATCTGCTATAGCAGCTCTGGCTGGACCTTCAGGTCTCTTGTTCGTCCTTTCTCGATGTTGTGGACACTCGAATGCTCGATGTCCTTCTTCACCACAGTGGAAACAGGTCCCATGAAATACTCCTCTTCCAAACCCTCGTCCAGATCCACCCCGTCCTCTTGGGTAGTTGTTCTGATCACGGGGCTGATAAATATCCTCTTCCTTTTGATCCTGGTTACTACTTGTTTCACCAGTATTTTTTAGATCTTTGTATTTTTCTCCACTGGTCCTCCCACCAGTTCTTCCACCATGGCCCCTTCCTCTTTGCTTGCCTTCAAACCGTCTATTCAGCTTTTCTTCCACCTTTAGGGCAAACTGGTAAGCATCCTCAATGGTGCTTACCCGAACTAGGCTCAACTCTTCTTGGATACCGAGTCTCAACCCATTGATATAACGGGCCACCTTCTCCTTGTTTGCCTCTAAATGTCCAGTTCTAATAGAGATCTTGTAAAACTCCTCGATGTATTCTTGGATAGTTTTGTTTGTCTGTCTCAAACTCTGCATTTTCCTTAGCAGATCCAACTCGTAATCTGCCGAAATAAACTATCTTTTCAGCTTTTCCACCATTCTATCCCATCTTGTTATTCTTTCCTTCCCTCTTCTGTTCCTTTCTAGCTGTATTCCCTTCCACCAGATGCTGGCATGACCCTTCAGCTTGGTCTTAGCAAATCTGACCCGATTAGGGTCTTCAACCTCCTCATATTCAAAATATTCTTCTAGGTCATTTATCCAGTCAATCACCTCTTCTGGATTTAGGTTCCTAGAATATGTAGAAACCTCCATTTTTGGTTTCTTTCCAATCTGAGAGATGGCTTTGTACAACCTGGCTTGTGCAGGATCTACAACCTCTTCTTCTTCCTCAAACTGGTCTTCTTCTTCATCAACTTCGTCTTCACTTCCTTCATCCCTTTCGGGCTCGTGCCTTCTGCGTAGCCCTTCTTGCAGGGCCTGAACTTGCCTCTGCAAAGCTCAAAAATCTTTCGTCGGCACCACATTTCTTACTCCACCATGGTTTCTTCGTGGAGGCATTTTTCTTTCTTCCCTTACAAACCCTTCCACAGATCCTGGTGTAACTGCCTCTCTTTCGGCGATCTGTTACACGCTCAGGAGCTCCCGCTCTGATACCACTTGATGGCAAGCCGAGATTCACACAACAAAACTTGAAATTATTTCTCTGTAAATTGCTTAACACAGTCTTACAATACCGTCCACCGGCATAATTCTTCCCCCTCTCAATCTCGAACTCACCATCCCCTTCCCTTACAATTTTTGAGTTTTTATCGAGGTCTCGACCCTCTAGGCCATTAATGCCCCACCTGAGAGAATCCATTAAACAAAATCTGAAAGTTCGCTTCCTCGGCCAAGTTTTCAAATTTCCTTCCATAAATGGGCAACTGCCCCGATCCGCTATGAAAGCTTGCATTAAAGACCCCCTTGACCTGCAACCGCCATTTTGGTCAGAACCACTGTCTCATCCATAATGTCCATGGCCTGCAACTGTCACCTTGTCAGAATATTTATCTGTGATCGCTGTCTCTTTTCCCACGTGCGTGGCCGTCCACGTGTTCATTTCTGATTTGCCTTCAACTGGTCGCGATATCGTGACCATTCCGCCTTCGAGCCCTTTGTTTTGGTTTGTGTCGTGATATCGACGTCATGATATCGCGACAACTCTTGCCTTCGCCTTGCCTTAGCTTTTGAAGTCGCGATATCGTGACAAAACTTGCCTTTGCCTTGCCTTAGCTTTTGATGTCGCGATATCGCGACTTCGCGATATCGCGACAAAACTTGCCTTCGCCTTGCCTTTGCCTTAGCTTTTGATGTCGCGATATCGTGACGTCACGATATCATGACGAAACTTGCCTTCGCCTTGCCTTAGCTTTTGATGTCGCGATATCACGACGTCGCGATATCGCGACAAAACTTCCTCCTTGCCTTAGCTTCCAATTGATGTCGCGATATCGTGACAAAACTTCTGCCTTGCCTTGATTTCCTTTGGATGCCGCGATTTTGTGACAAAACTTTTGCCTTGGGAAAGAAAAGAAATAAAACAAAATACAAAATACTTAGAAAAATTTGGTTGATGCAAGATTGCTCTATTGTCACCGGATGCTCCTGCATCATGAAAGCATCATCAATACACAATATTAATACAAAACTACAGTTTTAACTCATTTCAAATTGCGCAAACAATTGATCTAGAGAATTGTAGTATTAGAATTTTGCAAAATGATGTTACAAAGATATCATGAATTAATGCATTTGTACCTTACTAGACATAGAAAGTCTTGTTAGTTTTATCAAAACTCCCACCAAGGAGTATCACAGTATAATTTGGTTAACCTTTGGCTCGAATTAACCTGATAAAATCAAATGCTAACAAAGATACAACATAATTTTAGAATCTCAATTCAGGATATTTACATTTATCCTAATATGCATTTTAATACCAGAGCATCCACCCAGATGTCCCCTAGTTTATATCATCATGAAATCATGGAGAAGTCCCATACCTTCTCCAATAATGGACACCAATCCATTCCTCATATTCATTTAGTCCAACAAAATTCAAGATTCATGCATCCTCTTGTATCACAAATTACTATTTAAATTTACCATAAACAATAATATTCGAATAACCTTCAAACAAAAATATAAATTTCAAAGTTGCTAATGTTTATGCCCCATCCTTGGCATTAATAGACTAATACAAAATGATGGCCTATAGAGTGGTGGTCTGAAGGACCTTAGGGTTGAGGTTCCTGGGTCTATTTTCCTCCTTGTACTATGCTGGTACTTACGATTGGAGATGGTGGTGGAGCTACTACTCCAACAACTACCTGATCACTGCCTCCCCTTCTCCCATACTGAGTACCAATGACTGGTTGTGGTGGGAGGAGCATACCATGGTTTAACAAGGCAACCAAGCAAGATTCTAAAAATATAGCATTAAACTCCTCCCTTAGTTGATGAAACTAGGGATTTTCTATGAGCATGGCTGCCATCGTTGTTGCTCTCCAGTTATTCCTCTGTAATATCTCTGATCTGAGCCGATCCCACTCTGCTATGGCAGCATCTCTTTCTGCTATTAACCTCAATATTTCCTATGCCCAAGCATCCTCTTGAGCATGTTGCACTGGAGATTTCCTCCTTGCTGCATTGAGGTGTTTCCTAATTCTTACCATGATTATTATGCCTGCTAAATCTGGCACTACTTCAAATTACCTTCTACTCTTCAAGGTATGTGCAATGATAGATCGATGATCAGAAGTAAAAGAATCATAAAGCATATAATGGGGTTCATTTCGCTTAAAACCAATATTATCCAGGTGACTCCCGCCATTAATACGATCGCATTGAATGTCATGGAGTAAGGCTTCTCCAATACTCAAATGGCCATTAGGTCCAGTCATTTTGATTTTATTTACACATTTACCAATCGTATCTTGATAATCTTGAGGTGAATCATTCATCTTCCACGATACACCTTTTTCTTCGGCTTGATTGTCCTGTGGATGATTTCGTGCTGACTAAACTAGGCACGTGATACCTTTTCAATTATCGAGATGGCACGTGTCCTCTTGTTTTCATGTGAGGTCCTATCATTGTCCTCTTTCGTAATTCCATTAGCTTTTATCGTGCACACTTATTTCAGTGCGCTAGTATGCTTTTCTAAATCTAGCAAAATTATGCTTATTATCAAACATCCCTTAAGAGAAATATATTCCCTTACCTTCCTTCGATCGAAAACCAATTTAGCCACCATGTTTGCCTATGAAGAAGCTCAACATGAATTCTATGAGTCTCTAGTTTGGAATCCTTGATACTTGTCTCAATAGAGGGAAGAATTGCATAATTTCTTACAAGATCAAGCTATCGAAGCTCGAGACACCCTCTTATCCATGGATTAGATTTATTGTAATACTTCTATCCAGGATTCTCACTGTGATGTTTGGTTAAGATGCAATTCCCATAATTACTTAGCACTTGAGAGTCCTTTAAGTATTTTTGAATGGTTTGATATATTCTTTAGTTGGCCTAACTAGAATTTTCGTGTCTCATTCAGAGATTCCTGGTTACATCCCATAGGTGATCCTCTAATTATTCCCTTTCAGTTCCTACCATCATGTTATTTGGAGGTAGTGAAGAAATATGTCCCCACCAGAGAAGTAGCTTTCTGTAGTGGTCATTACCAAAGCCTTCTTTATCAGAGGTTTGTGCAGACTCACTCATTCTGGGAGATTGAAAATAGATTTTCTCCGATTCGATGTCTGACAAAAATGGATCTTCTATTACCTCGATCTCATGGCACTCCTTGGCCATACTATGCATTTGATAGGTACATAGTAATTCATTATAATGTTCCACCTCCATTTATTTATTTTGAGCATGACGGTTCTCCAAACCAGGATGCTGATAGCTCAGATTCGGATTGGTAACCTGATGGTTTTTCCTCGTTACTATGTCCAGATCCTAGTTCTGGCATCGTTGTATACAATGTAATTCTTAATAAAGCATTCTATGTTTTGGTTCACTATTTGATGTTTCACTTTCCTTGGAGAAATAATACCACATGCATGTTGAGTTGAGGAGTTTTCTAATTTAAATAGCGTAGTATGCTTCTATGCTTTTGACCACCACCCGAGTGGTCGGGTGGCATATTTTACTATCAAGATGGGATACTCGGATTATTGGAGCTGATTGGTGGAGTTCTGATACAGGTCTCCCCAAAATTTCATGTCAAGAAATGTATGAAGTTTTAGGTGGAATTTGGGGTGGTTTCCATGCCTAAATGTGTCCTTGCTTCCTATTCGCCATACTTGGATTTCAGGTTCTGGTGTTGTTGTATGGCTTCTTTCGCCATTGCCTACACCTTGACCTCTATTTGGGAAAACCCCAAAGTAAATTGTAACATTGATCAAAATAAAATAAAGAAAACATTGTTTAAATTTTGATTACAATAATCCCACATGCGCCGCTTTATGACATATGACAATGTTTAAATAACGCAAAGTGCATTTATTAAATCACGACAAAGCAAGATGATGTTTTAACCATGGTAAAGGTTCGGGTTGTGGCTATCTTTGGGTGAGCTGTTTCTACTTGGAGTAGTAATCGGCCAGAGTTTGTTGTATTTGGTATGTTTGGTCTCATGGCCTAAGGCCAAAATGTAATACAAATTAATTAAAGAAAATATTCTTTTAATTATTTCACTAGCTCACACTTAAAGATAAGGATTAGGCAACCAATAGGTATAGATGTCGAGTGAATTCCCAAAAGAGTCTAAGGTACACCGCTTAAAACCCATACAGGGGGGTTCACTTAGCTCTTCCACTTTCGAACGACTATGGATCTACTCATGGGGGATAGGTACTCGGACATCATCATCCCAAGCATTGACCTTGACCTTACCAAGTGTGCATTTTAAAATTGTGGAATTTATACTCTCAAGTTTTAGTTTCATGCCCCAAGTATTTTCTAACCTAGACTTTCACTAGAGCCTATCAGTTAGCCTAGGCTCTGATACCAACTGTAATGAACCCCATTCGTTACTCCTTATCCACATAATTTTTTTTTTTATAAATGTTTATATGGCAATGACCTAATCCATAACCTAAGATAGGCATATTCCATTTGGATCATATATTTCAAGGCATATAGCTTCGAGAGCTATAGAGACTTGATCAGAGTCTCATAAGTAGAAGTGATCAACTTCTACGAAACCTTCATACCCCACTTGGTATGAGTACGTTGGCCTAGCGTACTGGTTTCATCCTCTTAAAAGGAGGAAATCACCAAATGGTCCACCCAGACCAGGTGAATGCCTTGAAGATGGTAACCCATCATGGATGGAATAACCACACCTATGGTTATCCATAAATCTTAGCTCCGATCTAATCCATCTAGAAAGGAGTTCTAATATTACTGTATCACTATTGTGATAAAAATCCATGGAACACCTATCTTTAATCCTCCTTGCACATTATTACACCTTTAATTAGGAAATCCCTCTAATGAATTCCTTTTAAATGGACAATACTAGTCCCATGTAATTTTAATCCTTTAGTGTAGAGAGGAGGATCTATCTTGGTTTGTAAATCAAGGTCATAGTGTCCTCTTGAGAGTTTCATTCCACAACATGATCTCAACTAAACCATCTTAAATGCATTTAATCCATGAAGCAAGATTCATTACATCTTGTCCTTAGGTTTAAAGCATTATACAAAACCTTCTTTTTAGACGGATTTGTGTTCCATTCAAGAATAAGGATATAATGCGTAAATCCAAATTTTCCCTTAAGATTTAGTTTCTACAACAAGAATATAAATGGTGTTGCATATCATTAATTACCCCTCAATGTTATAGTGAAAATTAGACAAATGCCATTGAACCATTAACACATTTAAATAACATCCATCCATCACATGATATTGTTCTACTAAAATAAATCATTATTACAAAAAGAATGAGACAATTGCATTACATTAAATTATCAACATAATAGAATTTGAGTCTACATTTCTAGCATCCATACATATTTATCCTACTGAAAATTTAGCATTAATTACAGTGCATAAAGTTAATCACCACATCTAATATACATCGTTCGAATACAACATCATAAATCATTTACATTTGAACATAATTGCACCATTCACAAGATATAATAAATCAAACCACAAAATTAAAGTAACACCAAGATTTATCCTGGGAAACCCTGATGGGAAAAACCCAGCCTCCAAAATATTCCTTCCTCTTTTTCATAAACTTAAATGGTAAACTTTACAATAATAGCAGGGCATCTACCGACCCTTCTCTTCAAATATAGGTCAAAGTATACAACAATTCCTTTTTGACCTATTGATGTAATTAAGGAATCACCCAATCCCTTCTTCTATGACATCAATATAAAATTCACAATACCATTAAGGAACCTCTAGTTCCTAAGACATTTAACATCTTACATTGTTCATGAAAAGTCATTGGATTATATTTTGGAGATATCGTATTTCGAGGGAGTCCTATAAATTCCCTCAAGAATGAATTCCAAATTCATTCCCTCAACTTTTACTTCATAAATTAAGGTCCCATACCCTTAATTTATGAAGCACTCATAAACAAGTCTATACTAATTTCCTCTAGATTTGGTGTAATTTCCTTATCAATAATGGATCCATATCCACCAACATAATTGTGATATGTATTATTACAAAGGATCTCAAGATATTTTGTTTTAATTCATAGTTTAACTAAAATTATCTTATTTTAATTTTATGAACCATAGATTCATTAACATCATAGCAACTATATTCTCCTTTCCTTACGACGAGCTTCAATACTTCTATTTCCTGAATTCTTTGTCAAAGTTTGACTTGTTTCTACATAAAAAATATTTTCCATTAAAATCAACTCATAGTAATCTCTTACTCTCTACTAATAATTTTTACCTCAAAGTATATAAGTGCTTATTCCCAAGTTCCACTATATTCATTTTATGGTCATACATAAATGGTCTCCACTATATTTATTTAATACTAATTAAAGAAATATGTAAATAGTATACCCTTATTAACCCCTGAAACGTACCAATTCCTTATTTTAATATTGCCACTTCCTTATTGAATATGATTCTCTAGTAATTAACCTTAATAAACTCACACTTACATACTAATTTGATATTATTTAAAATGGTATTCATTACCCATACCACCATGGTTCTCTAAACTAATTTATTATGAATATACCTTCAGTAACTTAGTAGGATTTAGACTGCACAACATTCGAAGCAAAGGGAGTGGTTCTAAAAGATAATATTGTGCTATCCATCTTATGTCTAGTGAATTCCTCTGATGGGGTCAGAAAGGACAACTGTGAACATGTCATGATGATGATAACAAAGGCTAGTTAGTTACTTTTCCAAAGCAAAATTTTGTGCTTACCTTAGCAAAGACTACTCGTGGTCTCATCACATATCCATGGTTTTTTATATATCCAGATCACAACTTGGCTCCCTCTTGATTGCTCATTCAGGGTAATTTCTGGCCTATACAGTGACCCGTCGATATCAAGATAGTTATCTACGAACCCCTGGCTATCACCGTGTGACTCCTCCCTAGGCTATCCATCCACCTATATTTATACCTATCTCTTAGGCTTCAGAAAATTTAGTCTCCATATCATTATTCTCATAAGGGCGAATAGTCAATCCCTTTTTTGTTATCATGAAAATACACCCTTGGCTTATAAAGTGATCATATTCTCTTGTTCTTAGATTGAGCATCTATGGAAGATAATGTATTTAATATTGTCCTTTGATAATAACCATCCTCTCACCCGAGAATACAAAAGCAAGTGCTTGGTTGATTTTCAAAGGCTAGCATAGCCCGAAGTTTACCAAGAGACTGAGTATCCAACACATCGACTATGGAATATTTGACCTGTAGACTGAGCTACCCAAAATTGGAAGGATCGAGAAAGACATCATTGCAGTGGCCTATGAACATAGATCAGGATTCTAGCAATTTCCAACATCAACCCTTGCAATATCCCTTGCTATAAATGGTGTTTTCTCACGACAAGCGAGTTGGGATATATTGATTAAAAACAGGGTAAGCTCTAATGGCCCCGTCAGTGTCACTACCAACCCTTTGCTATATGGATCAGGATTCATGTCTATCTTCCTTCTTGATGACCTCCACTTAGCCATTCCATCAAACCATCCAATGAGGGCAGACTTATCAGTAGGTGAAGCTACCCTCGCAGGGACAACTATCGACATGATATTATTCGAACAGTTCCAGATGCTTCCAATTAACTTTTTAAGTAAAATCTTGCCCTCCCATAACTAGTCACAACTACCAGCATATTTTTTATCTTTTTGATATGCATCAGGACAATTGTTGGAGGTATCAAAGGGTACCCTATTTAAAAAGGAAAACAAACCCTTAATTTAAACTCTCATACTTCGCTCGCAGACATCTAAATGAAAAATGGTTTGGAATTTAGGAAACCTCATACCCTATCTCTACTTAATAGAGTGAAAATCATGGTAGCAACTTACTTCCAATACCATTTTTATGCATATTATATTGATAGGGCAATTTTTGCAGGTTAGTACCTCGTTCCTTAGCCACAATTGAATCCACACTAGATTCCTATCTGCATGTGGGAGTTGGATTGCTATCGAAGGTATGAATTCTAGCATCTGGAATCAATAGCCATTGTTTGAAAAGTCTTAATATATCCCCTTAATTCCCATAATAATTCTTCTCTATAGTACAATCAGTTGTTGGTTCAGTGATAATGAATATTCTTGCTCGAAGTCGCGAGGTCGACTCTTGTTGGTGCTCTGTCATCATCTTTTCTAGTTTGAGTTTATAACATGTGTGATATGAATAACCCATGAGGATATGAAAATTACCACAAACTATGGATTAGGCCAAATTTCCTACCCATGCCCTACTACAATTTATCAATTACCACAAGCCTAATTTCAGGAAACTAGTATATATATATATAACCATTAAACTAATCAGATTAAAGTATGAACCTTTCCTAGTTAAATTCAAGCATTTAGAGATAACAAAATTAATATTTTTCCTTTCTTTAAGTTATTCGGTGTAGAAAGAGAAAGATAAAACCTGGTTTACTTCCAAAAATATTCCATTGATTTCTTCCATCCTTCCAAGCTTTCCTTCCGTCGATATTCTCCTATGTCTCTCTAAGGAGGATGATTTCACTATAAGATTTAGAAATATTTTAATGGCTTTCTGGTTTTTGATCCACCGAAGTGGAGAGCATACTCCCTAAACCATCAATATTTCATGGACCCTAGATAGCCATTTCTTCCCAAAATATCTTCTATTTATAAGGAAATTCTCACTTCATGGGCCAAATAGTGGCCATATTATAATAATACTAAAAAGATGCCTAGGACCAATATGACTTCATCATGTCCTTCAAGGGTTCTCTAGGGATGAGATGAATGTCAAAGTTCCTACTATTGAGGCATAAGATAGTTACAAGGGTGGAACTATTCTTGATAAGCCATGGACTTCCTTGCATAACTCCCACCAATGTCAGGTGTCCACATGAGTACTTCCCAAAAGGTAGGGGTGACCCATGAGTTATTTAAAAATTCATTGGTCCTTTTTAGGCCCATCCACATAGGGTCCACTAAATCTGCACAAGATTTATTTTATGGTTTCAATTTTGTAGAATATATTCACTCAAATTTATCTTTTTACTAGACCCTATAAATAGCCTTTAAATAATTAATATTTCTTATTCCTTATAAAATTCTTTTATTATAATTTTTTGAGGACTCTTTAGGGTCATGCCCCTTCGATCAGGCATTAATTGATCCCCCAAGATCAATTAATATTATAAAAATAAGGTAGGAGGGTAGCGGGTCGTGACAACTTTAAACAATAAATCATTGAGGTCATATTTTGACCAGACACCATCTAACACCACTAGAATTGGCTAAGGTTCCTTCTCACAAATCCATAGTTTTAGTTGTTCATGGGCATTTTTAATTCTCAAAAAATAAGTATTGGTTGCTTGGTAATCTTATTCCACATGCTCTCAAAAATTCCCTTAATATTTGGAGATTGTGACACTGTTTAGAAAATGATGATGTCCTTAAAATATTCTGAAAACCAACAAAAAAAAGTGTGAGTCAGTGAAGAAATAACATTAAACCCCCTCGAAAAGACTAGTCTGTATTGCTTGATTTTATCTGCATCACTGTATTGAATTTCCATTTCCTTTTTCCCTATTTATCAAGAGTTTTTTATTTACCTGGATGCCCTGTGTTACTACAATGAAGGATGGGGCAAGTAAGTTAGGAGAAATGACATTATAGTGGCATCTATTCTACCAAATTTACCAGTAAGACTTTTAATTTCGACGAAAACACGGTTTTACATAATTTTTCGATCATAGAGTCTAAACAACATCAATTGTAACTTGGAAAAAATAAAATCAAATCAAATCAAAAGGTCTAATAATTTTTAGGGCAATGAAAAGCTGCTCTTAAAAGAAACAAGTTAACAATAATATACCTTGGAAGAGAGCATGTTCCAAGGTCGTATTGCCAGTGCCTCCCATTGCGCTCACTGCCATGGACTTATCACTCCCTCCAAACAACTTACTCTCCAGTTAATTTAGTTACTCTTTCGGACCCACCTGATGTTTGGGTGATTCTAGAATTTGTGGCCTCACCTAGTCTTTAGTCTTCTCCCATCCTTTCTGTAAGTAAATTTTTGATGTTGTAGAGTTCTAATATGACATGTATCCATACCTGCGTCTAGGTGAAATACTTCGGGTCATCTTCCTATCATGTATCATGATAGGAAAATAATCGACAAATAGAAAAACTATATCCAGATCAAAAATCTTCATTGGAAATGATCTCATAATTCAAGAGAATTGTTTAATATTGAAAGAAGCAAAAAAAAAAGCAAATAAGAGGAAAAAGAAACACAAGAGTAAGGAATCAAGAATCATGAGTTAACAAGTATAATTCAAGATACATTAAAAGGGTATAAAAGGTTTAAAGTTGGGAATAAGAATAAAGGTAATTTTTGACAAATCATGGTATGATGAAGAATGTAAAGCAAAAAAGAGAGCATTAAAAGAACTCATAAAAGAGAGTAAAACAAAAAAAATTATAAATAGATAGTGAGAAAAAATAAGAATATTATGTTAGTGCAAGACATGAAGAACTAATTTATTTATGGAGGAATATCTACAAGCTATTATAGAGGGAAATTTTCTAGAAAAAGAAAGAAAAAAAAAATAACATTATGACAATAAAAAATATCTAAAGCAATTTAATGAACATGAGCATGAATAAAAGACCTCTCCCATAATCAACATAATGACAAAAAGTTCACCTTAAGGAAGGTTACATAAGGTATTAATAACCTGAGAAGATAAGGCTTATGGCATGGATGACTAGAAGCATGATAAGTAAAAGAAGAATTAGAGGACTTAGCCCCATACATTAAGAGGATATTCAACAACATTATCTAACATTGATTTACTAGGGATTGGACAATAAGTCTAGTGATACCTCTCTTTAAGAGTGGAGACATAAATAATCCTTTAAATTACCACACCATTATAGTCAATCCCCTATTTACAAAGTTTTTTGGATATGTGGTTAAGCATAGAATCGATACATAGGAAGAAGAAAAAAAATAGGATAAGAGGACAAGAAGGTTTTAGACCAAAATAATCAACAATAAACCATGTCATAACTTTGATATATACCATTGAAAAAATACATATTGAAAAAGGAGAAGCTTATTGTTGTTTTGTGGGCTTCAAAAAAATCTTTTGACACAATACCTAAAAGTAAATATGGAGTAGAATGAAGGACTTATGCATACCAAAAAACTAGAGTAGTATTTTATAAATTTTATGAAGAGGTTTGAGCTAAAATCATAACTCAAACAGGCCTTTCAAAATGCTTAAAAAATGATAGGGTTAAACAAGGATGCCCACTGGCTCTAACCTTATTTGGTTTGAAAATTAACAAAATATAAGAATGGATAAATATAAGAAAATGGGATGGTGTTCATTTGGGAGAATATGTATTAAGGCTTATTTGAATGCACTTAAAGACCCCATGACATTTTTGCAAGGAGGTAGGCATACAAGTAAAATACCAACGAAGCCAATATTTTGATCTTCCCTGCCCCAAAAAAATATTAATTAAATTTTTACTTTGAAAGGGATCTAATAGAACAAGTAGTAGATTACAAGTATCTTGATATAGAATTTAACAATAAGCTTAGTTGAAAAATATTTAGAAAATAATTTTGGGAGGATGAAGAGAACTTTTTGCATTGCAAAATAGAAGTAGAGGGTAAATTATGGGAGTGTAAAACTATGTGGGTTTTATTTGGGCTATATATGGATGTGAAGTATGGGTTAGCAATACATCAACCTTAAAATAAAAACAATTTGAGAGTATTCAAAAGTGTCTAATTACAAATAAATTCAAGATAAAAACTTCAGTTCCTTATGAGATTCTTCTAGTAGATATTTTCCCTATAGGGATAATTTAATGGTTCCTCTTATAGTATATCTAAAAATAATCAAATAAACGGATGCAAATAGATGGGCTAAGATTTTAAAAGAAGAATATTTGGATAACCGAAAGAATACATGGATGAAACAAAAAAACATAGAGATATACAAATGGAATATATTATGTTAATTATATAGAAATAAAGGATTTTGAAATGATCCCCGAACCTTTTACAACCATATACAAGCTACAAATATAAGACAGAAAGAGAAGCACAGAAGAGAAACTCCAAAAATATCAACAAGGATCCTACCACCATAAGAGGATCCTAACTAGAAAAATACAAGAATACCAAAGCAAACAACATCCTAAACAGGAATAATCGCCCGAGGGAAGATCCATACAAGATTCTTACAAACCATTATCCTCTTTAGGGTCTTCCATTAAAGTACCCCACATTTTTCTTAGAGCAGCATGAATCGAGGGCTCTAGAATCTCCCCCTTTTCTCTCACTTGAACTTCTAGATCTAGCAAGGCTTCCTGGATCTCTTGTGGGATTGGAATGGAATCCTTTAGAGAGTCTACGTTGTTCCATTAAAAAATAGAGAGTTCAATTGTTTCCTTCTAAGGCCCAACTTTAGGGTCAAGGGGATTTTTTTTTAATGGGCATTGGGCAATAGGGTGTCCTTACCTTTTGTAGGAGGCATAGAAATAAGGCCTATTTTCATATTCTATTTCCTAGACCCAAATGATATATTTTGAAACCATCTCTATGGATATAGGAAGCTTCTCATCTAAATTCACGTTAACACACATTCTGACAAACACAATTCTTGATTTAGCCTTAGTGACAGGGTCAATCAAGACTAGCTCACGTATTGCTCTTGCTATTACAAGAAGGATATCCTCATGCTAAAACTAGATAGGAAGGTCAAGGAGTCTTACCCATAATGGTGTTGAATTGATACTTTGATATTTTGGGTTAAATTCCAAGCTCCATTTTTGCAGGAAGATACCATACCTACCAGAGAACCACGGGCTTCCATCTAGGATTTGGATCGAGTCTTCAACACAATTCAACTTGATGAGAAAGAAGCCCTTGGGGAGCACAACGATCTCCATATGACCTTGTAGTCTCCATTTGGAGAAGGCCCATCTATAGATGGAGTCAATGTCGAGGTAAGAGCCCAGGAACTTTAGAAAAAAGTTTTGGCTTCCTAGGCTATAACCATCTTTAAAAGCTCTGTCAAGACACAAAGTTTCCCTTGAGTAGGATGAAAGTAAAAGTTGTTGCTTTGAACATTCTAAAAACCTGAATCCTTTTGAATGACCTCTGCAAAAGACTTAGCTCATTGATGGAAATACAATGAAAGGTTATCCTACAAAAGCTTCCCATAATCCACGTTCCCTTCCCTAGGGGGTTGTGGACCCTTAAAGATTTTAGTTGTCTCCTTCCCACCAAATAGATCATTTGTAGGGTCATTATTACTTTCGGAGCTCTACTTCCCATTAGACATAACATCTCTAGGGTCGTTCTTACTTCTCGAACTGTTCCTAATTTCTCTCGTTTTCTTACTCACTCTCATTTCAAATTTTGATGTACAAATGGAATATTAACCTAAATAAAGCCTAAATAATAACAAAGACATAAAGGTATTTTTTAAGAAAATTTTAAATTAACTATGTGAAAAAATAATGGAAAGAAAGAGGGAACATAATAATGTTTAAATTAACCCTACATACAATCATAATAAAAAGGTCTATATAAGAACAAACATCAATTGGAGAACAACAATGCTCATGGTCCAATTGAAGACCAACTCACCAACTTAGATTTGAAATAAGAATATGGAAGAGACTAAAAGAGGAATGCAATAATAGAATATATACATTTTTCACATTAGGGCCAATCAAGACAAAGAAGCCTTTGAAATAAAGGCATACGTCGATATCTAAGCTAGCTATATCGATACTCTAGTAGTGGAATCAATGCATGATTAGTTAGAAGATGAGAAAGTAGAGAAAGTGAAAAAAATCAACATAAAATTAGTAATAAAATATCAATATTGTAAAAAGAAAAATAGTTAGGTCATATTTTTTGTTACTACCATAGTTCTTTGTAAAGTAATGATCCATAAACTACTTTTAGCTTTGTGGTTGCTAAAAACCTTGTATTATATTCGATATTAATATCTACATTTAATTAACTATTAAAATTTATCTTACTTAATATAAACATAAAAAATATATTTATTATAAATTATTTATTATAAGTTTAATATTAACACAAGAGATAAGAACAATCACAATTTCTTATAACCCTTGTATATAATTTTTGACAATTATTTTATTACCTATAAAAGTGGTATAATTAGACTTTGCTTGCAATACTAATATATATTTGACAATTGCTTTTAATTTTAAAGTTCATTATATGAATAACCACTTCTGCTTGTTTTTTTCAATTGGTTATATGGGAATAAAATGGTGTATCGCTCCAAATTTTTCGCATCCCTACCTTCAAGCTATTGGATCCGCGCCCGAAAGGAGGATGGGAAAAGGATGGTGCGGTACCTCGGACGAGAGGACTTCACGAAGGTCCCGCCTCTCAAGGGAGGTGCATTTTGGTGATTTTTCGACGGATGGTGGGTTCACCAGGAAACATTTGGCGGCAGTTTCCACGCCTAGGTTTTGGGAATGAGTTTTGATGAGTTCGTTTTATTTTTAAACATTCATCCTAGGTTTGGCCGAATGATTCTAACTTAAACTACATGAAAATGCAATTTAAATGAATACAACAAACAGAAAAGAAAGCAAAAACAGAGAATTTGCAGGAGGCCAATGAAGATTACCTGATCCGGAAGTCTGATGAAGTTTCTGATTACTTGTAGCAGTCTGGATCGTCTGCAATTCAACAGATCGCCTTCAATTTGATAAAATCGTCTAAACCGACAGGATCGTCGTAATCCGACGAATTCGTCGACGAATTCATCGTAGACCCGCAAAACAACAAACAGATGCAAAATACAAGAAATTCTATTTTGTAAACAGGGGCAAACTATATGAAAAAGTAATATGAGTATTGAACAATATACAAGAACAAAAGTAAATGCAAATCACTATGTTTAGATAGCATAATATGATCTTAATATGCAAACTAGACAAAATGGGTGAACTCCAGATGCAATATAGTATAAAAACTGAATAGACAATCTAATTTATAGCATAAAATGACAGAGAAAAGAGAAAGAAGAGCAAACCTGTGCACCGATTGCCTCGATGTGTGTCGAGTAAATCGTCTCGCATCGTAACGAGATCGTCCCGAATTTGATGAGATCGCCTCCGATCTTGACAAGTTCGTCTGCTATGATAGATGCCGGCTCCGACTGAAAACCAATGGTGTACCCGCAATAAAATTAATATAGGACTAGTGCAAGAGCAAATTTGAAGTGTTTTAGCGCATAGGGAGTTGATTTACATAAAAATTCAGCCAGGGGTTGGGGAAGGAAAAGTTTTAGAGTTAAATAGGCATAGGATAGTTGTTGGGAGGTTGGAGATCATCCCAATTTGGGAGATCTCCAATTGGGGAAGGGTCCCAACGGCGCAGACACGCTTCGCCCGGATTGGAGACCCGTTGGAACGGATTCCAACTATGCAAATTTAGTTTTGCGACAAAATCGTCTCGGACGTTCTAGTCCGGATCGAAATCGTCAACTGGGCGATATCGTCCGATCGGAGACGATATCGTCAAACGGTCAAAACAATCGCTAAAAATGGCACGAAAAAGAGGAAACGGGTTTCTCGAGGTTAATCGAGCGGTTTGGGAGGTTAAATTTGAATTTAAATTTATTTACTAAGGTGAATGTAATTATTCCAATTTTATCGCGCCAATTTTAGGGTGCTACATTTTGCCCCCTCTTTAGCGAATTTTCCGAAGAAAATGCGTTAAAGATGAGTTCTTCTCGATCTACGAGAAAGCAAAAAATTATTCCCATTTTTAGGCGAAGATTCTTGGTCGAATCGTACGACACTTACTATGGTGCCCTCTCCGTGTTTTTACCCAAATCGAACGTTTGAGGTAAAAACGCAAAAAAGCAAAAATTATTTGTGAATTATTTTGAATAAAATTAAGAAAATAGGGTAAAACCCTAATTCATTGTTACTGTTCATTTTACTATTTTTAGAGCTCGGAGCAAAATGGTAGAGACAACGCACGTATCTGCAGAGGTCCGCCGCGGTCTACCGGTAAGGGTTTAAACTTAGTTTAGATTGATTTAATTTGAATTTACATGCTTTGTAAATGAATTTTAGGATGAATTTTGAGCATCGCGGCCGTTTTTGGCCATCGACGTCGTCCGAACGAAATCGTCCTTAGTTCGACGAAATCGTCTCAAGTTCGTCAATTTCGCCTAAGGGCGAAATCGGCGAAAAGGGACGATTTCGTCAAATTAGAGACGATTTCGACACGCAAAATCGGAGACGATTTTGCTCAAATTTAGACGATATCGGCCAATAGTGGGCGATATCATCAATTGCAAAAATTTGATCTTTAAGTTGCATTATTGATTGCTAAAATTGTTATTAATGATTGTTTGTTGTTTTGATTGTTTATGCTTGCAGAGAGGATTACTAAAGAGCAGAGAGTGGAAATACGACGGGCTGAGAGACGACTTGGCCGCTCTCACCCAGGCAGAGCGGGATCTACTGGCACAGGCCGGCTTGCAACATGTGGCAGAGATGCCGCAAGTTTCTACTGACATGGGGCTACTGACGGCCCTAGCAGAGAGGTGGTACCCGGCTCTTCATGCTTCCGGTTACCGACAGGGGAGATGACTCCCACACTAGAGGATGTATGGAGGATTATTAGAATCCCCATACAAGGGAGGATGATCACACCTCTGGCCAATCGGGCCACGCGATGGGACGACTCGCGGTGACCCGAGCTTCGCCCCGGAGAAGGGCGGAGTGAACATCGAGGCACCGCGCCGCATGCCCGGGGCATCTACACCGACACGAGTTTTGGCCGGGGTGGTTGGTGGAATTCTGCTGTGCCACCAGAGCGGATGCAGGTACCATGGATGCTGGCAGATGTGATCTGCGACATGCGCGACCATGGCTACAGATTTTCTTGGGGCAGCTTTGTTCTATGCCGGCTGTACAGGATCCTTTACGGGGTCATGTACAAGGGCGGGCGATGTCTGGTCATGACATCGCTCCTACAGGTTTGGTGCTGGGAGCACATTGCGATGCGGAGGCCGATAGGGCTTCCACTGATAGGGGTTGACGGGGAGAGGCCCCGAGTCTTCTACTGGTGGCTCCGGAGAGGGGCACAGAGACGGATCGACCCGCCGGTGTCCCGAGACTACCGGATGACTTGGTCCTGCACCGCATCACCTGGAGGCCATGGAGGCAAGCATCCAGGGTGGGCAGAGGACGCACAGGAGCTGGCTCGCATCAGGTGAGTCTACTGGCTATGGATGGAGAGGGGAGAGGTGGAGCTCCACCGCTACGACCGAGTGTTGCGACAGTTCGGTCTACAGTAGGGGATCCCATCTCTCGTGGATTATGAGTTTTCCCAGACTGTCTGGGATAACACCATAGTAACGGGGCTCCAAATATGCAGCGATTCTAGAGTCAGACGTGGACGATGCCCCCATTCAGCCAGTGGATGGGGACGACGCAGGGGTAGCCGATGGCTACGATGCCTGGTACGTAGGCATCCGCCCTCCTCAGATGACGAGGGCTCAGGGACCGATCCACGTAGTTGTGCATCGGATAGGGAGGCGGCGCCAGGCGGTAGTAGAGGCAGCCCGAGGTCACGGTAGAGGAGAGCAGAGGAGGCCACAGGCACAGGAGAGGCCACGACAGAGGGAGAGGGAGAGGAGGGAGGCGAGACCCCCATCTCCACAGAGGCCACCATCGCCTGATAAGGGCAAGGGTGTGGACATTGGAGAGAGTAGCGAGATGGCTACTCTCCGGCAGAGAGAGATCGTCTGCGAGCTCAGGTGCAGACGTTACAGGATGCAGCTGCATAGCACCAGGCTGAGGTGTCGCAGCTACGAGACGAGAATGCTCGTCTCAGGGCACGAGGCGGAGGGGTGAGCACTCAGGAGCTGATGCGGTCGGTTTCTCGACCGCATTCTATCGTGCGCTATACTACCAGTGCGATGCCGAGGGCCGAGGATACAGTGCCACCCTGCCATAGCAGATCCTATCGGACAGGGTCGACGAGGAGCTCATCCCGGTCGACGACGAGGACTCGCAGCACCACACATACCGCGATGGGACCACCTCGGCCTCCGCAGGGCGGGGGAGGAGATGAGGCCGAGAGCTCTAGAGGCTCTCGAGGCTAGGAGGGCGGGATACCGCCACCGATATTGTATTATACTTGTATTGATAGAGGATTGAGTATGCCGAGGTACATATTGTGGCATACCAATCCAGTTTTGATGATGTATATATTCTGTTGATATATATAGATGAGATATTTTTTGATCATATGACTTGTCTTATGTGATGCTTATGATGCTTTTTATGTTTGATTGATTGATTGAGTTGATTGATGTAATGATTTTATTGATGATTCATGTAATTATGTCGTTTTGGAAAATATTATAACTTGGATGTCATGCTTTAAATATTTTAAATGAAATAATCTGATGTAACAAATTGATTGGTTGTAATGAAATGTGATAAAAATAAAAGAGATTTCTAACAATAATTTCAAAGGACATTGTCGCTATTATAGACCATTTCATGGAGTCGCTGCTCACTCGGTCGTCAAGCTAGTCCCAGGATAGAAATATTGTTAAAAGAAAAGAGTGCTTAAGAGACTGCCTTAAGACTTTGTTGTGATGATGCAAATGATGATGATGATGGTTTGCTTTCAGATTTCCATAAAAATATTATGCATGAAATATTGTGAAATGATTTTTGCTAGGCATAAATTCCTAAGTGTGATAAAATTTGTGAATAATTCCTTAAGAATTATACCATCATTGCAAAATGCAAAGGTTGACATAATGATATGAAATAATAAAAATGTGTTTGCTTTTTGAAAAGCATAATTTGTGTAAAATGAAGTCATATGTTTTGTATGATCTTTGATAAATCAGGAAATAAAATTGTTACAATGGTTTGCGCTAGGCATAGAATATGTAGGTATAGACTTATACCATCATCGCGAAGATCAAAGAAAGGATAGTTTTATTGCATGATTAATTTTTGATGAACAGAAAATATGATAATGAGGACTTGCGCTAAGCATAAAATTCCAATTTTGGTTTTGAAACTATACCATCGTCGCTAAAGTCGATAAGATATATATGATATGTTTTGATTGAAATTTTTGATTTTTTCTATTATATAGTTGTCTTTGTGGTAAATAATTGTACTTGGTTTATTCCAAACAAGTTTGCAAAAATAATATTTCAAAGTATTTTTGAAGACAAAAAGTTAGATTTATAAGGAATCCCATGTGCATAAGTGAATTCATTGCCAATCTTGATTTATCATAATGATAGACAAAATCTCTCAAATACAAATGTGTGTGCAATTGCATTGTTCATTTACCAGCTTTGAGCAAGATACTATGATACAAGTGATTTGAAGAAACCAAATAAGTGTTCATTAACCATGATGTAGATGCATATAACCATACTAGGCTACTATGTAGATCGGATTA
Organism: Wollemia nobilis; assembly: GCA_028583015.1. Classification (NCBI taxonomy): domain Eukaryota; kingdom Viridiplantae; phylum Streptophyta; class Pinopsida; order Araucariales; family Araucariaceae; genus Wollemia; species Wollemia nobilis. The sequence continues at coordinate 422,558 of JAQPPZ010002552.1, forward strand.
TCAAGAGCTAGCTAATCCATAAGCGACATAGGTCTCGTACAAAAGAAGGTCGCTAATGTGACGTATATATCGCCACGCTAGGAGTTACCCAAGGCCAAGCAGGTTGGGCACAAACCACCTGTTATGGGGCTTACCTCACAGTTTTCGAATAATTGAGAATTCTATGGATTCAAGCTCATTCACCCTTCTTTTCTTTTCAAAGGGTAGGGAAAGGGATTTTATTGCTTTTCTTGCTTTCTTTTGAACTTTGCTTATTTTTCTTTTTGTATTTCTTTTGCTTGATAATGCTTGGAACATTGCTGACATAACATTTTTTCTTTTCTCTTTTTCTTGAATTTTTCTTTTCTTTTTCTTTTTCTAGGGATACTTGCTCAGATTAGCTGTAGAGCAAGGGATTTTTATTCTGGGTAGGGGTGAGCTTGTCCTTTTGCCAATTCTCAAAGATTCTAGACCATGTGCATGATAGGATAGCAAGGGAAACTTTTCACTCAAGAAATCAGTTCTACTATGTAGCAAAACATGGAAATTACAAATATAATCATTTTATTGTGAAAAGATGTGCTTGGTTTAAGTAAATAACAAGATCAATTCTCTATGCTCAAACTTTATTTAATTGAATTTTGTGAACTTTGATATAAGAGAGATTAGTAATCATGCCATATAAAATCAAGATATTTATTGTGTGAGTGTGCAAGTGAGGGATGCCAAATAAATGCTAGTTTTATCCAAAATAAGTTGAAACATATAATTGCAATAATTGTAAGAAAATAATGATTTTGAGAAAGTTTTGAGAATGTTGACTCTCTCTTTATTCTGTATATTGTTTTGGTTTCGAAAGAGTCAAGCATATAGCTGTTTTTGGATTTTTATGTTGATTTTTGTTTTGGAGCAAAAGGAACTTTACAAGTGCTTTAAATAAATGCAATAAATATTTTTGAAGATTTTTGAAGATTTTATGAATGTTTTTGAGGTTTTTGAATAAATTGAAAGAAATACAAGATAATGATTTTGAACAAATATATACATGGATGAAATGACCAAATTTATGCATAATAACGTTTGAGATGTAAAATATTCATGGGTTCTTTAAGTTCTTTACCATCTAAGGTAGATAATTTATACGCTCCCGATTCAAATTTTGCAAGAATGATGTACGGTCCGAGCGCTTGGGCTCAAATTTACCTTTAAGTTCTTTGGTTGCATTTGTATTTTTTTGATTTTCTTTTAGAACAAGGTCGCCAATCTCAAAGGATCGATGACGAACTTTCTTATTATATGCTCTTTTAAGCTTGTTTTGGTATGCACGGAGATGCTCTAAAGCATTGATGCATTTTTCATCTAGGAGTTCCAGCTGACTGAGTCTGCCAGCATGATATTCATCTCCTACTTCGTGTCTTGAAGTAGCAGAGCCAAAGAAGGAACTTCCAATTCAAATGGAAAACCGCTTCGGCACCATATACCAAAACAAATGGTGAAGTGCCCGTGGGGGTTCGAACACTAGTTCGATAAGCCCACAAGGCCGGATATAATTGAATATGCCACCACGGCCGCTTTATTGACTAGTCTTTTGAGAATTTTGATTAGGGTTTTGTTAGAAGCTTCTGCTTCACCATTACCCTGAGGATAATAGGGAGTAGACCAACGATGTTGAATCTTATATTTTTGACATAATTTTTTAAAATCTTTATTTTTGAACGGATTTCCATTGTCGAGATGAGATTTGGCAGGAATTCCGAACCCGCAGATGATTTGATTAAAAATGAATTTAGAGACTCATGAACCAAGGCAGGAAGCTAAAGGCATAGCTTCAACCCACTTCGTGAAATACTCATAGGGTTATGATGAACTTATGTCCATCGAAGACACAAGATTAATTTTACTAATAATATCCAAGCCCCATTTAGAAAAGGGCCAAGGAGAAGAAATAGCCTGCAGCTCTTGTGCAGCTGCATGGACAAGGTCAGCATGTTTTTGACACTTGTCGCAATGGCGCACATATTCATGTGCATCCGTTTCCATGGTAGGCCAAAAGTATCCTATCCGAAGGAGCTTTTTAGCAATGACGCTACCACTAAAGTGTCCTCCACAAGATCCATCGTGGGCTTCACTCAAGGCTGATTTAGACTCTTCTAAATTTAGACATCTTAATAGGATACCTTCAAAAGATCTCCTATATAAAGTATTGCCAATGATTACAAATCGACTTGCTCGTCGACGTAATAACCGACGCCGGTTACGATTAGAATTAGCAGGGAAAGTCCCATTTTGGAGGAAATCAAATATGTCTCAGATACCTGTAGTTCAGGAGTAGTTTCCTTGATTAGAAACACATCCAAAGGCTCTAAGCATGACTTATGTGAAGCGGGTTCCCGGAGTCGACGAATGATGATAGTAGCATATTCGCTGTCTAACTCCAAGGGTAAGAGAGATGCAACAGCGGCCATAGCATCACCGCACGGTTGCTAGTTCGAGGAATGGCTTCCAAGGTAACTTGATCAAACAAGGCCATTAGTTGTAAAACATAGGCCTTATATGGGCGAAGTTTATCATCTCTCGGTCCGATAAACTTCATTAATTTGGTTTATAACCAATTGGGAATCCCCAAAAACTAAGAGGTTTTTAATTTTAAGCGCTAAAGCAGCTCGTAATCCAAGGATTAGAGCTTCATACTCAGCAGTATTGTTGGTGCAAGCAAAGGTTAGTTTGAAGGACAGAGGAATAAGATGTTTTTGTAGAGATATTAAAATAATACCCGCACCAGCCCCACTCATGCATCGGGCTCCATCAAAGTATAAGGACCATTGTTCAACAAGGTCTGCCTCTAATTGAAGGCATTCATCAGGAAACTCGATAATGAGGGGATGAGTAGACTCTAAGGGTGCAGAACTAATTGATCTCGCTATGATTTGACCCTTAATGTACTTCTGTCCTATGAAGGTGAGATCAAACTCGCTTAGAGCAAGAACCCACTTGGCCATGCGACCCGATAAATAAGGTCGACTCATGAGATATCTTAAAGGATCATATTTGGCAATGACATACGTTTTTTGGCTAAGCATGTAATGTCGTAATTTTTGCGTAGCAAACACGACTGCTAGACATAACTTCTCTAACGTTGTATAGCGGGTTTCATAACTGATGAAGGTGCGGCTAATGTAATAATTAGCACGTTCTCATTTTTCATCATCAAGCCGAGCTAACATAGCTCCTAAGGCGTAATCGAAGCAGAAATATATAGAAGAAATGGGCGATCAGATTTAGGCGGATGAAAGCACCGGAGGGTTAAGGAGATATTGCTTGAGAAGTTCAAAAGCTTCTCTACATTCTCGTGTCCCAATTAAAGGGGACGTCCTTCTTAAGGAGTTTAAGAAAGGGACCAGCTTTTGTCCGCCAACTTATCAATGAAGCGATCGGATAGCTTGAAGTTTACCTTGTAAACTTCGTAATTCAGATATATTAGTGGGTGCGGGCATATCAGTGATAGCCGCAATTTTGAGAGGGTCAATTTTGATACCACGTAAAGAAACTAAAACCCCTAATAACTTGCCGGATTTAACTCCGAATATACATTTTGCTGGATTTAATCGAATGAGATATTCTCGTAATCGATTAAAAACTTTTCTTAAATCGTCTAAATGATGATCTTCAATAAGAGAGCGCGCTATAATATCATCTACATAATCATGTAGGATATCATGCATCATATCATGAAAAATGTAGGTCATAGCCCGTTGATAAGTTGCACCGACATTCTTTAAGCCAAATGGCATCACTTTCCAGCAAAAGGTACCCCATGGGGTAATAAAGGCTATTTTCACTCGGTCTTCAGGAGCTATCCTGATCTGATTATAGCCGAAGAATTCGTCCATTAAGGATATCATCCCACTCCCAGCAATGAAGTCAATAATTTGATCCATATTTGGAAGAGGAAAGTCATCTTTAGGGCATGCAGCATTAATATCTCTGAAATCTATGCAAACCCTAACTTTGGTGGCTTCTTTCTTGGTGACTGGAACTACATTGGAGATCCATTCAAAGATAATCAATAGCTTGTATGAAGATAACATTCAAGAGTTTTTCTAACTCCCCTTGACTAGCAGAGCCACTTTGGGATGCATTTTTCTAAGTTTTTGTTTAACAGGTTTAGCATCCGGATGGACCACTAGATGGTGCATGACTACGTAAGGGTCTAGACCTCGGCATATCTTCATATGTCCAAGCGAAGACATCTTCATACTCTTTAAGAAATGCTATGTATTGTTTTTGTTTTTCTTGACTTAGTTCTCGCTCCAATGTTGATTATGTGAGGGTTGTCCTCAGCTCCAATATTAATTTTAATGACATTTTCTACCTCCATGTGTAGATCTCTTTCAAAATTAGGTGGGGCGGGTGAAACGCCCAACTCTTGTAATTCTTGTAAAGTTAATTTAGATAATTCGTTCTGAGGGTCAATGGCCTCAAGTTGAGCTATGGTTGGTATAGAACCATCAAAATAAAACCCGTTGTACAACATCTCTTCAACAGAGACATCATGGAAGATATCTCCTTCCAACTCTTCATCGGGGTCAAGCAATCATTTCAGGGTATGCTATGGATAGCATGTTGCATGAAAATGACGGATTTTTAAGAGGCAAATCAACATGTCTATCCAAATAGTCTTGATAGCATATGAGATGATCATCATCCTCAAAAGGAAAAGGTTGACCCTTACTAGGTAATAGGCCCACACCACATCGGGCAGTGCCATGGTTCTACCTCGAAAGGTTCTTTCATGCCATTTTGGAAAGGTCCTAAGCCTTTCCCTTTATATCCCATTTTAAGCATCATGGGTTTAGCTTTAATATAATCGTTGGTAAAATAGCACCGAGCATATCCATCATGATGGGTTTTGATATTCTGAGGGATTCTTCCCCACCATATCCTTTGTAAATGAAGGCGCAACTCCCGACTTGGTAAGTACTTCCCATAGGTTGTGGGAGGCCCAAAGTACGAGGAGATGGCGGCAATTGATTTAAAAGGTTTGAATCTTGCATGAAAGCATTCATTTTTTCTGATATTAAGGTTGTAGATAACTGTAAAATATCATCATAAAGGGCATAAGATGTAGAAGGCTTATTACCTATGTCTTGAGATGTGGAAGGTATGATAGATGTGTCTATAGGTTTTGAATTTATGGGATTAGAACTTGAAGAATTGGTTGTAGTTTTAAGAGCTTTTTGAAGTTCTACAACAATTTGTTTAGAAGGTGGTTGATCTATATGGGAAGATGAAGTTAATAGAGGAGGAATAGATGAAGTGATGGGTTTATATTTCATAGCTTTAGATGAAGAAGAACTAGGATATGTGGATGACAGAGCAGGCAAAATTGCACTCCAACCGGTTCTCGCCAATGCACACATATCAAAGGTCTAGGGTCACCATGAATAGTGACCAACTGATTTTTAAACTCAAACTTAACACATTGGTGTAAAGTTGATGGGACCGCTCGCATGGCGTTAATCCAAGGGTGACCCAAAAGTATATTGTACGATGCTAGGCAATGTACAATAAACACACCTTGTCTCAAGGGTTCTAGGACCAACTTGCAATGGGAGGGTAATGACTCCACACGTTTCTTGTGTTTCGTCATTAAAGGCTTTGATAATTCTTCATTTCATCACTTCTAAAACCAAATCGTTGGTAGAAGTCAAAGGTGCAGATGTTTAGAGATGAGCCATTATCAATCGGACTCGTTTGATAGCTACATCCCCAATTAAAGCTGTAATATACAAGGGATTATCCTTGTGTAAACTGTGTTGTGGGATATCTTTATCCCGAAAGTCAATACAATCAATCTCTCGCGTGATGATAGTATTGGCCATAGCTTCAGGTTGGATGTTTTGAGGTACCATCATCTGGCTCAAAGTAAGCATCAATTCATCCCTATGGGTGGGAGAGGATCTTAATAAATCTAAAAGGGAGATTCTGGCGGTGGTATTAGACAACTGTTCATTAATGTTGTAAGGGGGTTTAGGTTGAACAATAGGAGCATTATTTCCTTTATTAGGATTTTTCAGAACAAATGGAGCTGGTCCATCATTCTGGTTTGGTTCTTGTTGGGGATTTTGAGCTTGTTGTCGGGTGACGACTCCGATGGTACCTACAATGTTATAGTGACGACGTTGAAACGGTCTCGGTTGAGAGTTTATGGCTTGTTCATAAGGAAGGACTTCATTAGAAGAAGGTCGAGTAGTGACTCTTCCTGGGAAATGGTTCTTCCTGGAACATTAGCATCTTGTGATAGGTTGAATAGGATCTGATTCATTTTCAGAACTATTCGATTGAATGGTGTCTACTTCACTTTCACTATCTGACTCTATATCGCTAGAATCAGAAGTTTGAAAATTATGTAAGGGCCTGGTTGTAACCAGGGATAAGGTTGTGTCGAATGTGTGAGAGTCCTGAATATGTAATTGCCTGCTAATGGTTCCTACATATCGGGTAGGAGGGGGAACATTATGATGTTCAATTTGATTAGCTACCTCTTTACCATGTCTTGGTAAAGGGTGTTGAAATATGTCTAAAGTTTGATTGGCATTCTGATTTTGATTTTGGGGAATAGTATTTTGAGTATTATTAGGAGGGTTTTGTTTAGGTTGGAAGGCTTGCACTTCCATTTCATTATTGTCAATCAAATCTTGTATTTTATGTTTCAATCTCTTACAAGCGTTGGTAGAATGTCCAGGACCTCTATGAAAATCACAAGGCAAATCAGCTCTATATCCGGGTATGCTTGGGTCAGTTCCTGGATAGTCGGTAGCTTGGATTAAACCTCTTTCAAGAAGTTGAGGTAAAATAGTTGATAAAGGTTGGTTTAATCTAGTGAACTCTCGAGGAGGCTTATCGAGAGGTTTCAAGATGAATTTTTCTGTTGTTTTTGTTGCATTGACATTAGCAACATTTCGCTTCGTTGACTCCATCACCGACAACCCTGTTTGTTTTTATATTGATTTCTAGATGTTTTCTCATCATCCTTCTTTCTAAGTTGGCCTCTCCTAATGAGGGCATCTTCTACTCTTCGAGCTAAGTCTATAGCTTGATCGAAGGTAGTCAAAGTAGTTGTTGATAGTTCATAAGAAAGTTGTTCTTGTAAATTGTTAATGAAAATGTCTAACATTTCCCTATAGGGTAGCACAAAGTGCAATTTTCCTGTCAATTGTCTCCATCTTGCTAAGAAATCAGAAAAACATTCGTCTTTATCTTGTTTTAAATTGTATAGGTCTTTAATAGTTACATGCCTCTCGATGTAGGCACTAAATTGATGAACAAATGACTCAAAGTTTCTTAAGGAATGAGTGGGCAATTGATAATACCACTCTAACGCCATTCCACCTAAACTTTTGGGGAACATTTTTAGTAATAGCAAGTCGTCATGCGATATGTCGTGACATGCTATCCTAAACATGCGAAGATGTTCTATGGGATCTTCGGTTCCTTTATAGATAGGCAGGACGGGCATGGGAAAATGTTTAGGGTATGGTTGAGCTACCACTATGGGATCCAATGGTTGGCTACAAATCTCTCGATAATTATACGAGGGACGGTAGGGATCTATCCTGGTCCATACGTGAAGCCAATTGTTTCACCATAGCTTCCAAACTACTAGTTTGCCCCCCATATTGATTCGGTGGGGCATTGCCATAAGTGTTATGGGCGTAGGATGGAGGAACATGCAGATTAGATGCCATGTTACTATTGTGTAAAACATTGGTAGGAAAAATATTATGGAGGAGTTTTGAAGTTGGATTGTGTTGTATTGTAGATTGTTGAAAGTTTGTATTTGGCTTTGTTTTAGATTTTTGTCTATTTAAAGCATTTTGCTCAATAGTTTGGAGGAAGGAAGTAGTGAAGGGAATTTTCTTTTGTGCGGGAGTGATTTTAGGTTGAGTAACAAAGTTGCTTAGGAGGTTGGGTGACCCGTTGTTTGGTCATGGCTTGGGCTATAGTGACCATATTCGCATTAGATGGTCCACCCTTATCACTTTCTTTGATCAATGAAAGACAAGGGATTAGTTTGCATATCAAGCGCCCGTTCTAAGGCCGCTTGAGCATCACTATTTTCCCTTTATCAATACGGACTGCCACATTAAGGACGTCGATATGTTGATTAAGAAATTTTTGAAAATGTTTCGCGTTGTCAAAAGTGATGCCTCCATTTGGAGCTATTCTAGGGGATGAAGATTCTTTAACACTTCCTTCTTGTTCCTTATCTTCACCTAAGTCTTCATCTGATTGTCCTAGAGTTTCACCTTCCGGATTTGTATCTCCAAGAAGGACATTTGGGTTTTCAGTTGTATTTTGTAGCCAATCTTCTCCTTCTCCTAAAATTTCTTTACCATTCCTAAGTTTAGTCATGGTGCTAAGTTTTGATTTCAGCAAATATATATATATTTATATATATATATATATATATATATACAACAAATTAAAAGGTATATATTTATATATACCTAATGCAATATTGTAAATGAAATGTTTAAGTTTTTTACTATGTTCTTTGATTTTTTTTTTTTGTTTTTTAGTTTTTCTTTGAAACAATATAATAAAGACAGTAAATGAAACAATAAATGCACACAATAATAATAAGGCTGAAAGTAGATGAACTAATCTTCTATGAATAACTTATGAATATCATTAACAGGTTCAAGCCGTTCAGGGGTCATGAAATGTTCTTCAAATTGAAAGTTTTCTTTTAAGAATTTGATGAAAAGGGCTATGGTAATATTGTCTATCTCAGATGCTAGTTGATAAAAGTAAAGCTCATGGCAATACTCTCGATATAGCATCAGCTCGGAACTCTATTCCATCTTTCCCTATCTGTGAGAACAACTTCTTGGTCCTCTACAAGGCCTAGGAATCGGTGTACAATGTCCGCATTCTCGAGGTATTCCTCAAGCTGAACAACTCGAAGATACTAAAGCTCTCCTATAGGCTAACCACCTATGGCAAGCTCTCCTCAAGTTCATGATAGAACACTAATTGATGAGGATCCAGGATTCTATCCAAGACTAGCCTCTTAATCTGTTTAAGTTGTGTGGACCTAGATGAAATGATACTAAGTCTCCTGATAAGCTCGTCCCACAAGGATTGATTTCTACTTGTTTCAGGGATACTAAGGACAGAATTAACTTCTATGGTTGCTAATTGGTTTACTACGTTTATAGTAACCCCTAACCTCTTTTAGGAGCTACCATCTAAACATGATTTTGAACCTTAAATGTTTTAAAATGCATCTAAGTTTTAGTTGTTCTAATTTTTTTTTTTTTTTTTTTTGCTTTTGTTTTCAAAAGGTTATGATGCATTTCACGTCGGGTTCACCAAAATGTATCGCTCCAAATTTTTCGCATCCCTACCTTCAAGCTATTGGATCCACGCCCGGAAGGAGGATGGGAAAAGGATGGTGCGGTACCTCGGACGAGAGGACTTTACGAAGGTCCCGCCTCTCAAGGGAGGTGCATTTTGGTGATTTTTCGACGGATGGTGGGTTCACCAGGAAACATTTGGCGGCGCTTCCACGCCTAGGTTTTGGGAATGAGTTTTGATGAGTTCGTTTTATTTTTAAACATTCATCCTAGGTTTGGCCGAATGATTCTAACTTAAACTACATGAAAATGCAATTTAAATGAATACAGAAAACATAAAAGAAAGTAGAAACAGAGAATTTGCTAGGAGGCCAATGAAGATTACCCGATCCGAAGTCCGATGAAGTTTCGATTACTTGTAGCAGCCTGGATCGTCCGCAATTCAACAGATCGCCTTCAATTTGATAAAATCGTCTAAACCGACAGATCGTCGAATCCGACGAATTCGTCAGACGAATTCATCAGAGACCTGCAAAACAAAAAAGATGCGAAATACAAGAAATTCTATTTTGTAAATAGGGGCAAACTATATGAAAAAGTAATATGAGTATTGAACAATATACAAGAACAAAAGTAAATGCAAATCACTGTGTTTAGATAGCAGAATATGATCTTAATATGCAAACTAGACAAAATGGGTGAACTCCAGATGCAATATAGTATAAAAACTGAATAGACAATCTAATTTATAGCATAAAATGACAGAGAAAAGAGAAAGAAGAGCAAACTCCAGGCACTGATTGCCTCGATGTGTGCTGCAATCGAAATCGTCTCGCATCGTAACGAGATCGTCCCGAATTTGATGAGATCGCCTCCGATCTTGACAAGTTCGTCGACTGCGATAGGTGCTGGCTCCGACTGAAAACCAGTGGTGTACCTGCAATAAAATTAATATAGGACTAGTGCAAGAGCAAATTTGAAGTGTTTTAGCGCATAGGGAGTTGATTTACATAAAAATTCAGCCAGGGGTTGGGGAAGGAAAAGTTTTAGAGTTAAATAGGCATAGGATAGTTGTTGGGAGGTTGGAGATCATCCCAATTTGGGAGATCTCCAACGGGGAAGGGTCCCAATGGCGCAGACACGCTTCTCGCCCGGATTGGAGACCCGTTGGAACGGATTCCAACTATGCAAATTCAGTTTTGTGACAAAATCGTCTGGACGTTCTAGTCCAGACGAAATCGTCAAATCTGGGGCGATATCGTCTGATCGGAGACGATATCGTCAAACGGTCAAAACAACTCCTAAAAATGGCACGAAAAAAGAGGAAACGGGTTTCTCGACGGTTAACGAGCGGTTTGGGAGGTTAAATTTGAATTTAAATTTATTTACTAAGGTGAATGTAATTATTTCAATTTTACTGCGCCAATTTTAGGGTGCTACAAATGGATCCCACCCATATTACATCATCATCATGCAATGGTATTACAACTTAGATATTATCGACATATCACTTGGCAAGATTTGAACCTAGGTCTCCTCCCTAAATGTTGAGGAATCTAACCAGTTGAGTGAATGCAATTTGATATAACTACTATTTTTTATTGAAGGTGTATGTTAACCTTTGAAACCAGGGTTATGTATAGCGACGAATTATCGTTAATTCATGAATATTAGGAATTTCTACATTTGAAATTGGTGAATATGAGGACCCTTGACTGGTGCTCATTCACTCAAAAATTTTGGGTGCAATTGTTTTTTGGGTTGGCTCGTCCCGCTTTGATAATAAGTTCACCATTTTTATTTTAAATTTCCAACATTCCCACCTAAATCATCAATAATTTTGCCTTGATATTATAAATAATTTTATTTATATCACCAAATTCACCTCTTATATCACCAGTATATCTACCTAACGCGACAGTGATACTCCTAAAAAATGATCTATAGCAGTGAAAAACGAGTGGCTAAAAATAGAGACAGTTGATAGCAGTGAGAAGCAGAGACGATTAATTGATATTGAAGAGGTGATTGAATAATAGGGAAGATTATCTAACAAAAGATACAATCAACAATAGGGAGAAGAAGAGATGGTCAACTGATAAAGGAGGTGATCGACAATAGGGTAGATAATCGGCTAATAGAAGAGGCGATCGATAGCAATGAAGAAGAGGGAGGATTTGCTAACAACAAATATGATTGACAATAGTGAGAAGCAGAGATGATTAGTTGATAGAAGAGGTGACCAACAATATTTAAAAGAGGAGTGGTTGATTGATAATAGAGACGATTAATAATAGTGATAAGTAGAGACGATCGATTGATAGAAGATGTGATCGATTAGAGATGATCTATTAAAAATAAATATGATCAATAACATTGAAAAACATGAATGATCATCTAATAGAAGAGGAAACCAAAAATAGGGAATATCAGCTAACAAAAGAGACAATCGATAATAGGGAGAAGCATAGATGATTTACTGGTAACAAAGATGATCAACAACATTGAGAAGTAAGAATGATAAATTGATAAAAGAGGTGATCGATAGTAGGGAAGAACAGGGATGATCAACTTACAATAGTGAAAAGTAGGATGATCGACTGAAAAATAGACGATTGACAATAATAATAAGTGAAGATGATAATAATAATTTATAGAGCAAAGGCAAGTGATAATTCCCTTATGTCAGTTGTAGAATTTTCACCCTCTTTTAACATCATGTTCATTTTCTAACATGAAATAATTTTTTATATATAGGTACAATGGCACCTACTCGCAATGGAAATAAGGGAGGCCAATCTTCTGTTAAAAAGAGTATCCTAAAATACTTTAGCCATATTTCAAAATCGAGTGAGCCATCAACATTTGCACAAATTCAAGGTACATACCCATTTTACCTACTATTACAAAAAACATTTGTATGCAAAAAACACTATTAGCCATATTTTGAATTTGAGTGAGCCATCATAAGTTATTACAAAAAATGATATAGAAAACCTTTGTATGCAGAAAATACTATTGACCCTAATATGCCTCCACTTGAAGATATTCCCGAGGATGAAATACCCCCACATGAAAATTTTCTTAATAATGAGATGCAACAACCACTTGAAGAGATTCCTGAAACTAACACTCCAATAAAAAAAAATGATCCTTCTAATACAATTCCAACTTTTGGGGAATATTCTACTCAGAAACATAAACATAGAAAGTTAACCAGGTGGACTATTGGAAGAACATTTCAACTTGAATGGTCATCAACATATCCATTTATTGAGCTAGTGCAGCTGAAGAACAATAATGATATACCAACAAAATGTAGATGCATGATTTGTAGTTGGAAACTAGGAAAGGATCATAAGATGCAACTTAAGTTGGATACAATAGAAAAACATTATGGAAAAGTTTATGTGATAGTAAAATAAAGTGATGGAATAACTAAGAAAATAATTAGGTGGAAGGATGCATCAAAATGCGTACATGTCAAATATGCACAAGAATATGAAAAAGAAATGAAACAACAACAAACTCTTGTTGAGAAGGGTGGAACGATTCAAGCCCAATTTCAAAAAATTTATAAGATCACTTTAGCTTCAAAAAGTTTGCAGTTTGTTGTTGTATATATTATTCTTAAAAATGGTAGACCTATGTCTAATTTTATTAATTATAAATATCTATTTCAACTAGTTGATGTGCAGAACCTTCCCAATACCCATTGGTTAGATCAAAGTGGTTGGATCATGGCAAAATGTATCATTGGTTGAGAAGGAGGACCTTAGAGAGAAAGTAAAACATTCCAAATTCATTTCACTTTCAATTGATGAGGTAACTATTGTTGAAAACACATCTTGGATTTGCATGCATGTTTACACATTGCAAAATCATTTAAGGCAACCTCATTTACTAGCACTACATAAGATGGTGGAAAATTATAATGCGGAAAACCTTTACAATGTTGTTGTAACTAGTTTAAAAGATATTACGGGAATGAATGATATAAAAATAGCCACTAAGTTAATATGTGTTGGATTTGATGATGCTACTACAATGCAAGGACACAAGAATGGTCTTTGTGTTTGAATTCAGACATCAATTACCCCATATTTGATCCTCATTCATTGCATGGCTCATAGAATGAATCTTGCATATAGAATTGTGAGCACATTTGAAAATGTTGCAAGAGTGGAAGAACTTGTTTGTGAAATACATGTTTATTTTTTGTGCAGTCCAAAAATATTTGTAGAGTTTCAATAGTTTGCACTAGGAGTTATTGAAGGTAGAAAATTGTTAAAATATGTAGATACTAGGTGGATTTCATTGTTTCAACCCGCATATAGAGTTTTTAAAGAATATCAATCCTTGGCAGGATTTATGTATGCAAATCGTAGGGCAGTTGATAAGGTAAAATATTTGCTATACCATATGACTAACTTGGAAATACTTCTCACATTATGCGGTATTCTTCCAATATTGCAAGAAATAAATACTTTAATTAAAATTATACAACAAAGATCCATTTATATTATCAATTTCATCAGGATGAGAAAACAAATATGTATGCATATTGATAGGTTGTACTTGTCAAGAGAAAGTTTTATGGATCCCTTGTTTGAGAGTTGGAGAACTTTAACAAATATCAATGATCCAAAAATATTTTTGAAGTTCAACATCAACGATCATATTTGTATTAATGTTCACAAAAAGGAGATATCTTTATATTATTTTGAAAAGCGATCGCATATAATTACAGATGATGTTGAATAAATACCCATAACATACAATGGATTTGATGTAGTTGTACACAATACAAATATTAAATTGAGAAAAATAGCGAAACCTTCACAAGAGAAATAAGATATCATTTTTAAAGAGATGAATTGTTTGAGACCATGGGTGTGGTGAACCCCATGTTTTGGGATCCTTGTACTGACTATAATAATATAAGTGAGTTGTTTATCAAATATATGGGTACTCTTGTTAAACATTTCACTAAATGTGTGGAAGTCAATGGTATTCTAATAAAGAACTTTTGATAAAACAATCAGGCCATTTTGGATTGATAATGGTTGATCAAATTTTGTGATTGACTAACCCTCATGAGCCAGGTTCTATTACACATTTGTGGAATAAATTGTATCCCAGTAGTGTCTTAGAAGATACGATTAGTGAATATTTTAATTTATATGAATTATGTCAAACGATGATTTTGGGATCTATGGAAGATGAAAGGGTTTTTAGTGCATTATCTTTTATGAAATCTAAAGTTCATAATAGGTTGGATAAATATTTGGAAAATTTTTTGAGAATATATATGTCATCTTATGAGCTAGACAAGTATCCTTATGATAGAGCTTTGGCATATTGGAAATCTCTAGTAAATAGAAGAGGTATCACTAATACTCATGATAATAAGGATAATGATACTTGAAATGATTATATTGTAGAGACACATAGATCAACTATGTGTACAAATGATTTTGGATAATATGAGAAGTGTTTGTTTTAGCTTCCTCCATTGTGATGTTTTGAAGATTTAAAAAGTTTGATATATTTCACAGTATTTGTTATCAGTTGTCTACTAGATTTTATCCTATAAAATTTATGTTTGATATCATAGCCTTGTTATTGGATTATTTTTATATGTTTATATATGTTTGATATCATATTGTTATTGGATTATCTATCTATATTTAGAAAAAAAAAAATAGTTTATATCATAGCCATATTATTGGATTATCTATATATGTTCATAAAAAATTATGTTTAATATCATAGCTCTATTATTGGATTATTTGTATATGTTCATAAAATTTTATATTTTATATTTAAGCCTTGTTATTGGACTATCTGTCTATGATCATAAAATTTTATATTATATATGTATTGTAGAAATCCTCTATGGCTCAATAGATATTAACATACCAAGCAATTTGCTCGTTCATATCAATCCTAATAAAACAAATGAAAGGTAACATGTGTGTAAAGTATTAGAGTTGTAAAACCACAATTAAAGGTGATATTACCTCTATTTTTTCATTCATAAGAGCTACTTTCCTTAGTTAAAATAAATGTGACCACTTTAGTTGAGTTAATTACCCCTCTTACGTCCATCCATTGATTTCATCCTAAGTGATCCTACTTTGACCATTCATATCTCAATTGCTACATCTAATATTTGAGAAATTTGTATGATATATCTATGGTAATTATTTACTCCTTGTATGCACCTAGTTGCCTACTTTCTGTTAGCTTTTGAGGTAGATTGCAATGGGAGATGTCAATCTCAAGATATATATGGCACACATGATATAACCTCCAAAGATTCTTAACTCCCTCCAAATGTGTGTAACTACATTTTAGTGGAGTGCTTGGGTATTCATGAACATTGGGATGCTTAGAGAATTTGTGCCAAGTGGCACTCAAGGCTTGTGCATGTAAGCCTTCTTTTTAACATTTCAAATATAAGCTTGCAGCCCTAATTATTCCTTTATATTTGCATCCTATGTGAGCTTGCTATGTTTATTGAGATGCAAGCTTGCTTTTGCATGCTAGCTTGGTGAGGATGATTGATGGCTACAACTAGATTGGTCCATGATTCTATGGCACACTTTTGAGCTCCTTTTTGTGGACATTTTCTTCAATGGATACCTTAGGTGTATCTCCTTTCTATTCACATTTTTGCAGGTTTCGTAGCTTGTTCTAATGCTGATTTGTGCCCTTATTTAGTGCTTGAAATATTGTATTGTTTGTAACATCCAATAGATAGCCCTTTTTCTTAGCTTTTACATAGCTAATCTCTCACTATATGTTACCATTTTTTTACATAGACACATGTAATAATACCTTCTTTCAATGGCTTCAATGTTGCAAGTAACATGTTGCTTATAGGGCTGGATTGGATGAGGTAAAATGGTGTTTTTAACACCTTGATTCTTTTACATGTAAGCCTTCCTCTTTTCTTGAATTATACCCTTAAATATGATGGATATGACATCCTTAATCCCTCCCTATGAATATAAATACTTTTGTCCTTTCACAGGAACACAAGAGGGCTTTTTAATAGTTGGATCTTGCACCAATATGAAGAATTTTTTACATAACCCTTCTTGTTTATTCTTCTTTGGATGATGGTCAATATAAGATAATGATATTTTGTTTTTGAATAGAGATTATTGCACTCTATACTGAAATTAAACCCTTACATTCTCCTTGAATCTTGATACTTACAAGGTCTCGATTTGAGGTTTCCTTCAAGGAATTCAATGGTGGCTTTCTTCTCCACATTTTTTCTTGAAATGGTGACTTATTTTGGCCATGAAAGTACTAAAAATTTTGTTCTATTTTTTGTGCTTTTAAGTAAATATTATAACATAAAACACAGATAAAAAATGAAGCAGATTCCAAAATTGGAAAACATAGTAAAAACAAAGCAGTTTTTGGAATATTAAATGAAGGCCTTCCACTTATCAAAATCATGTGCAATTTATACATATTATATAGCTAAGTAATTCAAATAAACTGTCCAAAACTCAGTAGAAAAGGATTTGTAAATCAAAATTTATAGCCTCTCAAAGTAGGTTGCTAACCACTTTTTCCATAAACAGGACTGCATAGAAAATATCAAGACTAGAGCTTTGTTTTTCATTTTTCACTATTCCATTCAACTTCTCCTCTCTACAAAATGTTACAATAATATGTTTTTACACTATTATCCCTAATACAAATATTCTAAAGTTGTTATAATAAGTGTAACAGTCTATAGCTATTACAAACTAAAATCTTCCTATAGTTACATATTCTTTTATTCTACAATTACAAAATAGGGGACATATTTGTTTTGCTTCATTTTTTCTGACTTGGAAATGCCACATGGTCAGCATAATATTCCAATATTCTCCCCCTTGATGTTGAGAGAGCCAACAATCAGGTCTCTCAGCATAAAAAACAGAGTCTTTGCAATTGGTTTTGTGAATATGTCTACAATTTGGTCTTTGATGTTAAAATAGCTCAATTTGATCATCTTCTTCTCTACCACATCCCTAATGAAATGGTACTTGATGTCAAAGTATTTTTACTAGACATGGTGGACAGGATTTTTTCCAACTTAATGGCACTTGTGTTGTCATAAAAAAAAATTAGTAGGAGTTCCTTGCTTCTCCCCAATCTCTCCAAGAACTTTCCTAAGCCACAAGGCTTGTGTACTTGCTGATGTGAGTGCAATGTATTCAGCTTTTGTAGAAGACAGTGCAATAATAGCTTATTTTTTGGAACTCCAAGTAATCAATCCTTAGTATTCTCTTGGCTTCCTTCAAATGCAATGTAGAAGGATCAGCCATGTACCTTGAACAAAGTGATACTGCATAACAAATATCAAGCCTAGTATTGCAAAGAAATATTAAACTCCCAACAATGCTTCTATATTTAGTTTTGTTTGCATGATCAGCCCCATCATCCAAACACAAAAGCTCTCCATTTGCAATTGGAGTAGCTACAGGCTTGCAATCAATCATACCAAACTTCTTCAACATATCCTTTGCATACTTTTTTTGACAAAGAAAAATCTCATTACTAGTTTGATGTACTTCTATGCCTTGTGTCTTGTAGTACAATGTAGGCTCATTTTTGCTTCTTTGAAATCCACACCTTTGGAAGTATTCATTAATTCTTTGGTACCAAGCTCTTGGAGCTTACTTCAACCCATACAAAGCCTTCTTCAATCTATAGACCTGATCTTCTTTGCCATGGACCTAAAAACCTTGAGGTTGTGTCACATACACCTCTTCATCAAGATACCCATTGAGGAAAGCACTTTTTACATCCATGTGGTGCACACTCCAGCCTTTGTGAGCAGCCAAAGAGAGCACCATTCTCACTGTCTCTTGCCTTTCTACGGGAGCAAAAGTCTCCTCATAGTCTATGCCAAATTTTTTATGTAAAGCCTTTGGCAACCAATCTATCCTTGTATCTCTCAATGGAACCATCATTGTGCCTTTTGATCTTGTAGACCCATTTGCAGCCAACACATTTTCTATCTTTGGGCAGTTCACACAATTTCCAAGTATCATTATTTTCAATAGAATGCATTTCTTCATTCATTGCCTTCATCCACAACTTGTTAGAAGCAACATGTTCATAACAAGAAGGTTCAAAATCATCAACAACTTTTGAAACAAGAGCATAATTAACAATATCACCTTTGGGGTCTCCATTGTCTTCATCTCCATACAAGTGCAAATTCTCAGCCTTTGCAAGACTTGGTTCATTTCTTGATGTTGGCCTCTTGTCAATATTCTATTGAAGTTGGTGTCAATGATTTGAGATGGTGGATGATCCTTCAACAATCTCTTTCCCTTCACATTTGCAGCTGGTGATGGAGGTGCATAAAATCTTGTAGGAACTTCTTCTTGGCTTGCTCTTGGACTTGAAGATGAACTTGTGGATCCCATGTGAGATGGTGACCCAAAATAAGTGCTTCTGTACAAAGAATTATTAGTAGAAACATGGTTGGGTTGAACACTTGCTTGGCTACTTGGAACAATCTCTTCAAACACATCATCATCAACACACAATTTTTGAGACTTCCAATTTCCCCCTTCATCAAAAATTGCATCTCTAGATACAAAAATTTTTCTAGAATGAGGATTAAAGAATCTATAGGCCTTAGATTACTCACTATAACCAATGAAAATCATCTTCTCACTCTTAGCATCAAGATTTTTTCTCTTCTCATCATTCACATGCACAAAAGCAACACTCCCAAAAACTCTAAAGTGTTGTACATTTGGCTTCTTTCCAAACCAACATTCATAAGGAGTACTATGCTCTAGACTCCTAGTAGGACTTCTATTAAGAATATAATTAGTAGTCCTAGTTGCTTCAGCCCAATAAAATGAACTCAAACCTTTAGTTTGCATCATACATCTTGTCATCTCCACCAAAGTCCTATTCTTTCTTTCAGCCACCCCATTTTGTTGAGGTGTGTAGGGGCTGGTATTTTGCCTCTTGATGCCAAACTCCCTACAAAACTCTTCAAATTCATTAGAACAAAATTCACCTCCTCTATCACTCCTAAAACATTTGATGGTATGCCCACTTTCATTCTCAACAAGTGCTTTAAAATATTTGAAGCAAACAAAAGCCTCATATTTATGCTTAAGGAAATAAACCCAACAATATCTTGAAAAATCATCAATGAAAGTGAGAAAATAGGAAGCTTTACCAATACTTTGAGTTGGCATTGGTCCACAAATGTCACTATGAACCAGCTGAAGTGGATATTGGGCCCTCCATGCTTCACCTTTGGGAAATAGCCCCCTTGTTTGTTTACCAAGAGCGCACCCCTCACAAATCTCCTTGGTGTCTTCTACTTTTGGCAAACCATACACAAGTGGTGAAAGCATCCTCAAACTATGAAAATTCAAATGCCCAAATCTCAAATGCCATAGCCTCCTTTTATCTTCAATACCCACACAAGCAAGTTCTCCCCCTTGCTCAACAAACCTCAATGGAAACAATTTGTTCTTAGTCATCTGCACTTTTGTGATCAACCTTCTATTCTTATCATAAATCTTGCACATTTTATCCTCAAAAACCAATTTGTAATATTTTTCTAACATTTTCCCAATGCTCATCAAAGAATGCTTCAAATCAGGTGCATAATAAATATCTTTTACCTTCAATTTACCTCTTTTTGTAGGAACCTCCATGTCCCCTTTTGCAACCACCTCCAAGCTCTTCTCATCTCCAAGCTTGATACTTGAATGATAAGAATGGTCAAGAGAAGAAAACAACTCCTTCTTGCCAGTCATGTGGTTTGTGCACCCACTATCAAGGATCCATGTCTCATTGGTGAAACTTTTTGGTCTATCATAGGAGAGAAATGCTTGCTCTTCATGGAGCGCTCCATCTTCATTTGAGTAGAACAATGTCTCATCTTCAAAGAAGTCTTCCTCTCCATAATTTTTTGATCTATTAGAGGATTGTTTCAGCCTACAATCCTTCTCAAAATGGCCATATTTGTTACAATGATAACATTGAACATTTCTCATGTCTCTACCTCTACCTCTTCCTCTTGCATTTGATCCTCCTCTTGAAGCATGGGCTTGATGATCACCTTCAAAATTTTGATCTCTGCCTCTTCCTCTACCAAAGGAGCCTCTTCTTCCTCCTCTTCCATTTCTACCTCTTCCTCTAGAGCCTCTTCCTTGTCCTCTTCCATGTGCATCATTTCCTTTGATAGAAAATGCTTGTTCTTCACTAGAACTGGCTTGCTTTTTCTTTTCTTCTCTCTTACAAATTCTTTCTTCATGAGATGTAAGAGTACCAATTAATTGGTCAAGGTCCATGGTGGAAAAATCCTTGGATTCTTCAAGCATAAGGGTAGCATTATCCCATTTCTCTATCAAATTTTTGAGAACTTTCTTAATTACAACTGGTTTCTCCACATCTTCACCAAGAGTGGACATTTTATTTACCACTACCTTTACTCTCACACAATAATCTCCTACATCTTCATTATCTTGCTGCCAGAGGTTCTCAAATTCTCTTCTCAAGGTCTGAAGCTTGACCTCTTTCACTTTATCATTTCCTTGATAATTTTCTTTCAAGGCTTTCCAAGCCTCTTGTGCAGAAACACAATTTGCAATCCTTGGAAAAATACTCTCAGAAAGAGCAGATTGCAAATGGTACAAAGCAAGACAATTCTTGCTCTCTTTCTCCCTCATATCTTTAGTTGCATCTGGTGTTAACACAATCTAATATGATGGTTCTGTGTAACCTTCATCAATAATGCTCCACAAATATTTTCCTTTTAACAAAGTCCTCATTTTGATGCTCCAATATTCATAGTTTGATCCATCAAACTCTGGAATTGGAAGTGAGTTTGAGTTGCTTGCCATTACAACAATCTGCACTAAAATCTCCAAGAAATTTTAAATTAAAACTTCAAGAACAACCCACAAACTTCAAACCCAACAACTCAATCTACCAAGCTCTGATACCAAATTAAGATTATAACATACAATACAGATACAAAAACGAAGCAAATTCCAACTGGAAAACATAGTAAAAATGAAGTATTTTTTGGAAGACAAAATGAAGGTCTTCAGCTTATCATAATCACGTGAAATTTATACAGTTTAGAGAGCTAAGTAATGTCAATAAACTATCCAAAAATCAGAAGAAAAGAATTTGTAAATAAAAAGTTATAGCCTCTCAAAGTAGGCTGCTAACCACTTTTTCCAGAAATAGGACTGCACAAAAAATATCAAGACTGGAGCTTCATTTTTCGTTTTTCACTATTCCATTCAACTTCTCCTCTCTAAAAAATGTTACAATAATATGTTTTTACACTATTCTCCCTAATACAAAGATTCTAAATCTGTTATAAGAAGTGTAACAATCTATAGTTGTTACAAACTAAAATCTTCCTATAGTTACATATTCTTTTATTCTACAGTTACAAAATAGGGGACATATTTGTTTTGCTTCATTTTTGCTGACTTGGAAATGCCACATGGTCAGCATCATATTCCAAATTAATAACACAAACTAATTGAGAATAACTAGTTTAAAAATCAACTAGTATAGTGCTTAATAGATGCACTTTAAATGGTAACAATAATATCACCTTATTGCTCCACTAATTTCTTAAAAATACACTTAACAATTCCACTGCAACCTTTCAAGCATAATCTAGAATGAACCCTTGAAAATTTTACTACAAATAAAGTTGTAGGATCTAGTCTTATTTTTCTCTTTTTCCAAAGTAGAAGATAGATAGTTGATAGATAATTGTAACTCTAAAATATAATCAACTCCTAATGTGCAAATGAACCTTAAAAGGATTTTTTCTCTTTTTGCACTTTTGAATACTGTAATTCAATTTTCCTTTTTGCAACTTTGATCCAATATTAGGTGCTTTAACAAATCTTATAAGTAATCCAATTAATGAATCTACTTGTACCAATAATTGCTTATCTTTTTTGAAAGCTTTTTGTAGATGATGTAGATCTTGGTGTTTAGGTCAACCAAGCTTGTTGCTTTAGATAGAGTTTATGCAACTTCTGTTAATTTTCCAAAAAGCTTCTCCTTCACCAAAGAGTGGTCTCAAACTTTCTTTCACAAGCCTAGGATTTGGTGGCTTGTTCTTCCATTGTAGTCTTCTCCTTTTTGTTGTAGATTTTGAGAAACTTTAATTAATGAAACAATACCTTCTTTCTATGAAAGGTAATCTTCAAATCTCTCTGATTTGGTAAGTTTCTTATGTCTTCAAGTCTTCTTATCAAATTTTGACTTCAAGCAGGATCTCCTTCACAAGACTTTGAATGTCCTGTAGTCTTTTGTATCTTCTTCTAAAATTTGGCCCTCCTTGCCAAATTCTTCTTCTCTTTTTGGGTGTATTAATGGATGGCAAAAATTGTCCCAAATATTTCCCTTATCAAAAACTTTCTTCTTGATTGAGAATTTCTCTGAGTTCTTCTCGGAACTCTTTTGATGATCTTTCTCTTGCTTCAGCAACAAGGCTTTCTAAGCATTTTTCCTTGAGACCTCTCCTAGGTCTTTGATTTTGTAGCTTCTCTAGTCTTCCTTGATACCTTCTTATTCTTCAACTTCTGGAATTGAGATCTTCTTTTTGGATCTCTTGATTTTGCTACTTCTGGATTTGAACAGGACTCTCCTAGTCCTTCTCATTCTTCAATGAGATCTTCACCTGATCTCTTCACCTTCAAGTTTGCTTTAGGTGTTGGATTGATTCTTAAGAAGATACTCTTCCTAACTTTCTTGTAGGAAGTTTCTCAACTCACTGAATCTCCTTTCCCTGCAACAAGTTATTAGTACTGAAATCTAAATATTTTAAATCAAGTACTCTCTTTTGGAGTCTTCTTCAAGATCAAGGCTTCTATGGCCTTTCTTTAGATCAAATATTTTGTGGTATTTTCTACTATGAAGTTGACTCTATCAATGGAGATCTTCAATCTCCAGACTTTACCATGACTCTTTCTCCTAGAGTCTCTCCTGTAGTATTCTTCTCTTGCAAAAACTAATCTTTGGACTATGAAAGCACTATGACCTTCGGGAAACTGAGTTGAAATATCTTAGATTTCTATTGTAGGAGGTTTTCCAATCATCTAAGAGTTAGTTTCTTGCAATAAATGAAACTTCAAGCAATAGTAAAATTTTTAGATCTCTTAGATGAGCTTCACTAGTTGATTCATCAAACTAGTAGATCAAATGCTAAGTCCTTATCTTCACGAGTTTTCCTGCAACTCTGTGGGAAGACTCTTAGCCAAATGAATCTCACAATCTCTCTTTTTAGTCCATTTTACCAAACAATCTCAAAGCAATAAAATTTACATACAATGGATCCAAACACACGTTTGATTTACAAAAATAAAAGCTATGGTGATTGGCCCAATTTTTAATAATAGTTATTTCTTGAAGCTCTCCCTACCACCTTTATTCTTCTAAATATTTTTGCAAGAGCTTGTGCACTGTGATGAATCAAGTTAAAAAAAAATGTAGGCTCAATAATAATGGTGGTTCTCCTCTCAATCTACGGTAGCTAGATATACTATGGCTAGATCTACTGTGGCTCTGATACCACTGTTAGTTTTTGAGGTAGATCACAATAGGAGATGGCAATCACAAGATGTAAAAATATGAGAGAAAGTAAATTTACAAGATTGCATAAATATGCTATAAATAGAAATGATAGAAATGATAGAAATGAATACAATGTTGCTATGGAGGAAATGGACACTCCATGTAAGAAGCTACAAGATTCTATTGTACTCCATCACTAATGGAATTACATAGTAATTCTACTACTACCTATTGTCTTACCAATATCTTATAATGAGACTCTTTTATAATGGAAGATAGATGCCTTCGACAACACTCTACCTAGTTGTACAAGGGACACCTTGCACATTTACAAATTGCACATTGACACTCATGCATTTATTATATTGCATAAAGTAACTAGATAACTTCCCCCTAAAGTAATCTAATGTCCTAAGTATGTACCTAGAAAGGTACATTTACATGACCCAAATGATGTAATGGAATATAACTCTAACACTTTCTTGGACAATACACAACCTACAAGTATCACTTCATTAATGCTCTAAACAATTAGATTGAACACATAGGTGCTCCCCATCTAAGTATTGATATGAGAGAAATTTTCTCCAAGAGCAATTTTATCCATCTTGACTATCAATTCATTACACCAAAATTTTAAAAAGTTTTAACAAGAGACAAGTTAACTAGTGAATTGGTCAATACAAGAGATTAGAGCAATTTTCTCCATTAATTAGTGAATTGGCCAATAACTATTTCTAAGTTGTTATAGCACCCAAGATAAGTTTTTACCTATGTCCATATTGACTAGCAATTCATTACATAAAAATTAAAAAAAAAAATTAATAAGAAAGAAATTTGATCTATCTTCTATTTCACCCACTATGGACACCATTTCTATAGAATAGGTTATCATAATTGCCCTTTAAAATTCCAATAGTAAACATAATTGCATCCATATTATCAAATTTAAACATCATTATTTTTAACATTTATAGTTTCGATGGTAAATAAATATAAACCAGTACACACACTAAGCGAAACAATATTTAAAAAATACAATACACAAATTTTCAAAAATGTCTTTGTTATTAAGTTGAAAAGCATATTATTACAATTTAAAAAAAAATTGATTACTATACAACAAAATTTGCAGTCAACTATTGAACTTTCATTCACTTTCTCCATCTACAAGGGGTCTAAAGCATCTTTTTGTTCTCCTTAAGGTTGAGGATGTGTTTCCTCAATAGTTTGCTCTTGCAGTGCACCAATTCTTATAAGGCATTCCTATGCTATTTTCAAACCACCAACAATACCTTTTCCTCTTTTCTAGGATCATCTTGTTTCTCCTTCCATTTCAACAAAACCTCAGGATCTAATTTGTGTTCTTTTAAAATCCTCCTGAAGGCATTCTCTTTTATTGTTATTTGTAAACGTTCTTTTAATTTAACAACCACTTGCAGATTGTTTTTGTAGTGTTTTGATAAACATTCAGGTTGTTCACCTACTTTCTTTAAGTTATCAAAATTGGACTGCAAAAGAGAAGACAAATATGTCGATTGACAAATATAGATAACAATAAAATAAACAACTCTTACGAATAAATATATGAATTAACTCAACATCTCTTGCAGCTTTGGCAACTTCTACCTTTTTCTTATCAATAGCCCATTGATTAAAATATGCTTGGGCTTTGATATTAAATTTTTCTAATATATTTAAAATAATATCTACATTTTCATCATTATATACAGAGGTGGCCTTCACCTTTCCAAATATGGCTCGATGTGACAAAGAATCAAGATTTTGTGGTTCATTCTTCACCAATGAAAAAATGTCTTATCTTTTTGAAAAAAAACCATTTCAAGCATTTATTTATTTTGTTATTTCCCTAAAGGGGTTGAATGATTTAGGCATATGACCTATCCTCATTGTTGGTTCCTCAATATATTTTTTAAGCTTGTAAAAAATGCATTAGTATCTTTGTGGATTGTTCATACTTTGATATTATTTTCATGAGTGCTTTTGGGAATAAAACAGTAGTTTAGTGCAATTTTTAAACATTATATGAGTTACTAGTGACGAGTTCTATAAGACCCCAAGTGAAACTAAACCAAATATCACTACAATTTCTTCGAAAATGAAGCATATTTAATTGATATTATAGACAATTAAAAACATTAATCTTCTAACTAAATTAAAGATGAAGACAACACTCTTTATGAATAATGCATAATGGATTATTGTTTAAATAAAAACTACCTCCCCTCATATCCTATCCCATGATTACTTAAAATAAGAAAACATCACATTCTTCACCTAAACATTTCATTATCAATCCATAATAATTGTTTCTTGGTCAAACTTAGAGGTGATTTTTGACAATATTCTTCACTTTCACATATTCATCTATCAATATATTAAAAATAAATACAAACTAAAAGCATGGTCACTAAGTCCAATAAATATGTGCCTAAAACCATCTAAAACATGTTATTTGAGTAGTGAATAGAGAAAGAGCACTCTTAAGAAGAAAATCCATAGACTTACTAGAGGTGATTGGATTTGATATGCAACAACTAAGCTTGTTAATGGGGGTGACAAGGACTAGAGTTATCATGATCTAAATTTACTTTACCTTCAACTAGATAACCTTGCACATTCGCATGAATGGAACAACCCATAACTTTAAATTCTACTCCACAAGTGGGCATGTGTGTTGTCACACGCTTCCTCATAAAGGAGTTGACTAATCTAGGCATGTGGCATGTCCATTTCATTGGATCTTCAATAGGTTTTTAGGCTTATAAAATTGCATTCGTATCTTTGTGGATTGTCCCTAATTTTTTATTGTTCTACATGAATGTTTTTGGGAATGAAAGAATAGTTTGGTACGATATTTAAGCATTTCATTAGTTACTAGTGACTAGTTCTATAATAGCTCAAGTGAAACTAAACCAAAGATAACTACAATTTCTTTGAAAAGGATGTGTTTAAGGTTCTATTTATTAACATTATAGACAATTAAAAAACATTAACCTTCTAACTAAATGAAAGATGAGAACATTACATTGTTGTTGCATAACGGGTAATTGCTTAAATATAAACTGCATCCCCCCATATCTTCTCCCATGATTAACTCAAATAAAAAGACATCACATTCTTCACCTAAATACTTCATTATCAATGCATAATAATTGTTTCTCAGTTGTTAAATTCTAACGTGATTATGAAAATATTCTTCACTTCCATATTTTCATATATCAACATGTAAAAAATATTTAAAATAAATACA
The DNA here is from genome assembly GCA_028583015.1 of Wollemia nobilis. Lineage (NCBI taxonomy): Eukaryota > Viridiplantae > Streptophyta > Pinopsida > Araucariales > Araucariaceae > Wollemia > Wollemia nobilis. Next base: position 449,777 of record JAQPPZ010002552.1, read on the forward strand.
AACTAAAAGCATGGTCAATGAGTTCAATAAATCTATGTAAAACCATCTAAACCATGTTTTCTAATTAGTGAATAAAAAAAGAGCACTCTTAAGAAGAGAATCCATACAGTTAATGGAGGTGATAGGATTTGATGTGCAACAACTAAGATTGTTATTATGGTTGATAAGGATTATCAACCAGAGCTATCATAATCCAAGTTCACTTTACTTTCAAATAAATAACCTTGCACATTAACACGAAGGAGACAACATATAACTTCAAATTCTACTCCACAAGTGGGAATGTGTGCTATTGCAAACTTCCTCACTACTTGAGATTTCCTTCTCTTCTAATTAACTCCAAAATGCTTGAAGATTTGTCATTCATGCATCCTCCTTATACTCACGCATTATTCTTCAAACACCCATCAATGAGGATGACAAGTCCAAAAGTAACAACCTCAATACTAGACATTGGGTCCAAGGTAATCAAATTATTGCACCAACATATGTCTATAAAGGGGTTGATTAATCTAGACATATGGCCTATCCATATTATCAAGGGCATAATTTTCTACTTGTAATTCTTTTTAACCCATTCAAAATGCATTGAAAAGAATAGAGGGAGAACAAAAAGTTTTGAGAGGGAGTATTTGCTTATTAGAGCTCCTTTTAATCACCTATACATTCCGTTATCATTTCCATTTTGATAATTCATTAATCCAATTGGAAGAGGATTCTAACTGGATAGATCTTATTCATTTTCATTGGAGACTGGGAATTGACGGACTTTCCATTGGACTTATTTCATTGACGGGATTTGTTACTACTTTAGCTACTTTAGCTGCTTGGCCAGTTACTCGAAATCCGCGATTGTTGCATTTCTTGATGTTGGCAATGTACAGTGGCCAATTAGGATTATTTGCTTCCCGAGATATTCTACTTTTCTTTCTCATGTGGGAGTTGGAACTAATTCCTGTTTACCTACTTCAACCCATCTGCAAAATTCCTTTTGTATATTGTGGGTGGTTCTATTTTTATCTTGATGAAAGTTTTTTTTTTATTTGTGGAAAACATCCCAAAAGGGGTGCCACTTTCGGGTAAGACACAAGAAGGTAGGGTTATAAACCTTGATGAAAGCTTTAAGTATAGATCTTTATGGACCTAATGGACCAACATTCAATATAGAAATGTTGACCAATAAATATTATCTAATAACACTCTAAATGACATTCGATTTAGAAATATTAGCTAATAAATATTATCCAATAACACTCGAAATAGTATTCTATTTAGGGTTCTTTATCGCTTATGCCATCAAATTGCCAATCTTTCCTTTACATACGCTAGTTTCCATTAACTATATGGACAAAGATAGGGACCTCGCCGACCCGCGGGAACTGGGTGACGTCCACGTATGCGGGCTCGGCCTGTTGACAAAAGGCAAAGGGGGAAAACATGTTTCAAGGTCCCCCAACTTGCAAAATAAAATTACTAAAAAAAAAAAGTAAGTTTCTATATTTAGATATCCATGGCTAAAATTCATCTCTAACCATGTTAATACATCACTAGAGGACAAAACACAAAAGAACAACTCACACAACATTTCCATACTAGTGACCTCCAATTTATGGTGGATTTCCAACCCACTGAATATTGTATAAAGAAAGATGTATTCTTCTTTGTGAAAAACATGAGTGATGGATGCAATGTTATAGCCTCACATCTCTTCTTAGAGATTGCTTACATTGCACTCCATTCTTTGAGCAATAAAATCATTATGTTAATTTTCTCATATGTTTTCGGGTTCTGATTTGTTGTATTATGCTATTGTTTGAATTGCACTATTTCTTGATTTTCCTAACCCAAAACTTTGAGTTTTAGATCATTGATTTCCCTTTCCCATTGGACCAATAGGATCACACTCAGTGATATCTCTTTATGCTAAACAACATTTAAAGCAATCAATCAGTCTTGTCGGTTGTACAAGTCATTTTTTACATGTCACTAGCACAATGTTGTACCAAGTCATATTTTACATGTCAATAACACATTGTTGTCTAGTGTTGTTGGATTTCATTAATTATTTTTTTTGCTCTATGTTTAATTGGTTATATGAGATTAAAACCATCTCAACCATATTACATCATGACCATCTTACCTGTGATCCAAAGTTGTCTTTTTGGGAAACAAAGAGAGAAAGAGAGAAAACAGATTCAGAATGATTTTATAGGCCATTGTACATGAAACTTAGAGAGTTTGTCCTCACATAGGCATGATACTCAACAAAAGGATTAAGAATAAGTCCTACTTGGAAAGATAGGAAGGAAGAGAACAATCCTTCACAATTCATTAATTTTATGTTATACATGTGCTATCTAGTTAATGGGAAAGATTAATTCTTTGATCCAATTGAACATGGCAACAAAATTAGTTAAGATGCAGTAAATTAAAGATTTACAAAAATAGTCTTTTAGTGGTAGTTCAAGTGGTTGTGGGTAATGCCTCAAACGCGAGGGGACCATGGTTCAAGCTTCAAGTCATAATTTTGGAAACTCAGCTGAAGCAACCCTCTAGTAGTGGTTGATCCCTAGTTTGAAAATGTAAAAGATATCCAATTTTCCTTGGAAGCAAGTGAAGCAAATGGACCTTTTCAACTACTAATTCATATAAGCATTATATTTTAACTTTTAAATAAGATGAACCAAGAAATAGCCAATTGAGTTATTTGTAGGCACCAATACAAGGTAATCTTGAGAATTAAGACATGTCAAGGTTTGTCCCAAGAATTAAGAGATATTAGGGTTGTTTATCTGCACGGAGGGTCACTTAGTTGAAAGCCTTCAAAACACGTGCGTTCACGGGCTTCTTTAAAAACCTCCTATTTTTAAAATTTACCACCTCTCTTTTTAATTTATTAAACCCCCGTTGGTAAACCTTTATATAATAAATAATAATCCCTTTTCAAAACTTACTATTTTCCCGAAAATAATTTGAATCAATTTTTAATATCTCTTGGTAGTTTTAGCATTTTATCAATGTATATCCATTGAACATGTTTGACTTCATTGAACTATTAAGTCTTTATGAGCATAACAAAAATTAGTGGTTTGAGCTCTAACTTGAAATGAAAATATGTATATTCTTGGTCTTCACACATTTCATTTAACCAGTAATATACAAGAGCAAGTTTTGATTATAATAATTATGAAAAAGAAAATTACATAGATATAAATTGGAATATTTTTATAAAATTGTTCAAACTGTTCTGATGCGTGAAATTTATCAAATTATTTTACTTCATTAAGAAATATAAACAAATGACTTCAAATACATACAAGTATATTCTAAATAATAAAATATTCCTTACATCAAATGTAAACCAGTCAATCATCTTGATGCTTCTCATGTAAGCTAACATGATCCTGGAGTTTATATTCAGAAGTTAATTCATCATATGTAACACCCATGTGGAAAGATAGATAATCCAAAAAGTTATATTCAAAAGGCAATGAATTATCTGATTACTTTGTCGCAGGCAAAAGCCAAAGAAAATAGGAAACAAGGTCAAACAAACAGAGGTCGATCGCTAGCAAATGCTTGGTTGCCACTGCCAAAATACTAAAGATAACTCAGCTAGCATTTGAAAAGTCTCCTATTGAATTCGCCCCATACTTTATCACATAGAAAACAATCATGGTGGTTGCTGGCAATTGGTTGCCACTACCAAAATACTAAAGATAATTCAACTAGCATTTAAAAAGTCTCCTATTTACTTTGCCACAGACAAAAGTGCATTGATAAGAAATAGCTTGATTAAAAAATGGGAGATGTATCCCCTTTTTGTAGAAAAAGGTAGACTCAAAACTATACTAGTATTCTATTGATCGGATTACAAAGTGTTTTGAAGTTCTACACTCTAGGAGGTTGTTTCCACTAGAAGATATTAGATTAAGACTTAATACACTGAACCTAGGTCGTAGTATGCTCTCATAGAATATGAGCTTTATATAAAATTGCTTGTAACATTATATTATAAACTATCTTGTGTTAGGTTACGGGACATTCTTGCTTCACTTCTTTTTCTCTCCCCTAACACTCAACTTGTTCCAGAACCAATACCTCTAATTGTTTCATGAACCTCTCCTCCTGCAATATTTGTCCTGTGAATAACCTTGCATTCCTTTTGTTCCAAATCCTCTTAAGTAGCAGGTGCAATCTTCTAAAAATTAGGTATCATGTTGTCTCTTACCTTTTTAGCCCGTGCCTCAGCTAATGTTAAAAGGTTCCCAGATTGACCCTGTGTTGTTTCCATTTTCTTGAAGCAGTTGCAACTTTCATTGGCAAAGTCGCAGTGCAATAGCAAGTGGGTCATATCTTCCTCCTTTTTCCCACACAAGGAGATCTCATGGATGCTTGGTAATCTACAAGCTGGATAACTATAAAGGCTCGTGTCCAAAAAATGATCATTTTATGGGTAAACCCCCCCCAAAAAGTAAAAAGCAACATTTTTTCTCCATTCCAAACAGTTTGTTGTTGTAATTATATATATATAGCTTCAAATTTCGACCTTTTTGCGTTTTACCCATTTAACAAAGCCCATAGTAAATCACGCCTTGTTCGTCCATCGAAGCCCCAAGGTATTGCTGAAAATATTAATAAACAGAACATAATTGAGGAAAGAATGGTCAAGCAACCTCCTAGAATTGAAAATTCACCAGTTATTGGATGCATGGGATCAATAGCACAGGTAGCACGGGTTGGTAAAACAGTAATGGTTCGGAACATTAAATGGGATCCCCTTCATCCCAAGCTTTCTTCTTCATCCCCATCTCTTTTGAAAACTCTTCATGGAACTGCCCTTCCTCTTGTACAAGACCTCATTATCAGAAGGATATACAATAGGAACAGATAGGAACAGGATAGAGGTAGTGGGGTATTTCGATATTCATTCTTATTTGAATTTTTGAAAGTTCATGAAAGCTTCCAGAACTTCTATTTATTATTATTTTTCTTCTTCTTCAGCTTCAAGATTTTGTCCCAACAAAATGATTCAACTCCTGAATCACTTCTTTGTTAAGAAATTACACTCCTACTATAGAAGGTATTGCATCTGCTGCATAACCCTGAGATGTCTTAAGCAAGTTTAACCTGGTTTGGGTGTTACTTGATTGTGAAATCATTTCCCTTATCCTTTTAGTATAATGTAGAAATCTTCTTTCTTTTAGTGATTTTCCCGAAAAGTTGTCATTTTATGACTGCTTTTTCTCTCCCTAAATGGTCTCAATTATTCTTTTCTTCAAAATCCTTCACTTCATTTGCTACTATTCCTTTTTTATTAAAAAGAAAAAAAACTATTTATAGGGGTGAGCACCAAATTTGAGCACTTTGATGATTAAACCTACATTCTGGAGAGCATTTTTCACAGATAATATGGGTAGAACCAAGAACAGGGATTCCTCTTCTTCCTCTGCCTACTTCTCCCTTCTTCAGATAGTTGTTTTGAATGCTATTAGCCACTTAGGTTTTTTTCGTTGAGAATAAAACAAGGAATACCAAAAAAATGAATCTGCATTTTCACCTCCTCCTTTCCATATATCACGTACAATTTTTCCAAAAAAAAATAAAACAGGATCTTCCTCAAGAGTGGCATTTCCAATCTTCTTTTTTTCTAAAATTTGGACTCATTGTATTACCACTTAACCATATAGCAAGCTTTTCAAATACACACTAGGAAGAATGGAGCACAATTTTAGCAGTTTCATAACTCTTAACAAAAACTTTCCCAGCTATAGTTATTTCTCTGTAATACTCCTTGAACCAACAAGTCTAACATAAGGGAGGGTGTTGATTCTATGTGTTGATATCCTGTGCATACAATTCATCTAGGATAATGTTGTGTTCCTGCTGAGCATGGAGCAACAAAAGCACTTTTTATCCTAACTGAAGGAGCGCTCAAACTGCATGCACTATGTGGGTTAAACAAAATGCTGCATGGAAATTAAGGCGATGTGTTTCTTCACTTCATATGGTATGGCAGCACTGGCTGTGTGTGTCCCATCCAAATGAGTGTGGGAAAATGCCAAGTCTGGTGCCTTTCTCTACCAAGTCCGCGTTTAAGAGAAGGTGGTATTTACCATTTCCTAAGAAAGTTTTGCGGTAGCATAAAACGGGACAAATACTAAGCGATTTTTACATCAAGCTTTTGGTCTAGAAAGTTATTGCATTCTGCTTTCTTTTCAAAGACAAGTTGCAAAAATCTAATAGAAGGCACTTACCCAATATCAGCTACCAAATTCAACAGATTTTGTTGTTCAAGTCTATGCAAAATTAGAAAAGCATCTTCCCATTCCAGGTTGTGAACATAAACCCAAATGTTCAATAAAGAATCAACAAAGATTTTGCTCTTTTCTGGAAACAATCCTAAATCTAAAAAGCATTGCTTCATATTATCATCTAGCACTTCTATGTTCATTGCCATGCAATTAAGAAGCCTTTCTTCCTCATCTTCAAATATTGATTCTGGTTGGGAAAGCAGTCTATGGACAAATTGCCATGTTTCAGGAGGCAGTTCATTCAGAGAACAACCCATCACCTCCAGTGCAAGTGGTAATCCTTGACATTTTGCCGCTATCTGTAAGCCAATTTTAGTAAGAAGCTATTAGACCTGAATGTAAAGACATCAAGACAATACAGATCAAACAGTTTTTTTAACTAAAACAGAATATCTGAATATGTATAACATATCACAATGGTCAATTCAATGAACTTTTAGGGTTTATCAAGACGTATCATTGGATGAATAAGCAGCTACCTGTTCTGCTAGAGCCTTTTCATGTCCTTTAACTGGAATGCTATGTTATTCAAAGGGCCCACCAGCAAAAGAGGGGCAGAGCATCTTTCTCTCTAAGAAGAGGTAACTCGTAAGTGTCGAAGCACCTGAATTTGCGTCTGCTTGTAACAACAGTCTTACATCCCTCTGCTTTAAACAACAAGTCATCGACGTCATATTTTGACCAGACATCATCTAACATCACCAGAATTGGCTGAGGTGCCTTCTCACAAATCCATAACTTAAGTTGTTCTTGAGCATGTTTAATGCTCTTAAAATCAGGTACTGGTTGCTTGGTAATGTTCTTCTTCATGCTCTCAAGAATCTCCTTGATATTTGGAGATTGTGGAATTGTTTCAAAAATGATTCGCCAGGCTTCGAGTTGTCGTATCCTTTTTTCGCGTCTTCATTGCCCCATCTTGTACTTCTAGCCCCAGTTCCTCGACATTGGCATCGACCCGGTTCTAGCCCCCTTTATGCTCACCCTCACGATGTCCCCTGCTCCCTGGTGACCAAAACCAGGTTGAAGTACCTGACCAAAACCAGGTTGAAGTACCTGAAACCATTAATGGTGAACCGCACTCTACCCTTCCTCACACACGGAAACCTTCACCCACAAAAAGAAGAAAAAAAAAAAAAACAGAAACGTTATAACATGGCGCTCTTTGGTTTATTAAAATGAAATGGAGCCGTTTGGGTTCCGTTTTTTTTAACCTTTTGTGCAAGACGGGGACAATGTCGGCCTTGTACTCGGCGAGCTTAAGGAAGATGGGCATGGCGAGATCGAAGTGGGGGCGGGGGGATTGCACCAGCCGCCTTCGTCGTTGGGGGGCGCGTAATTGGGCGTGCAGAAGTTGGTGGCGGTGATGAAGATGGAGGGGCTCCCCGGATGGCACCACTGCGGGTCGTCGACACACTTGATCTCGAAGCACGACCCACAGCTCAGCCCATCGTTGAACAGCGCCGTGCTTTGAACCCCGTAACCCTGCGCATACAGCATGCTCCCCCTGCAACCAACAACCCAAAATCCCATAAGACCTCAACCAGTTCTGTCGCGCATTCTTTCGAACCGCATTGGGCTCTGATTACAAAAGGCGGCGTTGGCACATACCCATGGTTCCAGAGGCGTCGCTCCCCCCGGTAGAATGTGGCATGGGCTTGGCTCCACGGCCCCGGCTTATACACCCCGGGGATTCTAATGCAGCAGGAACACCGCCGTAACATACATTGCGATCCCCATCTGCAAAAACAACGACAAACAATCAAAATCAATACATGCTGCCGTCCCACCCGCATATCAAGGCCCTCATGGACTCCCCGACTCTACTCTACTCTAACACTTAACTCTACTCTGCTCCGCTCAGAACATTTATGGCCGCTGTCCCACCCACGACTTTACTCCTACCTGCTCAATCAAACTATTGTTGCACAATTCAACGAAGCAGAACAGAGAAATAAAGGACACTTTACCAGTGCAATAATAAACCGAGCTTCTTAAATCTTTCCCTCTTGTAGCAGCAGCAGAGCAGAAGAAGAATAACAGGGCGAGAAGAGAGCAGACCCGAAAAAAAGGATACAACAAGTCGAAGCCTGACGAATCTTCTTTGGTTTTATTGCTATGGCAGAGCATGTTTTTGGCCGTTCGTTGCTGTTTTTTTTATCACATTGGTAGGGTTGAGAATTGAACCGGTCCCATTAAACCGGTTTCATCTTCGATAATGAAGTAAAATGAAGGACTTATGTATACCAAAACACAATGGAGGACTTATGTACACCAAAACACCTAAAGAGGTTTGAGCTAAAATCAAAACTCCCTGTCAGAATGCTTAAAAAATGATAGGCGTTAAACAAGGATGCCCACTAACTTCAACCTTGGTTTACAAATTAATAAAATAGAAGAATGGATAAGCCTAAGGGAAGGGGATGGTGTTCAATTGAAAGATAATGCATTTGTATGCATTTAAAGGTCCCATGATACTTTTGCAAGGATGTATTGTCCCATGATACTTTTGCAAGGATGTATCAGGTAGGTATACAAGTAAATATCAACGAAGGTAATATATTTTAATCTTCCTCTATTTTCATTCGAGAATCAATTAAATTTTTACTTTGAAAGGGGTTTAATAGAACAAGTAGTAGATTACAAATATTTTGACATAGGCCTTGACAATAAGCTTAGTTGAATTTAGAAAATAATTTTGGAAAGATGAAGAGCAATTTTTGCATTGCAAAATAGAAGTAGAGGGTAAATTATGGGAATGGAAAACTATGTGGTTTTAATTTGGGCTATTAATGGTACCAATAGTGCTATATGGATGTGAAGTATGGGTTAGCAATACATCAAATTTAAAATAAATGCAATTAGACAAATAAATTCAAGATAAAAGCTTTAGTTCCTTATGAGATCCTTCTAATAGATATTTTCCCTATAGAGACAATTTTCATGGTTCCTCTTATAGTATATCTAAAAAGAATCAAACCGATGCAAATAGATGGGCTAAGATTGTAAAAGAAGAAGACTTGAACAACAAGAAGAATACATGGATGAAACAAAACACCATGTAGATGTACAAATGGAATATTAACCTAAATGAAGCCTAAATAATAACAAATACATAAATGCATTTGTTAAGAAAAATTTAGAACAACTATGTGGAAAAAGAATGGAAAGAAAGAGGAAACATAATCATTTTGAATTTAACCCTACATACGATCACTATCAAAAGGTCTATATAAGAACAAACAACAATTGGAAAGCAAAAATGCTCATGGCCCAATTGAAGACCAACTCACCAACTTAGATTTGAAATAAGCAATGGAAGAGACTATAAGAGGAATGAAACAATATAATATATACATTTTGCACATTAAGGTCAATCAAGACAAAGAAGCATTTTATCCATATCTAAACTAGCTATGTTGATACTCTAGTAATGGAATCAATGTATGATTAGTTTGAATATGAGAAAGTACAAAAAGTGGGAAAACTCAACATAAAATTAGTAATAAAATATCAATATTGTAAAAAGAAAAATAATTATATCATATTTTTTGTTACTAACATAGTTCTTTGTAAAGGTACGATCCATAAACTACGTTTAGCATTGTGGGTGTTAAAAACCTTTTATTATATTCTCTATTTATATTTAAATTTAATTAACTATTAAATTTATCTTATTTAATATAAACATAAAAAATATATTTATTATTTAGTATAAGTTAAATATAATTACAAGAGATAAGAACAATCACAATTTCTTATAACCCTTGTTCTATATAGTTTTTGACAATTATTTCATTACCTATAAAAGTGGTATATTTAGAATTTGCTTGCAATAATGATATATTTTAGTGACAATTTTTTTTTTTGAAGTTCGTTATATAAATAACCACTTCTACTTGTTTTTTCAATTGGTTATATGGGATTAGAACAAACTCCACTCATATTACATCATCATCATGCAATGAATGGTATTACAACAACTTGAATATTATCCACATATCACTTGGCAAGATTCAAACCTAGGTCTCCTCCTTAAATGTTGAGGAATCTAATCAATTGAGCAAATTCCATTTGATATAACTATTGCTTCTTATTGAAGGTGTACTTTAACCTTTGAAACTCTTCTCTCCTCTTTAAAGAAGTCATTTGGTGTAAGAAACATAAAGAAGAGAAAGGATAATTCTCCTAGAATTCAAACTTCCCAAATTCATTAGGTTTCTATCAACTCTATTTTTCTCTCGTAGTGTAATAGGAATAAGCAACTTGTTTCATTACTTATGATTAACTTCTTATTTTTGGCTGGAGAAAAAATGATTGTACTTAGGTCCCCCACCCTTGACAAGTCACAACTATCTTCTTTAGAGCTTGAAAGTTTATAAACATTTTCAATTCTTATCTCAATTGAGTTGCTATAGCTAGAAACCTGCATCTTTTTCATAAAAAGTTTGAATTCTTGATTTTCATTTTCTAGATCTTCAATTTTCTTTGTAAATACAAATATTCCAAAATTCAACATCCTTCTTGATATTTTCATGAACAACCTTCATAATACCAAAAATCCACCTCTATTGTCTATGCATTGTATCTTAATAGAGTAATATTTTCAAAACTTGGTGCTCTTATAGTCCTCTTCATTGAATCTAGACTCTTAGTTTTCTTCCTGAAGCATAAGTGCAAAACTATGATAAATAGTTTATATGCAAACACATTAATGTTATAAAATACAATAAATATTACCAATTTAAAACATTAAAGTAAATCTTAATTATTATTTGATTCAAAAAGTCAATATTTTCTTGTGAGCTTCCAATAAACTTACTACTTCCTCTAACCATGGAAAGGTGAATTTAACTTCATAGTCCTCTATTAAAACCCCTCTATTGGCTATCCTATCTACACATTTGTTTCCTTTCCTTAACATATGTGTAAACTTTATTTCTTCAAACGTTGTAGCAAGATTTTGTATTTCTACAATGATCTCTTGTATGTTCCATGGAGCCTTTGCTTTCCTCAAAATTGCATTTATTACTATTAATGAATCTCCTTACATCCATACTTTGTTTCATTTCATTTATCTACATATTTTTAACACTTCCAAATCCACCCAAGATTTAGCTTCATTATTTGTCTTAAATCCACTATTGAAAGTGTAATGTGACAAAATCTCATCCCTATTACTTCTAATTATTCCTCCTCCTGCTGGTCCTAGATTTTCTTTAGATGCTCCATCAAAATTCAACTTGACAAACTCTAATTTTGGTGGTTTCCACTTTATGTTCTTTGCCTTCCTTTTGTTTCTCTGATACCCAATAAAATAATTCCATTTGATGACTTGACTCTGTCTATCAAGACTTTCTTCTTCAAGATTAGGGATTGGGTGAGTTGATAGGGTTGGTTTAGAATCCTCTATGGCTAAACAAATCTTCCTCATTTTTACATATAATACATTGTGAGGGGCCATGAAAATCTCTTTTCATTAGGTTATCCCTAGATAAAATTAATAATTATGACCTACTAACCATACAAACATTCTAACTTTTGGATTGCTCAAGCTATCCCAAATATCTCCCCATACTCTTGTAGTATTCCTATTTTGTCAATGCTTTACATTATATTCAGTTCTTGCTATGTCTTCTCCACTGTTATTCAACTCCCAAATCAACTTATCCTCAACTCCCCTTAGAATAATCATTGTTATATTTTTGCTCAACTACCTCTTAGCAATAATGTCCATATACTTGTAAAAGAATCTTCTTTCCATTTGTATCTTCCTTCTTAATCATTGTACATAATGTTTAAAACCCTATCACTATATTTATCTTGAAGTAATCTCCTCCATGGTTTCAAATCTGGATATGAATTGAGTGTTTTTTTATCACACGAAGTATCCATCCAAATGGAAATTTTTTTTCTAGTTCCCACGACCCATATTAGACCTTTAATCATTAGATCAATTGATTTTCTTAAATAATTCTATAGTGTAGAACCATTTGGTAGTGAGAATGTAGTAAAGATTAAGTGTGGGTCATTGGGCTCAACATACTTAGAAAAGTTCTTTTCCATTGTATTTGAATCTATACAATCTCCAAATTACTTTTCCCTTTAAAGTTAAGTTTTCATCCATAAAAATTCTTAAACCAAGACCTCTCCTAGTTTTATCATCACACACCTTGCTTCATTTCATTAAAAAAAATCCTTTTATCATGTAATCTTGACCACATGATATAGATTAATATTTTTTCTACCAATTTTGGCATAATATACAGGGATATATAATATGTTTTTTTTAATTTACATGGTGGAATTGGTAGCCACCATGAATCCGAGCAAGTTGTCCGGCTTTTATGTCTGCCATAGTATTTTGTGTTGTCCATACCAGAAGCCGCCACATAGTTCTTCATGCAATCTATCCCTATAACCACCATGCTACGATCATTTTAAATCTTTTATGCCACTAAATCACCAGGAAAGGGATAAGCGTTCAATTCGACAAGGCCCAAGATTTGAACCTTGGACCTCTACCCCCTTACGAGTTTTGGGAATATATAATATGTTGGAATGGCCTATACGACTAATTTAATTAGCCACACTCTTCTTGCTAATGATAACTATCTACCTTTCCATGTCAGTAGTTTATTCTAAAATTTACTTCTAATTAGATTCCATATTTCTATCCTCATTCTCTCCTCAAATAAGGGCATCCCTAGATATAGATTTGTTGTCGACAAATTTGCATCTATGTGAAGTAATTTGCATATCCCTACTTTGATTCTAACTAAAGTGTTCAAAAATTAGTTTTTTTATTTTGTCCTATTAAATTTTTGCCCTATCACCCTTTCATATTCCTTTAAAAAGTTATTCAAATATTTGGTCTTGTTTTACCCTACCCTCCTAAAAGGGGTTGTATCATCTACAAATTGTTGATGAGTTATGTTGTCAATCTTATTACTAACCTTAAGTTCACTTATTAGCTTATCTTTGTATGCCTTCTTCAAGTTCCTTTCCAATACCTCTACCATAATAATGAATAAATATGGTGATAGAGGATCTCCCTATATAAGGTCCCTCTTGGCTTTAAATGATTCTGTTACTAGCCCATTAACCAACACTAAATATGATATTGTAGATACATAAGATTTAATCCACTTAAGCCATTTATTTCCAAATCTATTTTTTTTCTAATATTGCAAAAATAAAATCCCATTTAACCCTATCATAGGCTTTATTCATATCAAGTTTTAAGATCATTGCTCTCTTTTCTAGAAGTTGTTGAATGCATTACTTCATGAGCTACTATGATCCCATCCAAAACTTGTCTACCTTTCGTATATCCTCATTGCTCTTCTAAAAAAAAATTGTATAATAGTGGTCTTAGCCAAATTTTCATTATTTTGGAGATTATCTTATATGTCATATTACATAAGCTTATAGGCCTAAATGAATCAAGCAATTATGCATCCTTCTTTTTTGGAATCAGGGTAATATATATTGCATATATTTTATAAGGTATATATTGTTTTATCCTAGATTGTTTCACTACCACCAATAAAAAATCCTTCATTATTTTTTCGTTATGTTGATAGAACATCGTAGAGAGTCTAGATTTATCCTTATCAAGAGAGAAAATATTTGAATGAAATTATAGAGTAACAGACTCCATAAATTATTTGTATCTTCATCTATTATAACTAAAGGTACTTCTTACAATAATTTATCATTGAGAACTTCAATCTTCTCTGATCCTAGAATAGTATGGTAAAAAAACCTTACCTCCTTTCTAATTTTGCTTTGGTCTTCAATCCACACATCTTCTACTAGTTTTAGATGTTGATATTTGTACTATTGCCATCCTATGAAAAAACTGTGTTTTTATCTCCTTTTAACCAAGTCTATCTTGATTTTAGTCTTCAAAAATTATCTTCCTTACTCAAAATATTATGATCTTCACTAAGCAACTCTTTTTCCTCCAAGATTAGACTATTGTGCTCACCTTTTTAGAATTTTGAAAGTTTCTCTTTCAGTTCTTTCTTCTCAAAAATGTTTTTGAAAGTGTTCTTATTCCATTCTTTTAATCTAGATGTCATTGATTTAATTTTTTTGGAAGTGTATATAACCCACCATTTCCTAAAGAATTCCATGCAAGTGCTATCATATCAACAAATTAAGCATGGTCTTCCCACATCTCCTCATATTTAAAATATGATATTTTATCAATTCACTTACCACCACTTTAACTCTTATTGGCTAGTGATCTGAACTAATCCTTGTTAAGGTATTAATTTTAGCATAAGTGTCTTCATTTATCTAATGATTTGATATTATGCATTTATCTAAGTTTTTTACTATCAAGATCTAGTTTTTCTTGTTGTTGGTCCATGTATAGTTGTCCTCTTCGAACTCAACTTCCCATAGATTATTGTTTTAAATAAAATTTGAGCAATATCTCACACTTTGGGTTATTTTCCTAACTCTACCAAATTTTTTGTCCAACTTGGTTATGGCATTAGAATCTCCTACAATCATGAATCAATTTCTTGGTCTTAACTTATCATAAAGGATTTAATCCCACTTCATACTTCTAATTTTATTGACTAAGTTATAGGTCCATATATATTGATATAGATGAAATGAATATCTATAAAGTAGCACGTGATTAATGAGACTATCCAATGCCTAGTTTTATGAAGTCTTTCACAAGAGTTTCTAACTAGATTCCAACATGTTAGAATTCCTCGTGTTGCTCCTTTTGAATCCACAACATCCCATTCACATCTTGCCCATATTGCTTTCATAGTTTTGGAAACTTCTTCCTTTGTCATTTTAGTTTCCTAGATACAAAGAATATTAGGTTTATTACTTAAATAAATGTCCCTGATACACTTTTGATTTGAAGAGGTATCAGCACTCCTTACATTCCATAAGATGGTAATCATATCTCATTATGGGTTATTGGACCCTCTTGTGAATTACCAAAATCATTTTATTATTTGGTAAAGAGAAGTTCAATCAACTTAGATTGTGTTTCTTTCTCTATGTTTGCTCTTCCTTCCCTAGCTCTTGCTTGATAATTTGAAGGTTTTTCTATTTTTACCTTGCTAGTATCAAAAGAAAGTCTAATTATTATATTCCTCAATATTCCTTCCCAACTTTTATTTTCATTAGATTTATCTTCTCCTAGCTCTGTTATGGAAGCTTATGATTTATCTTGCTCATTTTTTGGTATTTCCTTATTAATGGTAGAGTTATTGTAGCGACCTCAAGGAAGCGTCTGCACCATCCGCTCACTCGATTTGCGATTATTATTAATGTCTAACATATATTAAATAAAAATACATAAAAAGGGTATAACCGAAGTGCAAAGAAATAGACGAATGAATGCTTTGTATTGATATTTCCAAGATCCGGTTACATATAAATCCCTCTAAGGGATACCCTTCATTTGATACATGATTTTACACAAAGAGGGTAGCAAATGTATAAAATATCCCCTAGCAAGGGGTGATGCACCTTTACAGGCTTCTCGGTGACACACACGGAACTGTATGAGGGCTTACAGATGCCTCCTTCTCTAGGTATGATTCCTAGAGGGATCCTCTTGCTTTCATATGTTGTGGATTCATCCGATGAACCTATAGCCCTGAAACCAATGAAACAACAACACATGCTTAGATGTCTGAGACTGCCTCCCTAGATGAGGTTGTTAGTGATAAATAAGCTTAATAGAAATAAGCACAATGAAACTAGTACCATGAACACAAATAACTAAAATAAAGCTTATGCTAATGAAATGAAGGAAAAAGAAAAATAAAAGAAACTATCACCTAAACCTTAAAGTAGGTCGTGGGCCACTATCTAGGATAGCGACCGCTAAGGTGAAATCTCTTTCTATTGATCCAAAGGCTATGGGATCAAGTCTACTACTAGTGTTAAAATGATTACCTTATGTATTCATATTTTCCCTCCAATCTGACAGGGCTTCACTACAAGAATCGATCTCCAAGGGAGCTCTCCAACTCTCTAGAAGCTCTCCTCAATGATCCAACCTATTCAAAGTTTTGAAGTATGATGCTCTCTCTCTCTGATTGATAAAATAAGGTCCCCTAGTGCTTTTAAGTTTACATCTTATAAAGTGTTTGAATCCTTAGGTCAATGTTTAAACCCTAGGACTGAATCCATCATGCGCACTTGATGTTAGCATGGGAATTCTAGCTTTTATCTATCATTGAGAGGTAATTAACTGATGCCTAAATATTGACTTGAGTCTTTCATGTAGACTAGCTATGAAGAGGAATGCAAATTTGTCCTCGTTCGTCCTTATTGCATGCAAACTGCCACTTCCACCCGATATTAGGCTATATGGATGACAAAATATATTTAAAGTTTAGCCACTATCGTCTGCAGTGGCTAAGGTTTGGCTGCTCTGAGCTACAACGGCTGGATTCTGGTCACTCTGGTCTACAACGGCTAGGCTTGGATGGGCTGAAAATGCCCCACATGAGTGGTGCAAACCACTTTTGACACTTGGAAGGTCCCAAGGTTTAGTCACATGACCTATGAGTGTGCCTATGTGAGTAGTCTCCCTAAACATGACATGTTTTGGGTTTCTACAGATGCCCCATTTTGTGATACTATGAGTGAAAGACACAATGCAGAGCGAAAATATAGAATGCTATGTTCACAAGGTGTATGATGATCATTGATCTGATCAACGCTGGATGGCCCAATCATGCAAGATGGAACATATCCTTGAATCATTGCTTCAACTTGATTGAAGGCTTAATTTAGCACAGGGCTTGCACATGTCCACTTGCACTCATTCCTCAAACACAATCGGGTAGCTTATGTCACTACAATGTGATCCGACCGGAGGAGAGCTACAAATTGAAGATGTCATATTTGCTTATGAACCCAACAAATGGATAAAAGTTTTGTAAAAGTTGAGTGCAATGATTCATAGGACGAACACAATTTTTATATGATCGAGTGATCTTTGGTTGACTTTGATTATTATTATTTTGAAAACTTGAACTACCCCCTCACACAAATAAATTGGTGAGGGAAAGACAATGAATGAAGCGACAAGTCGCTTGACCATTTTGACTAGGTTTGGTTCCTTTCTAGTGTTTGTTCTTTTAATGGGCGACCCCCATCCAAGTGTGATTTCAATTATTTATGATGATCATTCATCCCTATCCCAAGGAGTGATCCGACCATAAATAGCCTTCTTAGGGAGTTAGGATGAGCGATCCTATTTGTGCTTGGACTGCATCACTTGGCTTAGTGTTTTTGGTGTCATAGGAGAATTAGGATGATTCCATCGTACCCGTGGAGTAGTCCGACCATCTTGGTCTTCTTCGGGGTTGAGGTGATGCATCATAATTCCAAAATGAATAATTTACCCCGAGTAGCTCTATGGTGACTTACTCATCTCACCAAGTTGCATGGAGTGCAAATTGTTGCAACCACCGAGTTGATAGAGTGAGTAACCGAATATGAAGCTTACTCGAGATTTATTTTTATGTGAATTATTATGTTATTTTGATCGTTTTGATGATTAGGGACCATCAAAATGTGTTTATTTGATTTTTTTACTACTCCTCGTGGAAGGAATTTGCCTAGTTTTCCTTGTGCCTCCGGTCGCTGTTAGGTCTAGTGGCTACCAAGTCCCTGCTTGTAGCTACTCTAGCCCTGAGCGGCCATGAATTTTGGGCTATTGATGTCAGCAGTGACTAACGCTTGATTTGAGGAGTACAAAATGGAATCTAGGGTTTTGAATTTTCATTTTTAAAGCTATCGTTTTGCTTTCTAGAGCTCTAACGAGAAAGTGACATTTGCATCTTGGAGTGTTGTTGCGTTGGAGACCATGGCTGCATAGGGAGAGACATCTGCAAGCAGAGGAGCTGGAGCTTCTCGGGTATTCTCTCAAACCTTGACCCTACTTTCTCTTTTTTTGGGTAAAATTGAACCTCACTAATTAATTGGTAAATGAACCTCACTAAACTTGTTGGCAACGAACTGAATCCATTAACTAGGTTTAGATTTTGCTTTGCTTTGGTGGGCTTGTCCCCATTTGTTAATTTTCAATTTTTTTGTCATTTTTGGCCTAGGGCGCACATGTCTGCAGTGTCGCCCATCGGTTGCTGTTGCTCAGAGCGGCCAACTCGGCCTGTGGTTTGGTCGCTGTCGCTCAGAGCGGCCAGATTTGAATCCCAACGGTCAAAAATTTGACCATTGGGGTTTGGTCACTGTTGTCTTCAGTGGCCAGTTTCTAGCCGTTGTAGGCGACATCGGCTCGAATGCCTTAGTTAATTTTTGTAAATTTTTTGAATTTTTTGCAAGGTGATTGCTAATTTTTCTAAAATTTTGAGCTGCTTCCTTGCATTGTTGCTTGATTAGGTGCATTATTTCTCTTTGCTCAGACTTAGGATAGTTTTATCATCATGTGCATGATTTTTCATGTTTTATTTGTGATTCATGCCTTAGATGCATTGTAGTTATACCTTTGATTTGTGCTCTTAGATTCTCACTGCTCGGGCTCAAGACCCAAAAATTCTTAATGACCTTATCCCACTCCTTAACGCTACGAAATGGGCCTAGTTTAAGGCTCGCAACCTCTAGTATGTCATTCGACTACCTCAGATTATGTCAGACCAGGCCTACCTTACTGGCCTGGTTCATTGATGGGACCCTAGGATGAATACCTTCCATCTTCCTACCGGTGATATGACTATCACACCAGAGGATGTATAGAGGATTTTTTGGATCCCCTTTGATGGAGTGGCCATCGTCTCTTCGGCCACCAATGATCGTGATACAGTTTTTTACAGGGTGTTCGATGATCATGCAATGACTACATTTGAGGACAAGTCTGATAGTGTTTCTATCATATGTTGGTACAGGGAGCGTGTATTCACAAAGAGGCATGCAGTATTACTGATGATCATCAACAACATTCTCATTATGAACTGCTCAGGTTTGAGGTTCCCGTGGAACCTTCTCATGATGGTTCAAGATTTTATGGATAGCGAGCAGGCGATCATTTATGCATGGGGTAGGTCTCTGTTAGCACAACATTATGATGAGCTGTATCACATCCACCGATGGGGTCGTGTTAGCATTGCTTGCAACTTACTCCTCTAGGTATGGGGATGGGAGCATATCAATGTGGATTGTCCCAAGGGACTCCCCACTAAGATCACTATTATTGATGATAGGATGCAGTGCTATGCTACTCGGTGGGCTTGAGAGCACGAGGAGCGTAAGATTCACCCTCATGCAGGGGAGCTCTGCCACTACACTGAGACTCTTACAAGGCTGCAGGCTGGAGCCATCGTGTGGCATCCATATTACGAGTGCCCAACTTAGGATTATCCATCTAGCTTTACAGCTAGTACGCGATGAAAGAGGTGGCTTATTGATCGTAAGGTTGGCATCAAGGAGTATTTCTTCTACTCTTGGGTTCTTTGTTAGTACGATTTATAGTAGGATGTGCCACTCGTCCCATTCTTGTATAGGTGCATCAGAGTAGAGAGAGACCTCCCTCCCCCACATATCACAGAGTTAGTCGATGAGGAGGATGCCCCAGTAGTGGACCCACGAGTTGTTGGGGGAGTTACATATGCATTTGCATAGTGGTGGGGTGATCGGATGTGGCATGGTGATGGCAGTCTGGACCGCGAGGATGATGGCGGAGATGGGGTAGATCCAATAGGGTGCAAGGTCTGAGCTAGGACTGTGGTATGGGGCCAGACGATAGAGCAAGTGGCAGTGGAGGAGCAAGAGGCTACTGAGGATGAGGAGCTAGATGTCGAGGAGAGAGATTCTCATCTAAGGGTACAGTTGCATGACATAGAGGCTGAGCTCCATTCGGACAAGATCTAGGTACAATAATGTGATGCTACCATTGCCCAGTGAGATGCCACTATTGTACAGTGGGATGCTACCATAGAGCAACTCACTGCTCAAATACAAGCTCTATAGGCTGCTATTGGGGTCGGTGCTCCCAGGATGTAGGTGGTTATTAATCCTTCCATACCTCGAGGCTCTTCAGGGATAGATCTAGGGATGAAGATCAGGCAGATGCAGGGCTTGCTAGATGAGTATGAGGTGACGATTAATGGTCATGTAGGCCACATTGCTTCTCTTTGAATGCATATTAGGAGGTTGGGATTCATTCCAAGGGAGAGGATATATGCAGGTGGTTCACAGGCTAGTGGGTGCTCTACCTCAGGGTAGTCTTCCATATTGCCTAGCCAGAGGACTCGAACTCACATAGAGAGGTCGACAGGCTCACACCATTCTACCCGAGATCCATCCATAGGGGGTGGTGCTATAGGGGGCACATGCCTAGTATTTGATTGATGATATTGCAGGCTTTTATTTTTGAGGTTAGATGACCTATTATGATTGTGGCCTTCGAGAAATTTTGTATATCCATACACTTTGAGATACACATTTTGAGACATCTTTTGAGACACACATATTTATATGAGACTTTGCATTATGATTCATTATGTGTGTCGCTTATTGCTTATGTTTTTGTTTTACTTATGTGATGTGGTGATGGCATTATGATTAGTTGATGTATGTGTTAGATGATAAGTGATATTTATTTTGAGATGAATGCTTATGTAGCTGTTTATGTAGATGCTTATATGATTTGATTATTGTGACATGATGTGATGTATCATGAGTTGATTTGATGATGGATTTATGATTCTATGTATGGGTGAATGCAATGATATGATTTTATATATGGATGGATGATTTATGATATTGTGTTTATATGGATGCAATGTTTTTGTTAGATACATGTTTAATTTTGATTTAATTGTGTGCATCTAACTTATGATATGATATGGTAAATGCAATTTGTCATGTACTATTTACATGATGCTTAATCTAATGTGAATGAACCTGTATGCTTTAATCACTTAAAACATAAGGAATGCATATGCTATGTTTTCCACAATCTACATGGGTGATACCACATAAAGTATAACAATCATGAATGTAAATAATCATTCTTGTCATAAGAACTAATTTATTTGGGCATTCATATGTGAAATGGATTGGCGTGTATGTATGCAATTTCTTGATAAAGATCATGTTATTTAAAAGGTTCAAAATAGTCAGTGGTCGTGTAGATATTATTTCTAACATCTATCCGGTATCTAGCCTACTTTGTTTATACCCCTTAATTTACAACTTTTTGGAAATAAAACCGATGATGTGATGAATGATATGACTTGTTGCTATGTAGGAATTTTGAGGCTTTTCCTGGGACTCAAACACTCTAGTTATTCTATCAATAATCGCGTACTAACCACACTAGAATTTTGAAGAAGCAAGGCTTTCATAATGGACCGATGGATTCATTATCCTTGTGTGTGCAAATTAATATATTTAGATAGAACTCAAGCATTTCCTCCGATGTCAGGTGGGATTATTTTAGCCCATTGCTAAGAGATCATGGATTCTCAATTGTTCATCTTCTCATGTGTTGGACTTAGTTGGATTATACCACTAGGTGGCTTTGGATTACTTAAAGCTAGCTCATCCACATGCAAACATTGGTCTATACAAATGCAAAATGCTATTGTGATAGACATATCGTCATGCATAAGGATACCACCATTTCTAGGCATGGTTGTATACCAAACCTGTAATAGGGATCACCTTCCGGTTTTGTGCAATGCTGAGAATTCCAGGGATTCAAGTTCCATTCTCTTTTTTTCTTCATTTCATTTGGGATACTTGCTCATACTTAGTGATGAAAATCACTGTTTATTTTTTACTGATATTTTCTTCTTGTTTTTCTTTTTGAGCAAGGGATCTCTATAAGGATGAAATTTACTAGTTTTTTTTACTTTGATTGTTGCTTGATTTTGGGATTTTGAATTATGACTTTGGAAACTAGGATTTGTTGAGCAAGGTGCAGCGATAGTATTGTCATTGTTGTCAACATAGTCAGATAGATCGGTTTATGCAGTGGAAAGGAGTTCAGAGGTTACTCAGAGTATGTACAGTGAAGTTAAATGCTTATGAGGATGTTTTTGATGTTTGGGTGAAGTTGGTATAGGTTGTCCAAGAAGACCGAAGTGGCCCATATGCAAAAGATAAAAGAGAAGCGAAAAAAAAGCAAAAGAAAAAAGTGTCACGATATCGCGACATGTTGCATTTTCGTGGCCAAGAGAGAAGAGAAAATGCAAGGAGAAAAAGTGTCGCGATATCGCGACACTTTGCATTTTCGCGGCCAAAAGAGAAGAGAAAATGCAAGGAGAAAAAGTGTCATGATATCGCGACATGTTGCATTTTCACGGCCAAAAGAGAAGAGAAAATGCAAGGAGAAAAAGTGTCGCGATATCGCAACATGTTGTATTTTCATGGGCCAAGGAGAGAGAAAAAGCAAAGAGAAAAAAGTGTCGCGATATCACGACATGTTGCATTTTCGCGGTCCAAAGCGAAGAGAAAATGCAAGGAGGAAAAAAGTGTCGCGATATCGCGACATGTAGCATTTTCGCGGTCCAAAGCGAAGAGAAATACAGAGAGAGAAAAAGTGTCGTGATATCATGACATGTCGCATTTTCGTGACTCGAAAAGGGCAGGAAGGAAGAGAATGAAAAGTGTCACGATATCGCGACATGTCACATTTTTGCGACTCGAAAAGGGCAGGAAGGAAGAGAAAGAAAAAGTGTTGCGATATCGCGACATGTCACATTTTTGTGACTCAAAAAGGGCAGCCAGGTAGAGAAAGAAAAAGTGTCGTGATATCACGACATGTCGCATTTTCACGATTCAAAGAGGGCAGGCAGGCAGAGAAAGAAAAGTGTCGCAATATTGCGACATGTCGCATTTTCGTCACTCGAAAAGGCCAGGCAAGAAGAGAAACAAAAGTGTCGCGATATTGTGACATGTCGCATTTTCGCGACTCAAAAAGGGCAGGTCGGTAGAGAAACAAAAGTGTCACGATATTGCGACATGTCGCATTTTCACGACTCGAAAAGGCCAGGCAAGAAGAGAAACAAAAGTGTCACGATATCGCAACATGTCGCATTTTCACGACTCAAGAAGGGTAGGCTGGAAGAGAAACAAAAGTGTCATGATATCATGACATGTCACATTTTCACGACTTGAAAAGGCCAGGAAAGCAGAGAAACAAAAGTGTCGCGATATCGCAACATGTCGCATTTTCGCGACTGAAGACCAGGATGGTGAAACTCAAGACTGCATAGTGACGTGGAACCATAAGGAATCTTTAATGACTTGAAATAATTTAAGATGTACATTACACGTGGAAAGAAGCAGATGCATACCCATGTGGAGAAAACAAATAGTCGAAGAAGGAGAAAATGAACAGTAGTCAAAATAGAATCGAAAAGCTTTTTCAGAAACCAAAACGCATGAATGCACAAAGGAGAAAATGAACAGTCATGATCGAGAAGACGAACAATCATGGTAGGAGAATATGGTGTCAATTCATTGCATGTAACGTGTTTGAAGAAATGCCTTCTCAAAATATACAAAAGGAGTTACAACTGGAGATACAATTGGAGTTACAACTGGAGTTACAAAGAGAAAGGATGGTTATAAAAGGAGTGTTTCTTGGAGAATTTAAGAAGCACTCGGGATTAAAGCGTCGCGGGATTAATCTTGCGAAGAGAGCGAGAGGCACACGAGAGGCAAGCGAGAAGGGTGTGTGTTTTGTGAAGTGTGGGAGATGTTGAGTAAGCAATAGACCAGTCAGGGTCTTGTAAAAGTGAAGGCATTTCTATGTCAATCTTCCAATTTCAAGATTGAAGTCCAAGTTGGTGCTTGGCATCAGGGGTTGGTGCTCCTTCCAGTTGGTGCTGGTAAATCAGGGGCTGGTGCTCCTTTCTATTTGTGCAGATAAATCAGGGGTTGGTGCTTCTTCTAGTATGTGCTGGTAAATCAGGGTTTGGTGCTCCTTTTTGTTGGTGCAGATAAATCAGGGGTTGGTGCTCCTTCCAGTTGGTGCTGGTAAATCGGGGGTTGGTGCTCCTTTCATTGGTGCAGATAAATCGGGGTTGGTGCTCCTTTCTGTTGGTGCAAATAAATAAGGGGTTGGTGCTCCTTCTAGTGTGTGTCTGGTAAATTGATTGTAAAGTTGTTGCTTTGCAAAGGCTGGATTTGGATGGGAGTCCAAACAGTCAATTTTTGAGGAGTAGCCAAAACTGGTGAACCTTGGTACATATTGTGTTGTGTGATGCTATTTTGTTATATTTGATTTATTGGGTTTTAATTTTTCATTGTTTCGACATTAAGAGTTGAAGATTTAAGTTTTTAAGAGCTACACTGATTCACCCCCCCTCTTAGTGTCATTGTGAGACTAACAGGATTTTGGATCTGTGCTTTGTTTCAGGATTTTTTCTTGTTTTTAATGAAAGCAAGGGATTTATGTAGTGATGATAATCACTCATTTCTAGGTAGGGTATAACTTGTCCTTTTGGTAATTCTCAACACCTTTGAACCAATCGCACAGGGGGATAAGCAAGGAAGATTATTTTCACTTAAGGTAACCTAGACCACTTTATACAACTTTCATCTTTCCTTTGTATCAACTAGGATTTTAGTGTTTTTCAATTAGTGATAGGATCCTGAATATCGGAGGTATTCATGGCTAGACCTTACTTTCTACTAATCAAGATGGCTTTTCATGAAAATTGATAAGACCACTAGACATGGTTGAATGACCGGAAAATTTTAGCCTATTCCTCATAGCAACATGACATGGTTGAAAAACACCATTACACACATGGATAAATGGGTGAAGGTGGACTTGTGCATTTGTGATTATGATACAAACTGTGGCATCATTTGTAAGAGTGTGATCATAACATATGCAGATGCAATGGATATGCATGTTTGACGTAATGCAACTATATGGATGCAGATGTGAGATGCAACTGTTTTTGTATTTTTGATTTTTGCACTTGTTTTTATATTTTCTGATTGTATTTTGGCCAAAGGGCTTATTTTTACTTTGGGGCTTTTAGAGTTTTACCAAGCGGTGTGAACATACCCTTGGAGAATTTTTTAATTGAATTTTGACCAAGTGGTGTGAATATACCCTTGGAGCATTTTTGAATTGAATTTTGACCAAGCGATGTGAATATACCCTTGGAGCATTTTTGAATTGAATTTTGATCAAGCGATGTGAATATACCCTTGAAGCATTTTTAAATTGAATTTTTACCAAGCGATGTGAATATACCCTCAGATTTTTTTTTGAATTGAATTTTGACCAAGAGTTGTGAAGATACCCTTGGAGCATTTTTGAATTAAATTTTGACCAAGCGGTGTGAAGATACCCTTGGAGCATTTTTGAATTTGTTTGCATTTCTTATTTTTATGTATTTTTGAATGTTTTTGTATTTTATGACATATTTGAATGTTTTTGTATTTTATGACATATTTGAATGTTTTTGTATTTTATGACATATTTGAATGTTTTTGTATTTTATGACATATTTGAATGTTTTTGTGTTTTATGACATATTTGAATGTTTTTATGTTTTATGTGTAAAATTTCTTCAAATGAATGATGTTGAGAGGCTCAGGATCTTCAACACCATCCAATTATGTGAGGCGATATGCCCTAGGTCTGACCCTTTCTAAAATTATGTAGGGGCCTATTCAGTTTACCGTAAATTTGTCTCATAGGTGCGATGGTAGATTTGAGTTATGTTGGTTTTATTTGAGCACAAGATCCCCATTTTTGAATTATCTGAAGTGGACTTTACTATTGTAATCTCGCGCAAGGCGATATTGATAAACGCAGAGATGCTCCAACGCATTGACTCGATGTTCATCAATAAGCATTAACTAATCAAAGCAGCCTTGTCGCGCAGTGTCATCATATATGAAGTCTTTCAATGCTATGCGTAGAGTTGGGATCTCCAAATCTAGGGGCATGATGGCCTCAATGCCATATACAAGTGAAAATAGTGTTTCCCTAGTGGACATCCACACACTAGTCCTATATGCCCATAATTCCAAAGGCAATTGCAAATGCCAGTCCTTCTGATTATCCTTTACTGTTTTCCTCAAGATAGAGACTATTATTTTGTTCGAGGCTTCTACTTTCCCATTTGCTTACAGATAGTAGGGTGTTGAAAAACTGTGTTGAATGTGATATTTGTTCATTAAAGCATGCACATTTTTGTTCTTGAAATATGGCCCATTATCCGATATCATATTCATAGGGACCCCAAAATGACTTATGATATTGTGGAGTGTAAAATACGCAATCCTTGGTCCAATTTTTGATGTTAAGGGGATCGCATCTATCCATTTGTTGAAGTACTCAATGGTTATTATGATGAATGTGTGTCAGCCCGAGGATGGAGGTGAAATATTCCTCACTAAGTCTAGTCCCCACTACGAAAAGGGACATGCTGCCTTGATGGGTTGCAAGGCTTGCGATGGCAAGTGAGTGAGGTTTGCATGATGTTGGCACTTAACACATTTCTTGACATAATCACAACAATATTTCTCCATAGGGGTCCAATAGTAACCCATTCTCAAGATGCGCTTAACGATGGCCATGCCACTAAAGTGACCACCACACGTACCATCATGAGCTTGTAAAATTGCCCAAGATGCTTCCTGGAGTTCAAGACAATGAAGGAGCATTCCATCATAGCCTCATCTGTATAGGATCTCTCCTAGCAAGATATATCTCGTCACCTTCTATTTAAATGTTTGTATTTAGACATGCTACAAGCTTTGTAGTATTATTCCAAGCTTCAGGAAGTCCCGTAATTGGGTAAGCCAATCTTGATAAGCCATGACTTCTATGGATGAAACAACATGCTCCTCCTGTGATCCAGAAGTTGTAAACACAGATTGAGAAATCACCCTATGGTGGATGGTTGTACCACACTCCACATGACCTTGAGAGATAAAAGATTCCCAAGGTACCATTTTCAAGAAAGCTCTGGCTCTAAAGGACCAATCCTGATTTGGTTTAGTCTGGATCATGTTGATTGACTCTAGGTTGTCAATAACCTCACATTGTATTGCTGAAAATACGAGCACTTTGACATGAATGGTTGTGAAATCAGTAGATGGATTCTGAGAGATTAAGTATCCCAAAGATGCCATGGTGTTTGCAAATCTATTTTATGTACAAGGAATTGCCTCGATGTCATACCATTCTAGTTGGGCTAGGTAAGTGTCAACAAGTTTTTGGTAAGCTTTTAGGAGTGGGCACCTGCATTGGAACAATCCTTTGACTTGATTAACTATGAGCAAAGAGTCACCAAAGATATTCAATCTTTTAATACCCATTGCAATGGCTATTTGGAGTCCCAAGATCAAGGCTTCATACTTTATGTTATTGTTTGTGCAAGGGAAGTCTAACTTGAATGACAAGGGCAATGGAGCACCCTGCAAGGTAATAAAGACTATCCCTGCTCTGCCCCCTTGCTCACACTTTGAACCATCGAAGGACAATGCCATGTCTCTTTCCTTTTCAGGCTCTTCGAGCTCTTTGTAATATACGACTTGCTCTTTATCTTGTGCATTATTTTGGGCCAACATGGTTCCCAAAGAGAAATTAGTAGTTGATATGTATAGTAAAAATGGCACGTCTAGCCTTGGTGGAGCCAATACCGGCGGTGTTGCCAGGTAAGTTTTGATCTCTGCAAAATCTTGTTGGCACTCTTCATCCCAATGAAATGGGACATCTTTGCATAGCAACCGGTTCATGGATCAACACTTGTTTGATAATTTCGCAATGAACCATTTTATGGATGCTACCTTGCCTTGTAGGCTTCTTAACTCCCTAATGTTGGTAGGGGTGGCCATTTCCATTATAGCTTCTACTTTTTTAGGATCAACTTCAATGCCTCTCTTGGAAATGATGAAACCTAAGAGCTTACCATAAGTCACGCCAAAAACACACTTCTTAGGGTTCAATATGATGTTGTGTTCTATGAGGCGATCGAATACTTTTGTAAGGATCTCAGCGTGCTCTTGTCGTACTAAATATTTGGCTAGCAAGTCATCCATGTAGTCTTCCAAGATTGTGTGCATGTAGTCATGAAATATGTATGTCATGGCCCACTGGTATGTGGCACCAACATTCTTTAGGCCAAATGGCATCACATTGTAATATAAATTTCCCCATGGAGTAATGAAAGCATTCTTATGCTGGTCTTCGGGTTTTATTTGGATTTTATTGTATCTAGAAAACCCATCCATTAGGGAGAGCATCTCATGACCTACAGTGGCATCAACAAGAGCATCTATGTTTGGCAATGAGAATGAATCCTTCGGAGTTGCCCTATTCAAGTCTTTGAAATATATGCAAATGCAGACTCTTCCATCTGGTTTTCCCACGGGCACCATGTTCAAAATCCACTCGGGATAATCGATGGGAACTATGAAAATCGCATCCAATAGTTTTTGTAACTCGTTCTTCACCATCAAAGCTACGATTGGATGCATTTTCCTCAAATTTTGCTTGATTGGCTTCTTCATGGGATCCAATGAAAGGTTGTGAACAACTAACTTTGGATCAATCCCTGGCA
This sequence comes from Wollemia nobilis, assembly GCA_028583015.1. Lineage (NCBI taxonomy): Eukaryota > Viridiplantae > Streptophyta > Pinopsida > Araucariales > Araucariaceae > Wollemia > Wollemia nobilis. The sequence goes on from JAQPPZ010002552.1 coordinate 478,647, forward strand.
TGTCTTTGTAAGTCCAAGCAAATAGATTTGGCCTCTCTTTAAGGAGAGGAATTATGATGGCTTGTTCCTCTGGAGATAGACTTTCTCCGAAATTGACTTTATTTGGTTGGGTAGGATCATCACTGATGTCCACCTCGAAAGTTGCTTCTATAGCCATATGTGACCCATCCTCTAGCTAGTGAGGCATGGGTATAAGATGAATGTCATCGGCAGTATTTACAGGTCCTACTGACTCAAAATCCAAGTCGGCATGGAATACGTCATATGCACATCCTGATGCAAAATTAAATGGTTGCCCCACCTCTTCGCTAGGGAAAAGGTCTTCAGGATCTATGGGTGAATCAACGTGGTCCCAATCAATAGCCTCTGTATCAAGACACAATGGTTCAGTAGGATGCGTTGGGTTATGCAGTGGAGTGGTCAAATCAATGGAGATCATGTTGATGGATGGAATGAAATATCCAGGACCATGTGGGTGAATTTTTTTTTAGACCCGCCCCCCCCGCCCAAAAATGGTGAAATCTTGTTTTAGAGGTTTCTCCTCCATTCTCGCGATGAGGCTCTAGAGGAAAAGGAATCTCTAGATCCCTCCCATGAGCCGATCGGATAATAGGATCATTGGGCTCTAAGAGTTTCTTGAACGTAGATGGAGGGGGATTGACCATGCAATGAATGACATTTAAGTTGATAGGTCTCCCCAAAAATCACAAGCCAAGGTCTATGGCACGAAGTACCACTTCTCTTTCTACCAACATGTCGACCTACCACAAGTGGTGAGGTCCAAGATAAGCCATCTCAGTCTCGTCATCAAAATCGTCATCACTTATCCAAAAACCATTAGCATTGGTATGTGGCCCCAAGGTAAGGGGCACATCTCTTGGCCCTAAGTAGGCCATCTCTGTCTCATCCTCATATTCTTCATCACTTATGAAGATGCCATTTGCATTAGTATGTTACCCCAAGTCATGGGGCCATTGCCTTATTCCTAGGTAGGCTCTCTCTGTTGAGTCCTCTGACTCATAGCCACTTTCATCTGATATGTACCCACTCTCATTGTGGCTAGACCAGGCAAGGCTTTGTAAATAGCGAGGCCCATGATAGGCTAAGCTTATCTACACTTCATCATCATTTACCTCATATCCATTTCCTTCTTGTTCCTCATCCCACAAGTTACAACTTGTTGGGATGGTCTCAATTGTGGAGCTTGGATGATAAGTCTCGGGAGGTGGTATGTTTACCACAACCACTTGTCTATTGCTTGGATATCTTGCACTTGGTGGGTGATAGGGAATAAAATCGATGTCTTCTCCTAACCCCAAGCTTAATCTATCTAAGGCTACTGCTAGAGAGTCATCTCGACCTTTGATGTGATAGCCTAACCCAAACCTATCAGATGGAAGCTAGTATTGTGGCTCGAATGGCCGCCTATGCCCCTGCTCATATATACCAAGACCGTAACCATGCCAATGGCAACACTCAAAATAGGTTAGAGAAAACTCAGGATTAGAGAGGTAACGAACATTAATAGTGAATAGCTCATCATTGTCCTCTTCTATGTTCGTAGACTTATGGGCGTAGTCTAGGCCAACATAGATAAAATTTGTCTGGTTGGGAGGGATTCCAAGTGGAACCACTATTCCCACTGGTGGTCTTAGGTATTTTGGCCGTCCCATGTCTTGTGTAGACTCTATGATGGGCGTAAATATTATGTTCTACACAAGATACTCTCCTATCCCTATACTTGCCAAGTGTATTGTCACATGTGATGTGGATGATCCTACAGATGACACTGGCGAAGCGGGCTCTAGTATCTCCTCAACTTGATCTTGGAGATCTTCCTCCTCCATGGGAGTTGGAATTTTCTTAATGTCTATGGTTAGCACTTCCTTGGGATTTCTTTCCTCACCCATGGGTGCCTTTAGCTTCTGATTGTCCTTTGGTTTAGACGTTGATGGTCTATTAGAAGCATTAGTTGCTTTATGCGCAAGATGAGGTGTTGATGTGTCTGGGTTTTTATGTACCCCTTTGCCTTTGTTATCCAGTTGTGTAGTTGGAGATGAAGGTCCTACATACAAGTGGGTAGAGGGAATTACAAATTCTCCTGGAAAATCCACCTGATGGACATATTTGAATGGCTCTTCATCATCCAACACCACATATACTTTGTCATCATGCACGTACTTGACACATTGATGTAAAATCGAAGGAACACACTTCATATCTCTTATCCAAGGGTGCCCTAGGAGGATGTTGTATTGCATGGCCCCTTCCAAGACATGACACATCATAGGGATGGTCTTATGCCCCACCTTGATGGGTAGGACTATCGTTCCCACAATATTGCATAAAGCATCATTAAAAGCTCTTAATGTGTAGGCTCCTGGGATGATATTTGACTTGGGGATCTTGAGGTGTTCTATTGTCATTGTTGTGATGATGTTTATTGAAGAACCCATATCGACCAAGACCCACTTAAATGGTAAATCATTGACTGATGCAACAATGTGCAGTGGAGGGTCTGGTAAGGCAGTAGACACCATCTTAATTTCATGATCATAAAACCGGATCATAGGTTCTTGACATTCTTGTACTTGTTCGAAAAACAAGTGAATGCATTTGGATCTTGTGGTTGGAGCTCAATTGATCTCAAAATATCCATCAAATTCTCCCTGTGCTTTGGGGACTGTTGTATGAGCTCATATATAGACAGTTTTTCCAGAGTCATTTGTAAATTTTTCTCTAGTCTACTACGAACAGTCACCACAGGTCGAGTTGGTGGACCTGGAAGGTTGTTCTGCCCCTGCCTCTACCTGGGTGCAGTTGGGATATTAATAGGAGCTGTAGGAGGTTGCGGTTGACCATATCATCTAGTCTTGGTAGCTATATTGACAATTTCAACCATCCCAATGCACCCATGGGTAGGTGTATCAATTCAAACCTAATTGACTTGGGCACCCTACCCTCTAGGGACCTCATGGTTGGGCAACGGGTTTTTGTATATGCCCATATCTCTATTATCGAGAGCCAATGGGTTGTCAACTTTAAGTTCTCCCACCTCAATCATGTTTTGCACCTGATGTTTGAAACCAACACAAACTTTGATATTATGCCTCGGTATCCTATGATACGGGTAAAATTGATCTTCCCTATATCCTTTTGGCTTAGGATGGTTGGGATCTATAAGGGGTACATCTGGAAATCTGATCTTCCCAACCTCGCTCAATTGGTTGAAAATTGATTGCATTGACTTTGATAGAGGTGTAAAATAGCGAGGTGGCTTGCATTCTCTGTTTCACCCCTGATTGTTCTTTTGATCATAATTGGCTGGTGGGGGTTGTGCTTGATAATTTTGGGGTTGCTACATAGCCCCATCCTTAGGTGCAGCCAATACTACTTGATTGACTAGAGTAGGGTTTGCCTGCTTCTGCTTGTACTTGTCATTTTTGTTGTTCTTGTTCCACTCCTTGTTTCGGAGCTTGATGGTTCCCTCATCTACTTTTATGTCTTCAATGAGTTTGGCCTGTGCCAAGGCTTCCTCAAATGAAGGATATTGTTGAAGTTGTAGCAAGAGGGAAATATGTTTAGAACAACTCTTGGTGAACATGCGGATAATTTCTTCTGTGGGGACGGAGAATGATAACTTTACCATGACTTTTCTCCACCTATCCCCATATTCCATTATTGGCTCATCGTCATAATATTTTAGGTTGGCCAGGTCTGAAAGGTTCACCTTTATTTTAGAACCAAAAGAGAAATGCTTTAGGAATGCATTTGCTAGTTGTTCAAAACTGGATATGTTGTGTTTGGGCAGTTGGTTGAACCATTGAGTGGCAGCGCCTAAAAATGTCATAATGAAAGTCCTTAGCATAAGAGCATCATTGTCTTCCAGATGAAAATATGCATTGATAAAATTGGTAATATGCTCTTGTGCATCCTCTTCACCCTTAAAATTTTCTAACCTAGGCATCTCAAAATGCTTAGGATATGCAGGGCTAGGGACTGATGGGCATAATGGTTGGTTGTGTATTTTGCTCAATGTCGGTTGATTGCCTATCGTTTCTTGTTTCTCAAAGGACTTCATATTTTCAGTGAGTGCCTAAAATGCCTTTGAGGCGAGGAGTTCTTCCTCTTGTAGGCCTCCTCATGGTGGTAATGGAGGTAACTCTATGTGCCTTTGACTTGTTCTATTTTCTTCCCTCCTACGAGGGGATTCAGGATGCGCTTGATCCTGATTTATCATATCTACCCTTTCTCCACCAGTTTGATGTTGTTCATAATTTGAGTGGTGGTTTTTTTGTGGGCTTTCTTATTGTCTATTGCACCCCTCTCTTGGTGAGTCAACGTGTTTATCTCTTTGATGACCATTGTCATTGTTTTGTAGATTGATGCGAGCTAGTTGCTCAGCTTGTTCTCTAAGATGTTGCTCATGTTGATGCAAAAGCCTTTCTCTCTATTTGTCATGTTCGAGAGCTTCCACTAGCTCTCACTCTTTTCGCAATATATTTTCTAACCATCGCATGCGGTCATATTGCGTTGTTGAAGAGGACTCAGGTTTATCTGATTTTTCTCTTGTGGTTTTGATTCATAGATTCCTCGAAGAGGTCTCTGTGGTTCCTTGGATTTTGCTTGCTACTGTAATCTATTTTGTATGTTGATAAGTGTCTCTATGGTCAGACTCTACATGAGACTTGTGGAGTCATTCTGAAGCATCCCTAGGTTGAGAGGTGCATTTAGAAGTAATAGTTCATGAACTTCCAGATGCAGAATTTTTTGTGACCATGGTTCTGGGAGGTGGCCTCGGATGCAACCGATCCAACTCATCCAACTGTCTTGTTTTCCATGGTTGATCCCTTGGGGTGCCATTTTCTCCAATGAGGTCATAATATATTGGAATCCTTCCTCTTGTGTGAAGGGTATCTTCTGTTTGGTGCCTATGACTGGACGTAGCTCTAGTTTCTTGCCCTTCAGTGGGTAGACCTATTCTCAATGTCTCATGTGAATTTTGAGATGTTGTGACTCTTGTGTATCTTTTTGGTGATGAGGGTTTTGTGGCCCTCTCTACCCTCCATGAGGATGGATATGGGGAAACCTCATCATCCCTATGTGAAGAACGGGGTCTAGAACCCTCCTTATGTCCATGTGAGGAGGAAGCTCTTGAAGCTTCCTCACGTCTCTGAGAAGTTTCTATGTGTTTAGAGGAAGGCCTTGAGTCTTCCTCATGTCTCCTTGAGGATGATGACCATGAGGTCTCTTTGTGTTTGTGTGATTTTGTTCCATGATTTGACTCTCTATTTGGGGTTTCTCGAGGAGAGCCCCCAAGGGTTGAATTATCACCCCGTAGACTCACGGAGCTACGTCTCACGGTCTTATGAACATGTGGTTCAATGTTACTATGACTTCACCTATGGGTATGTGTTGCTTTAGATTCTCCCTCGGTATTGGACCGAGGATGTTTACTTCTGGTTTTGACCATTGTGCTTGTGAATTAGTTTTTTGGATTGCAATTTAGATGTGGCCAAACAATATCAAGCAAGTGTTTATCTTGATTAGCAATTTATGTGTGCCCTAAACTATTTGATGTGTCTTTGATATGTTGTTGCTCTTGTTTCTTGCTTCTATTTTGGATTTGAAATAAGGAGACTCACTCATAGTGGGAATCAAGAACACCCATGCCAAACATGATTTTCTCAAAAAGAGACTAGGGTACACCACTGAAGTCCTAGTGGGGGGTTCGCCTAGCTCTTCCACTCTGAACCAATTGTTCCAATAGTGGGAGATAGTTTGAACACAAGTAACTTAGTTCCACTATGAAGAAGTTCCCAATTCCATTCTAAGAAGATCTAGGGGGCAAGCCGGTGGAAGGAGATGAATGCCAATGTCACCGGACTGAATTGAAGGTTGGTGATGAAATCCAACTCTCCAATGTTTAAAACATGCGTATGTGTGTGGTGTTCATTTTAAGCTTGCATAAAGTAAAATGCATCACACAACAGAAATGTATCTTTCCTATATGCCTAATATGAATGACGTTTCACTTTTCAAAAAAGATGCATAACTATTATGAGATTCATGAATGTATTCTACTTTGTGCAAATATGGCCTCTAGCAGGGCCTCAAGGCAAGCAAACCAACACACAATTCCTAGCACGTTGGATTCTAGGGTAGAATTTACAAGCATAAGCCATTGTTCCTAGCAACGCCTAGTGAAAATCTAAAAAAAAACTCTAAGATGCACCAAATGCAAATTGTTTCCTTTCATTCCTTAATTTTCCAAATCAAAATGTGGTTTAATGTTCACTATTTTTAGGAAAATAGAAGCAGATAAAAGGACATAAATTATCAGAGAGGCTATACCAACCTCTAATCCAGCTCAGAGGATCAATGATTTGATTTTTGCTACACTCAAGCTCTGGCCGTTGTTGACTAGAGCGGCTGATTTCTGGCCACTGTAGACTAGAGCGGCTGACTTTTGGCCATTGTAGACTAGAGTGGCTGATTCTTGACCACTATAGATTAGAGCGGCTAGACCTGCACACAAAAACATGGATCAGTAAACCGATAGAAAATAAAAACTAGGCGGGGGTCCCACCATGATCGCCATCTGTAGCGACCTCGGGGAAGCGGTTGCACCATCCACTCACTCTATTTGTGATTATTATTAATGTCTAACATATATTAAATGAAAAAGCATAAAAATAAAGGCATAACCGAAGTGCGAAGAAATAGACGAATGAATGCTTTGTATTGATATTTCCAAGATCCGGTTACATATAAATCCCTCTAAGGGATACCCTTCATTTGATACATGATTTTACACAAAGAGGGTAGCAGATGTATAAAATATCCCCTAGCAAGGGGTGATGCACCTTTACAGGCTTCCCGATGATGCACACAGAACTGTATGAGGGCTTACAGATGCCTCCTTCTCCAGGTCTGATTCCTAGAGGGATCCTCTTGCTTTCGTATGTTGTGGATTCATCCGATGAACCTGTAGCCCTAAAACCAATGAAACAACAACACACACTTAGATGTTCGAGATTGCCTCCCCGGATGAGGCTTGTTAGTGATGAATAAGCTTAATGGAAAACAAATGCAATGAAACTAGTACTATGAACACAAATAACTGAAATAAAGCTTATGCTAATGAAATGAAGGAGAAAGCAGAATAAAAGAAACTATCACCTAAAACCCTAGACTAGGTTGTGGGCCACTATCCAGGACAACGACCGCTAAGGTGAAATCTCTTTCTATTGATCCAAAGGCTATGGGCTCAAGTCTGCTACTAGTGTTAAAATGATTACCTTATGTATTCAGATTTTCCCTCCAATCCGATAGGGCTTCGCTACAAGAATCGATCTCCAAGGGAAGCTCTTCAAGTCTCTAGAAGCTCTCCTCAATGATCCAACCTATTCAAAGTTCTGATGTATGATGCTCTCTCTCTCTAATTGATAAAATAAGGTCCCCTAGTGCTTTTAGGTTTACTCCTTATAAAGTGTTTGAAGCCCTAGGTCAATGTTCAAACCCTAGGACTGAATCCCTCATGCGCACTTGATGTTAGCATGGGAATTCTAGCTTTTGTCTACCCTTGAGGGGTAGTTAACTGATGTCTAAATCTGGACTTGAGTCTTTCATGTAGACTGGCTATGAGGAGGAATGCAAAGTTGTCCCCGCTCGTCCTTATTGCATGCAGACTACCACTTCCACCCGAGATTAGGCTGGATGGGTGGCAAAATGCATTTAAAGTTTAGTCGCTATCATCTGTAGTGGCTAAGGTTTGGCCACTCTGAGCTACAGCGGCTAGATTCTGGTCGCTCTGGTCTACAATGGCTAGGCTTGGATGGGCTGAAAATGCCCCACATGAGTGGTAAAAACCACTTTTGACACTTGGAAGGTCCCAAGGTTTAGTCACATGACCTATGAGTGTGCCTATGTGAGTAGTCTCCCTGAACATGACATGTTTTAGGTGTCTATAGGTATTATTATCTAACAATGTCTTATCTACATCTTTCCTTCTAGTAAATGATGCATGGTACTTTAAGAGAGTCTTCAAAAAATTGATGAGTCACATTCCTTAGGTTTAGTAGGAATGTTCATCCATAAAATATAATCATGTTGAGTAGACGGTTCCTTGTTAATATTATAATCCTATTATACCATGTTCTCTAAGCTTTAATTTATTTTTCTTCATAGGCTAAAGCCTCAAAATTATTTATATTTCTTCCAATATCCTTACTTATTGGTCTCCACCATTTATTTGCTTTCATTTTTTCAGATCTATTTTTTGGAAGTTGAAAACCATCCTCATCCATATCCATTTGTAAGTTTCTCTTGCAATTTTCTACCTATGCTTATGTTGTATTCTTTGTAGGGCATGATCTCTCAATATGCCCAACCTCATGACATATTTTGCATTTGAAAGATGTGTTTTTATAATTCATGATTTGGGTCTACAACTTACCCCCATACTTAAAATGATTGATTCTAGTAAAGGATTTATGATATCAATCATGTCCAATATCTAGGCATAAATAACAAAGAATCCATGTTTTGTAGTTTTTAAATCTCAAGTATTTCTCCTAGATGTTTTCTATTGCCTTGAAGGTATCCATTTCTCATAATTCAATGGGAAACCCATACATCCTGACCCATACTAGTACTAAGGATAGATTTATGTTTTCAGGTGCAAATATTTCATACTAGAAGGTAGGGAAGATTCTTGTTCTTTCCATAAACCAAGGACCCCCTTTTAGGATTCTATCTCTTTTCTCATTGAAACACCAAAAGGCTAGGAAGAAAACTTTGGAAAGAAAGGATAAACTCACTCTGTCAAAACCCTAAATTTTTAGCACTATATATATATATATATATATATATTTTTTTTTTTTTCCACTTAATCCCTTTGAGGTACACCCATCTCCACTCCTTGCATACGTCAAGCTATGCAAGAGTACTAGGTGTAGCAAATAAATATCAAACTATCCTTATAATTAATCCCCAAATGAGCTAGCTCATGTTCTTTCATCCTTTAGAAAGAAACATGCAACCCTTCTCACACCACATAAGTCTTTCTATGTTGGTGCTAGAAGCATATTAGAATCGACTATCTATCTCATCTAATTGATTAGCTAGTTGTTTTATTGTTTAAACCTCATTCCTAATTTTTCTTTGTGGAATCAACAATTTGGGTAACCCTATCTAATCAATAATTCACTAGGGTTATCATTATGTATCTAACTCATGTAGCATCAAGAAGTCCCTCTTTTCCTCTATGATTTCTATTTATTTATCCAATAGCAAAACCCAACCATTTAATTATGTTTGAAGTTATTTAATAATAGAACACAATACATTTCATTGCATATTGTGAATTACCAAGCTTGTCTTAATCAAGCCCCTTTATTATTTCCAAGCATAATACCAAATAAATGAAGTACAAAATGGAATACTTGTTTATTGAAGGTCTTTAAGGAATCACTAGCATGTACAATACTTGTATTCTTTACCAAGACTAAAATGTATCAAATCCTCATTTAAAAACATAGTAAAACATTCAAGCTTATAAGCATCTCACATTTTACATTCTAGATTTACTAAACAACACTAAAATGACATTACACATGATAGTCACTCAATTTTTTTTTTTTTTTTTAAAGCGAAAAACCCCTTGCGGGGTCGCCTTGGTATGAGAGACCACGAACAGGGGGTTCTACACCGTCAAAGTCACCCGGGAGTCGCACCCGACCCTGCCCGCACCAACATTATCAATTGGATTTTGGATACCCAATTCAGCTTTTTGGTAGGGTGGAGATTGGAACCTGGGACCTCTCTTGGAGGATTTCCATCTCCTCTCCAACTCACCTACAACACCTGGGTGTCACTCAAATTTAATTGAAAAATTCCAATCATAACATATTCCTTAAAAAAATTTAAATAGCAACAATTGCTACAAAGTAAAGACTACAAAAATCCACACAACATCATAATTACCTTAGGAAAAACCCTGAAGGGAAAACCCAACATCGAAAAGTTATCTTTATTAATCCAAAGGGTAGTTAAATCCTTATATTGGACTAGAAGACATTACAATGTGCCTTTATTTATTGCTAGAGGAATTTCATAACCTCTGGGAGTTTCATATTATGATATTATCATTCAACCCACATGTGCCATTTCCTCCATCTCCAAAGCGATGGATTCACTTTATCTTTCGATGTTCGTGGATTTCGGTTGTTTTTCCTTCAACAATTCATTCTACCAATGTCACACAAAAATGGGTCCCTCTATGATTCCAATGAAGAGCCTTTCCTTCAATACTGGATGTTGCACAATTATGGAATAAGAAAAGAAACTAATTTTTGAATTCACTGATCACATCTTAATGGGCAAGATAATTCCTTGAAAGTTCAAAATGACACCTGTAATGTGTAACAACGTTTCACAATTATAGATAAAACCTTTTTGAAATTTTTTTGATGGTTGATTCCAACTGCGAATCAAACATTAACTAAACCATACAAAGAAACTCTCTACCATAAAGTCAATTTCTAGAAAGTTATTTTAAACCCCCTATGTATTTCCATAGATGTTTTCACTGAGCACATAAAGTTTTATTTCAAATACCTAGAATAATTTTTGTTAAAGGTATATATTTCACTCTACTTAGTTTAGTAATGACCATAACTTTGGTTTATAACAAGTAGAGGTTTACACATATTCGCACAAATATTTTACCCACATCTATCCATTTACCCTAGGAGAATACCTTAACACACACCTCCACTTTTTTCTTCCTAACTCTAATTAAAAGAAACATCAAAATTTTTGCCTTCCTTAACTCGATTATGACTGAGTCATGCTCCAATGGTCCATGTTCCACTCAGTTCTAATAGGTGATCAACACTTGAGACTAGAGTCTAATATTTCATGCATCAGCGCATTTCAAGTTTAAACTAATGTCATGCGCACCATTCAAAGAATGAGAATCAAGAAAACATAAAAAAATTCCAATAAATAATCAAACATCACATTACTATATTTGAAACTCTAGCTCCCAGAGACTTAAGTTCAAGAAAACTACTAATACTCCTACTCCCTCTAGAAAAATAGTCCACCTCTGCCACCATTGACCACTTGGAAACTGCTCATGTTGCACTTGGTAAAGGTATAGCTCATCTTAAGGAACATCAAAATGCTCTTAGCTTGCTATTCTTCTGTGATCCGTTTGATGAAGCCCCTGCCATTTCTACTACTGGTGGTATTTTTGACACTAAGGAAACCACCAAGGATGAGGATGTTGTTGAGATCGCAAAGGATATTTTTAAGGAAGTGCCCAAGGATGCATTCAAGGATGAAGCCAAGGATGCTGATTTGGAGATTGCAGCTGCATCTCCAATGTAGACTGATGTACCTAATTGATGTTTTTGCATGTTGGGCCTTTGTTCTTTTGGGCCTTGTCTCTTCTGCTTTTAGTCATTTTGTTATGTTACTTCTGTTGTTTGTTTTAGGATGCATTTTGTTCCTTTCCTGCATCCTTTCTTAGTTTTAGATGGATTCCTCTAGTAAAATTTTGCTTTTCTTATGTACAAGGCGTTAGGGCGCCTTTCAAATACCTTGTTTTAATGAAATTTATTAACTTACCAAAAAAAAATTTAAACTCTAGCACCCTTTTCCTACAAGGTTAAACTCGAATTATCGAGTTCTTTATCATAGCATATCTGACCTAGTTAGCTTATAAGACATTTCTATTGAGGATGAAAAACAATCTATTAATTTGGTGTCACAACATCAAATTCCCAATACCCATCGCATATAAAAGGATTCCACACTTGGATACATGAAAGAATTTCCTTTGGTTCAAAATCCAAATTGAAATCCCATTTAATGCTTTCCTAAGCTTACAAAATCTGATAACCTATCTTTGTGACCTGCATGCTCCACAAACTACCCTCTTTGGTAGTCACTACCTACTAAACTAGGGGTCTTATAAATATCATAGTTTAAGACATAGACATCCAGACTTAACAAGTAATCTACTATAGATACACCACTAATGTTCACTAACATAAATGTATGCACTATCCTATCATCTCAACAACACCCAATACCCATCCCATCGCATATAAAATGATTCCACACTTGGATACATGAACGCATTTCCTTTGGTCCAAAATAAAAAATAAAATCCCATTTAATGCTTTCCTAAGCTTACAAAATTTGATAACCTATCTTTGTGACCTACATGCTCCACAAACAACCCTCTTTGGCAGTCACTGCCTACTAAACCATGGGTCTTCTAAAGATCACAGTTTAAAACATAGAAATCTAGACTTAATAAGTAATCTACTATAGATACATCACTAATGTTCACTATAATAAATGTATGCACTATCCTGTCATCTCAACAACTCAGACAAAAAAACCAAATGAAAGGTTTTAATCTCTAAAGGATCAGGACTAGCCCGACAATACTTCCTTCAAATGCATTAAGCAACAATGACTAGATATTCTAAGAGAACGTTCATAAGACAAAAAAAAAGAGATTCTTTTCTTTTATTGCTAAAGGAGAACCTATTGGTGAAACATGATGTTGAGTCCAAGAAGTATTACTCTGAAACTATCCCTTTTCTCCTCTGCAACTCGGTTCCCCCGTTCCAGCGCATCTCTCACTCTGTCTTGCTTTCTTCTTATTTTTTTGATCGTAGCTTTGCACCCACTCCATTCGCACTTACCATATTCTCTCATGTCCTCCTTCCCATTTGGTCTTACTATCAATGTTGGACATGCCAAAACGGTGGAAATCATCAGGGAAACTCCACCCCTCCATATCATTAATGATCCACTTTCTCAATCAGATCCAACCATAAAGAAACTCAATATTACTACTAGCATAGTATTCACACCACTAAAACATAACTTGGATTAGTTCCAACATTGAAGTAAATATTTTTCAGTTGTGATATGGATAAAAGTTTATTTTCACATATTAGAGCCTCAATAATTATGCAAAAACATAACAATAATACTTATCCATCATCATAGTCTTCTCATCCTACGTAATCACAAGGCAATACATTAATCTGTTAGGTCTACGTGAAGATAAGCATGATAGGTTGGCATGAGCCCATAAGATAGGTAATAAGTCTATTTCAAACATCCTACAACTCAAATAAGATCAAAGTATCATTTCCATAATACATTTGTCTTATGTAACCCAACACATGAAATAATCAATCATTTCTTCAATAAAATATATCACATTTTTTCCATATTATGTATGTTTGCATAATCAGTCATGAAATGGTCAATAATTTCTTAATTAAAAACAACATATCAAAACATAAATCCATCCACATAAAATTTTTTACCAAGGGAGGGTCATGACACAATCCTAAAGATTTCCATATCCTATCAATCCCTTGGCCAAGACCCATTAAATTACGAATGACTACCTTATATTTAAGCAATGAGGATCATTGCTCTATGAGATCCTCCCTAACATCTACTACTAGGGATGATTCTAAATATTTATCTATAAATTTATCCATGGGAAGGAAAATATAACTCCATATTTACTAATTTACTAGTATATCCTATAGTGATTATATTATTTGAAAATAAACCTACAATAATCTGCATGTAAAACTTCAAAGATAATGAAGGGATAAATGAAACTTAACTAAAAAAAATTTATGCTTAGACAAAATATCTTGCTTTTCTGATGCCCTATATCTCTATTGCTCCTCCCATATTTTGAACCTTGGCTAATAGATATTTGTAATTTTATTTTCTGACTTAGAAAATTGTTATTGCCCTTGTTCTGAATAACCAATTTCATAGGGTTGTATCTCCCTCAATACTGCTTGGATTTCTTTATATAACCATCCATTTTAAATCTCTTCAAATCCTACACAATTTGGTCTAAGAATAATCTAAGTCGGACATCCTTCACAAAGATGTGACTCTTGAAAGATAAGATATTTTTTTGCAAAAAATATTGCCCTAATGCTATCCTTGTTCCAAATGACTATCTTCACATCATTGTATCCCCCTCAATATTGCTTGGATTCTTTCATATGACCACTCATTTAAAATATCTACAAATTCCACACAAAATGATGCAAGATTCATTTAAATTAGACAAATATATGCAAAGATATAACTTCTGAAAGATGTTTTTTTTGGGGGAAAAAATTATTCCTAACTTTACGTATTCATAATTGCTTAATATAATATTTTTCTAGTTTTATTTCTTATTTTTCAGATAGTCAAAAACATAATTTATAATTAACTTATTTATGTTTTATATATGAAAAATAAGCCCAAAGGTATATTAATTTCTATTCAAAGTTATTACGTGTGATTTTTGTTCATTATTATTTTTATTTTTATTTTTATTTTTATATTTATAAAGAGAATTTTACAGGTGCATTTCAAATTTTTAATTATATTTTCTATAATATTTAGATTATTTGATTCTTTAACCATTTAATATGTTTCCAAATATTTAAGAATAAAAAATAATGTTTTTTTAATGTTTTTAGTTCTTGTTTTAAATTGATTATATTTTTTATTAATTTAAATTATTTGTTATTTTAAAATACAAGTTATCATATTCCTTTCAAGGAGGAGACCCATATTTAAATATTACTAAGTAATACATGCATAATTGTTAAACTGATGTAGTAACACTATATGATCATGATGTAATATAGGTGGAACTCATTTCAATCCCATATAACCAATTAAAAAATATTCTTTGATTAGGTAAAAGTAGGGGTTTTGAGAGGATCCCCAAACCCTAGTACATACAAAATAGGGAAAGCCATAGTAGAAGCTAAGACTTTCACGACAAAGACCACAACCCAAGAAGGGTACAATATGCTAGAGAAGGAATCTCCAAATAGAACCACAAATAGGAGATAACCAGACAAACAAAACTCGTAGGGAGGATATTAAGAATCAACAAAAAGACTTGCAACTCCTTGGTCTCCAATGCCCTAAGGGGCTATCGAATCCAATTGCTTCTTAACAATATCCTGAATATCATTAACAATAACAATAGCCACTTTCATCTATCCCAGTAGTGCCCAAAGGGAACCACTTCTATCCCCTACCCCATCGGTCCAAGGAAGGTGGTGGGGCTACCAAGTTAGTAGAGTTCATAAGATCACATGCATATGCCAATCCAACTGACCCAACCTTTTGAAAGGGTCCAAAAACCACCCAGTTAGTAGGAGAATAGAAAATACCTAACACACATACTCCTTTGTGATTGAATGACTGACCGAGAATGGGTTAAATATGAACAAATATAATTTCCTCCCCGATCCCCAAAAAATTAAAGTCCAACACCTATCCATGTTCATCCATGATTAAGTTTTGAAGGTTCTGGGGGAAGTTGGATATCCACACCATAAGACCTTGTTGAGTCAGGCCAATATTGGCCATTAGATCCGTTGCTTTGTTCCCTTCACAAAAAATGTGTTGCACTTGCACCTCAGATCTTGAGCTAAGGATTCTAACAACTTCCTCAATAATATTGGCAATATTCCAATTTGATGGGCTTGAAAATTTTACAAGATTAATAATATTCAGAGAGTCCCCCTCCACAACTACTTTTTGGAAGCCCAAAGATTTAATCAGCAAAAGACCTTGGAACAATGCCCTAGCTTCCACAAAATGAGAATTATGTATTGATAGGAATTTAGCAAAAGCACCAATCAGTTCTCCTTTCTCGTTTCTAAGAATACCTCCTGCTATTGCAGGTCCTGGGTTCCCCTTAGAAGCACCATCAAAATTTAGCTTAATCCAACCCCTAGGAGGAGGGACCCATTTCACCATACTTCTCAATGATGTTGGAGGTATATCTGTAGGCTGATTATTTTGAGGGAAGCCAAGTCTATTTTCCACCAAGGCTTCCTCATGGAGCCCCCCATCCATATCAAGGAAACAAGAAGAGACATTTTCCACAGTCACTCCAATAGCTTTCAAGAAAATTGACTCCGGATCTCTCTTGGTATTCTTGAAGGCTCTTTGGTTTCGCTCCCACCAAATTCTCCAAAAAAATGAGGGAGAAGGAAGTTCTAGAACTTAACCAATCAAGGAGATTTAAAGGGAGTAGCCCATTGAAGATAGACTTCTATAATTGTCAACGAAGAAACCCACTGAACCCCTAAGAATAGAAAGACATGGTTCAACACTTCAGTGGAGAAGGGGCAATGAAAGAACAGGTGCTGGCAGGACTCATCAGAATTTTTGCACAAATAACACCTGTTAGGGAGAAACATTCCTCTTTTGCATAGGTTCTCAAGGGTGAGGTATCTATTTTGAATAGCCAACCAATAAAACACATTCACCTTTGGAGTCAGATTCTTCATCTAGACTCTACCCAATAGATTCCATTGTGAAGGATTAGAGTCAATGAACCTATAAGCTAACTTAACTGAGAAGGAACCATCACTTTCACCTTTCCAAATCAAGGTATCCTCTGACTCCTATATTTTTAGGACCTGAAGCCTAAGGATATTGGATATGGCATTCCAAGCTTCTACTTCCTCTCTACTACAATTAGATAAGGGGACAATTTTCCATGATCTCCTTCCATATGTGATTGAAATAAAGTCCTCCACCCTAGACCATCCCAACCTTTGAGTGAGAGCCTCGATCGGAGCAAGGTTGGCCTTCTGAATCAATGGGCAGTCAGAGAGCCACGTATCCCACCAAAAAGTAGATTTTCCATTTCCTACTAACCACCAAGACCTAAGAGAAAGATCTAATCTATAATAAATCACACTTTTCCAAAAAGTGGACCCCTCATGGGGGAGGGAATCAACTAGTAGACCCTCTGATTGGTGCAAGTATTTGGTCAAAATGATTTTAATCCAATCAGATTTTTGATTCTTTAAAATCTTCCAACCCTGTTTTAAAATCAGGGCTTCATTCATCAATCAGAGGTTGCGCAACCCTAAACCCCCATTTTCCTTTCTTGTGTAGGCTTGATTCCAAGAGACTAAATGGAACTTCTTATGGTCTTGAGGCCCCTCCCACAATATTTTTTTTAATCCTCTCTAATTTGGACAAGACTCTAAAGGGTAATTTAAAAATAGACATAAAATACATTGGAATACTTTGCAAAACTATCTTGACCAAAATAATTTTACCTGCTTGGCTAAGTAGAGCCCCTTTCCAACTAGCAAGCTGCCTTTGCATCCTTTCAATAACTGGGTCCCAAAAGCACTCCTTCATTCTTTCGATGAATAAAGGTAGCCCCAAGTAGGATGAAGGGAATTTTGCAACTTTGCAACCAAGGATATATGCAATTTTCTTTTGCTGAGCTTGAGGGGTGTTCAAAAAAAACAACAGGCTTTTGAAGAAGTTATTATTCTAACCAAAAAACTTCTCATATGCGAATAATTTTTTTTTAACCACCTTGGCTTGCATCAATGAAGAAATGAATGATAATAATGTGTCATCCATGAATTGATGGTGGGAGAAAGAGTTCGAAGAAAGAGTTGGTATGATGCCTTCTATAGTTGGATCCAGAGAAATAGCTCTTCCTAAGGCCTCAACCATGAGAATGAAGAGATAGGGAGATAATGGATCTCCTTGGCATAGACCCCTAAGACTGTGAAAGTAGCCAGCTGGTGAACCATTAACAAGGACTGAGAATTTTACTGAAGTAATGCAGGTCTTTACCAGCTTGATCCAATCCTAATTAAAACCAAATTTTCCCAACACCTCGAATAAGAAGTCCTAAGACACATGATCATAGGCTTTGTTCATATCTAATTTGAGGAAGAGTCTTGGCCTCCCACTTTTTTGAGTAGAATGGAGAATTTCATGGATCGACAGGACCCCATCCAGGATCTGTCTCCCTGCAACAAAGCCACTTTGTGCTTTGTCAATCAACAAGGGCATAAATAATTTTAGTCTATTAGCCAAATATTTGGAAAGGATCTTATAGATGGTATTACAAAGGCTAATAGGTCAAAATTCTCTAAAATTATTTGCTTTAGCAAATTTTGGGATAAGAACTAGGAATGTAGAATTCACACCATACAACATCAATTTTGATCTTTGCACATCCCTCACCGCATCACAAACTTCCTTCCCTACTATGTGCCAAAATATTTAAAAAAATAACGGAGGGAAGCCATTTGGCCCTGGAGCCTTCAAAGCACCCATAGCAAATATATCTTCTCTTATCTCCTCATATTTAAAAGGAGCCTCAAGGACCTGGTTCATATCATGTGAGACCAACCTGGGAATTGCTTGAAGCAAAGAGATTTCAGCCTTGAGATCTCTTTCATCAATAGGGGATTATGGTCAGACCCCACTTTTGGCAACACACTCAACATGAAATATCTAAACAATGAAAGACTATGCTTAGATAAAAATACTCTGTCCATACTAGACATAATAAGTTGATCTCTGATCCTCCTATTACTCCAAGTAAATCTTGCACCTTTCAGATCTAGGTCCATCAGTTCTCCTTGACTAAAAAAATCAATAGATTCCTCTATACTTCTTTAACATGGGTAGTTGCCTCCTTTTTTATCATATGGATACAATGAAGAGTTAAATTCACCCACAATCATGCAGACTTCCTCCTTGAAATTCTCATGCATTTGCAGCAAGGAAGACCACAAATATTTTCTACTATGGACCATGTTTGAAGCATATACATTAGATATGACCCATCTACGATTGGAAAATTTTATAGAATAATATTAGAATATGAGACCACATAGCCATCAAGTTTTGATAGGTCCCAAAAATAAAATTTTCCTCGTAGGAACCATCAACAAGACTTGCAATAAACCCAACATTTTTCTAGATGGATTTTATAACATAATCAATATGATCATTCTTAATTTTAAATTCTTGGATGAAAATAATATTTGGAGAGTAGTCCTTCTTGAGAGATGAAACCAACCTTCTTTTAGAGGATCCGTTTAGTCCTCTTATATTCCAGAAAAGAAATTTTATTTATGGGTTTTGGATTTATTTTCAACCATCAATGGCTAAGAGGGTCAACTGAAGGCTTCTAGCTTCAATTGTTTATCACCTAAATATATACTGTTATCCACATTCAGTTGGGTCTGGGAGCCATTGGCTATTTCAAAGTATTCTTCTCTCTTTGTCAAATATTTGTTTGAAGGTTTGCCCACCTTATTTTCAATCCCCACATCAACTCTTCCTTTTTTATGACTCCTGGTTTTGGATCTAGGAGTACCATTTTCCAAAATGGATTTAGGAGAGGAAGATTTCTTCAAATCAGACATAAATTGTTGCAACACTGGATCTTCCAAGTGGAGGCTTTCAAAGGAATTAAAGAGAACCAGATCTTTAGGACATACCTCATCTAAAGAAGGATTTGGGCCATAACTAGATTTTGGATCTAGGGTTTTAGAGTCTACATTTTGAACTGGATCCAGAGCCAAACTTTGAATAACTTCCTCAGAGCTACCCCCTAGATCTATAGCTATATTTTCTGGGGGTGATGAGATATATTTCCCTCCATATACATGAATCACTTATGTCTGAGGAGAAGCTAGAGGAGGAGGAGCAGACTCCTTACTTTGAGAGATGCTCTTTCCAATTGGAGAAACTGGATCTTTCTCTCCCTCTAAAACTAGGGGAGGGATTTTTGCAGTTGTGGCTTCCACTACCTTTTCCACAGAAGGCTTTTTATTTAAGGCCCAAATTTTCTTACCCCCATTTTATCTTTAGGATATGTGGGGACCTTCTAAGAGGGACAAAGATCTTAATTGTGTCTGTGTTTGCCACACTATCGACACAGAATTGGACTATATTCATATTCCACTGATTGAATCCATGAGCCTAGATCTAAAATGAGATCTATGGAATTTGGAAGCTCCTTATCTAGGTTGGTCATGATGCACAACCTAGCATAGGTCATTCACATTTTTGCCATTGTAGCTGCATCTAAGGAAACCAACTCCCCAATATCTCTCGCTATCCCTTTCAGGACATCATAGCACCAGTAATGCATAGGAAGCCCTGCAGAGTCTTACCCACAGGGGGAGAAGATTAAATTTTTGAGTATAAGGGTTAAAATCAGTTCCCCATTTGTGTAGGAATAAACTCCTACCAAAAAACTAGGACCCTCATAGAATACATCTAGAATCTTCCTCACAATTGATCTTGATGTGAAAAAAGGACCTAGGGATTGCTACAATGTCAATGGAACTAAGTGGTTTCCACTTGGCTAAGGCCCATTATCGAATAGAAACCATATCAGGTCTACTACCCTAGAATTTTCCAATCAAGTCCCATGAGCTTTCTTTACTGTTCATGTTGAGGATATCACTAGGGATCCACAACTTGTGGTTCTCAGGTAATAAATCATACTGGACTTGCTTCTCACTTTCGTAACAAGACCTTATTGCCACCTTGACATAATATGGGTTCACAAGATTCCCTTTGCTCATGCGACCCCTTACACGGGTCTCTTTTTGGTCTTGAGCAGTTAAGCTTGATGATTGGGCCTTGGTTCCCCCTTTAAACTTACCAGGGTCTCAGTCTTGGAATTCGATAGGGATTAAGGGACCCTTCAACTCAAAATATTCACACCAAGGCTAGTTCCCCATAATCACAATAATAAGTATGACCATACAAGTGAAGTCAATTATGGAACCTTTTAGACCATGTCTTATAAACCAAATTTCTAGTCATGTATTTATATGTTCTCATTAAAATATATGCGAATTGTATATATAATTTATATCTTGTTGATATAGAATTTGTACAATGACTATTCATTATTTATATGGTGACATTTTTCTAGGTACAAGACAATTACAGACCATTTACGTAATTAAAAACTTTAATTTTGCATTTTTTTAGCTACTCAATTTATTGATCCTTAGCTTAACTATTAAGGTGTCTAGTAAGATAATTATTTCTTATAAATATAAAATTTTCATAAAGTTGCATCCATTGATTTTTTTTCTTCTCCATTTGTTGATATTTTTTTTTGGTAAGTTAATAGGTATTATATTAAGCCAAGAAATTTGAAGGCTCCCAAAGGCCTATTACATCAATAGCAAACTATGGAATAGTAGGCAATAGCCATAACTTCATAGGGAAAGAGCCAAACCCTCCAAACTATAGGTAAACCATCACCTATTACTACAACAGTAGATAGTAAAAAAAGGAATGAAGCACAACCTAACAGAACTATAACCCATCACAGAAAGAAAAGAAGCAGAGACATCAAGAAGTAGGGAATACATCAAGGAATAGGGAAGCCCTCAAGGCACAAACCAAAATAAACATTAGAACTCAAATCAATGAAAAGGTTACTGAGCAGAGCTACCCATGGCCTCTTTTTGTTCATCTACCTTCTTGACCGCTTGCTGGATAATTTCACGAATCTCCCCAGTTATCACCTTAGTTGTTTTGGCTATCACATCAGGATCTTCACTAGGAAATTTTTTATATTAGAATAACAAATACAGAGTGTTTCTATGGTCTTTCAGCGAGTTCACAATACATTCCAAATGGGTAATGGTAGTGGAACAAGAATTTTTAACATGAGATATACCTCTAAAAATATAGTGGTACTAATGATGCTTCCACACGCAGCAAGGATTACACAAATTTAATTGACTGAGGCCTTCATCTACATGGAAAATATATCCACTAAATCTGCAAGAAGCAACGTTTAGGATGAACCAAAGCCTTCTATTTGAATTATTAATAAACCTTGGAAAAATATTTATACTCTGGGAAATCAATAGAATGGAAATTCTCTTGGAAAATAAAAATATCATGAGACAAAATTCATAAGTGACAGACAAATAATGTAAAATTATCATAAATTTGCATGTGTTGGAAGTGAAATCACTTAAATAAATTTAAATCTTCAACTCACTTAGGGTTTCTAATTGTTTGTTTTTAGATTTTTTCTAGTGTATTTATATATTTTAGCTAATATTTATATCTAATTTTCAAAGTATACAATGCACTTTATTATGAATTATACATTTTTATTGTAAAAATGTGTAGTTTTCTCCTATTAATTTTACTAAATTTTAATATGTACATGATTATATTGGGTAAATTTAGCTTTACCTCTAATACATATAATATTTTTCATTGACATTTATAGATACATGTAATATACTATAAATCATTATATATATGGATGTGTAGAATTTTGGAGTTTGTTATTATAGTATTGACATTTTTAATAGTATTTCCTTTTGCTTGTAACTTTGGTAGGATATTATTTTTACCTTAAAATAGATTAATTTCATGTTACATAATATTTTAAGGTTTTTGATCTTGTTAATACAACATTTCATTTTTATTGTTAATTTCCTGCATTTTGGTTAGTTAATTTATTAAGTATCAACATTTAGAAGATTGTATGACACTAACAAATGGATTTTTAGGTCTATAAATTGTGTAATTTCAGGCTATTTAAATTCTATTTTTTTTTGCTTGATAATAAGGGGTTGTACTTGGGTCCCCCACCCTTGAAAAATTACATCTCTCTTATTTATATCTTGAGAGTTTACAAATAGATACCCTTCTCATCTCAATTGAGATGCTATAGCTAAAAACCTACATCATTTTACATAAAATGTCTAAATTCTTGAA
The DNA here is from genome assembly GCA_028583015.1 of Wollemia nobilis. Classification (NCBI taxonomy): domain Eukaryota; kingdom Viridiplantae; phylum Streptophyta; class Pinopsida; order Araucariales; family Araucariaceae; genus Wollemia; species Wollemia nobilis. The sequence continues at coordinate 501,276 of JAQPPZ010002552.1, forward strand.
TTTCATTTTCTAGATCTTTTCAAATCTTTATATGAATACAATTACTCTAACATTTAGCATCTTTCTTGACATTTTCCTATAGCAACATTCACAATGCCAAAACTGCACCTCTACTATCTATGCCTTGCATCTTTGTAGAGTAATATTTCCAAAACATCACACTATCATAGTCTACTTTACCAAATTTGGATTGCTAGTTTCCAACCTGAAACACAAGTGCAGCCACAAAAATTATAATAAAAAGTCTAAATGAAAACACATTATTGTTACAAAATAAAACATATATTACCAATGGAAAACATTAAAGTAAATCTTAATCATTAATTGATTTAGGCAATCAACATTTTTTGTCAGCTTCACTAAAATTTTTACTTCCTCTAACCATGGAAAGGAGAATTTAACTTCACAACCCTCAATAAAAACCCCTCTATTGGCTAGCTTAACTACACATTTTTTTCATTTCCTTCATATATGTGTAAACCTAATTTCTTCAAACTCTTTAGCAAGATATTGAATTTCCACAATTATCTCTTGTATGTTCAATGGAGCCTTTGCTTTCCTCAAAATTGCATTTATTACTATGAGAGAGTCACCTTCCATCCATACTCTATTCCATTTCAATTGTTTACATAATTTTAACCCTTCTAAATCTGCCCAAGCTTCAACTTCATTATTTTTCTTAAATCCACTATTGAAAGCATAATGAGACAAAATACCTCCTCTATTATTTCTAATTATTCCTCCTTCTCCTGCTGGTCCTTGATTTCCTTTAGATGCTCCATCAAAATTTAATTTAACCCACTTCACATCTGGTGGTTTACCTTATTTTTGCTTCTCTTGTACCCAACATCATAATTCCATTTAATGACTTGAATCCATCTATCAATACTATTTGCTTCCAAACTAGGGATTGGGTTAGTTTATAGGGTTGGTTTCTACTCCCTTATGGCTAAACATATCTTCTTTTTCATTACCTCTAAACTGCTTTCCTTTCCTTTAAATATTCTTCTATTCCTTTCTAGCCATATAGTCCAAAGTATTGTATCTTTTGATATATCTCATATTGTCTGTAAAACCTCACTTTTATAAGTGTTATGCCATTGCTTTAACCAATCTTCAATTATGCTATTCATAATCATGCATTTACCAAACATATTAAGAATCCATTGCCATAGATTCCAGACTATTGAGTAATATCCCAAGAGATGGTCAATACTCTCCTCATTATAGGAAACACATTGAGAGAGGCCATGAAAATCTCTTTTCATAAGGTTATCCTAGGATAAAATTATTCTATAACCTACTAGCCAAACAAACATTTTAATTTTAAGATTGCTTGGGCTATCCCAAATATCTCTCCATATTCTACTGATATTATTATTATGTTGGTGTTGAAAATTATATCCACTTCTTGTTGTGTATTCTCCCGAGCTATTCAACTCCCAAATCAATTTATCCTTGGCACCCCTCGAAATTATCACAGTTGTTACATTTCTACTCAATTGCCTCCTAGCATCAATATCTTGTATACTTGTAAAAAATCTTCTTTTTATTTAATCTTCCTTCTCGATCCTTGTAAAAACTGTTTAAAACTCTATCACTGTATTTGTCTTGAAGCAATCTCATTCAAGGTTTCGAAATTGGATCTAAATTGAGTGGTTTTTTATCACAACAAGTATCCATCCAAATAGAATTTTTTTCTCCAGTTCCCACCACCCATATTAAACCTTTAATCATAAGATCAATAGATATTTTTAAACCATTCCAAAGAGCAGAACCATTTGGAAGAGAGAATGCAGTAAATATTAAACCTGGGTTATTGGGATCAATATAATTAGAAGAATTATTACCCATTGTATTTGAATCTCTTTGTACAATATCTAGATAAATTTTCCCCTAAGATCTAAGTTTGCATCTGTAAGAGATCTTAAACCAAGATCTCCCATAGTTTTGTCATCAACAACTTGCTCCATTTCACCAAAGGAAATTTTCTTTTATCATGTAAACCTGACCATAAAAAATATCACATAATATAGATTAAACTCTTTTAAACTAATTTTGGCATAGAATACAAAGACATATAATATGTTGGAATGACTTGTAATATTGACTTAATTAACTGCAATCCTCATGCTAATGATAGCCATCTACCTTTCCAAGTTGGAAGTTTATTTTGAACTTTATTAATAAATGGATTCCATAAATCTATCCTCATTCTCCCCTCAAATAAAGGTATCCCTAGATAAGTTGTTGGTAAATTTACCTCCTCCATTTGAAGCAACCTGTAAATTATTGCTTTGATATTAGCAGGAGTGTTAAGGAAGTAAATTTTAGATTTAGTCCTAACTTTTTACCCTAAAGCTCTTTCGTAATCTTTTAAAAAGTTATTCTGAATCTCTAGCCTCATTTAGACTTGCCTTTCCAAAAAGGGTTGTATCATCTAAAAACTATTGATGGGTGATGTTATCAATGTTATTACTAACCTTAAGTCCACTTATAAGCCCATATTTGTAAGTCTTCTTTAAGTTCCTACTCAAAACTTCTGCCATAATAATGAACAAATAAGGAGATAGATGATATCCTTGTCTAAGGCCTCTCTTGGATTTAAAATATTATTTGACTAACCCATTGACCAAAACTAAATAAGAAACTATAGAGACACAAGCTTCAAATTTTCAATATCAACTACTTTACCAGTCTGTAGTTTACGGATAGCATGAAAAATCATTTCATCAGTAAAGAAGTTACAATGTGATGGCCATGGGTTGGGGATAATTGGGGTATGGTTTGGGATATCATAGAGTGAGCAAGCATAGGTGTACCAAGTGTCAGGGTTATAAATGGGACATGTTTTATTTTTGGGTAGAAAAATACACCAAAATTTTTTGGGATTAAGTTTGCACACATCTATAATTTCTTGTCTTTTTATTTATAAGAATTGATGCTTTTCCTTCCTAAGAAAAGAACGGTAGTGGTTTTGGGCTAGCTTGTAATTCAAGAGATCAATACGACCTACTGACCGGGTGAGCCTACGTAAAGCTTTACAATATGTCTCAAACCACAAGTTATGAGGGCAATGGCCACGAGATTGATGAAAAGAGTGGGTGGTATGGGGAAAAGACTCAACAACTACCAACCATAATGCTTTAGAAAAATAGCCTCTACCCCAAAATGTGGACAGTGATAGCCACTTGTTATTTATTATAATAATTAAATTTGCACAAAACCCCCAAAATTAAAATTGCAAAAATAATTAAAAAATAATTTTGCATGGGTTGCCATGTTTTAAACAAAGTGTTTGACTGCATCAACAACTAGCATAGAGTTGCACCAATGACTAGCATTATTTTGCTTGAATGGCTGAGATTGAACGCGATGAAAACTAAAAGATTTTATTTTTGCAAAGTAAGTCCCTCAAAGACTTGTTATTTTCCCAACATATAATTCCTTTGCCAAAATGTGATAATTCTTGATCTACAGCACAAGCATCAAACAAAGGATTAAGAACCATTTCTTTGATACGTAATTTTTTGGTGAACTCACAGTTGACTAGCTTCAACACAATGGGGGTGCTACGATGTCTGGTTCTCTATCTGTTATGCAACCTATCCATAATTTTTTGCAATAAGGTAGGCCTATGTGAAAAATTGACTTCTGCAAATAAAGGTAGGAGAAAGGCTACAGGATAACCTCTGGCTCTGATTCTATGGAAGAAGTTATGCTTCATGGCACTGAAACCCTCTAGTTTTTCTTCCCTAGCAAGGATCCTACGAAGTTCACTGAGGATGAATGCTTTCTTCTGATGTCATGGGTGAAAGGAGGTAAACGGAATGTATTGATATACATTCATGGATTTTTGAAACAACCTTGTGGATAATTTTCCTATTGTAGTTAACTCGGTAGATTTGTAAATGACAATGTCCAAAATGTTTACCTCAGAGTCTAAAACTGTGGTAGTGATGTTAATGCTGTCATACATGGCTCCATAACAATCTAAAAATTGTAGAAGCAGAGACCTATCTCCATGCCACACTCCAAAAGCATCATCAATATACCTTTTGTATAAACACAAATTATCTGCAACATGTGGCATTCTCTCTAGAATTTGATTTTCTAGATGATAGAGGAAAATATAAGCATAAACAACTGCAAAGTTGCTGCCCATTGCAGTGCCTCTTCATTGTCTATAGAGTTTACCATCAAACTTTAAATAATGTTGATTTAGCACCAAGTCCACCATCTTCAAAATGAACCAAATTTTACCTGTAGAAAATCTATCCTTGATAAAAACTTCAATGGCCAAGATACCTACTGCAATAGGGATACTTGGGTATAAACTTTCAACATCAAAAGAAAAAAGGATGCAGTCCTGAGGGAAGTTTTTTTCTTGTATGAGACTTAGGATTGAATCAGAATCTTCCAAGTGGTTTTTTTTCTCCAACAAAATTGGAAAAAGTTGATGGTGCAACCACTTAGACACAGGTTCCAACAAGTACCCACAATATGAACAAATTGGCCTACCCACTAAAGGTTGTTTATGCACTTTTGGAATCAAATAAAAAGTGCAAGGTTGTGCAGTTTCAGGAGAGACTTGCAATAAAAAAGACTTTTCTTCTCTAGTTATGATTTTAAAAGAAATTGCACTATTAATTGAAATCTTGAGTGAATTAAAAAGAGTAGCCCATGGAATTGATGTCACCTGATCATAAACTGCAGCATCTGATAACTGTCTAAGGCTTTTTGATCGATACCAATCTCTAGAGAGGACGGTGAGGCCTAAATTTTTATCTATAGGTCTTATGACAATGGAGAGATCTGCTCGGAGGTCTCTCAAAGCACGAGAGAGTCTTCTAGAAAGAGGTTGTAGTGATAGCCTCGGAGTGGCTATGAGTTGTTTTTCCAACCATCTTCTACTAGAGTCCAGGATCCCAGAAAGGGGTTGGTACTCTTCTGGTGGATTCCAAGTTGGATTTGGAACTCTGAAGACTGGAGGTGGTCGGTCCACCCAAGAGGTTGGATTTTTACCCCGAGGTCCAAAAAACCATTTGATTCTGAGAATACGGGCCATGTCTTCAAATTTTCTATGAATAGAATCCACTATCATTGCAGGAGGTTTGGGGAGAAATTTCAACCCCAAGCCTAGAAGTTCTTTTTCTGCTACACTCAATTTTTTCTCAGAAAAGTTATGTATGGCGACATTGGTGATGATGTCGTCTATCACATACATGTTGCTTCTACTAAAAATCTATAAGCAATGGTCCATCGGTGTGAAGACGACACCCCACTAGTTCAGTTTTGGTTTCCGCCATTTCTTGGTGGTTGGTCGCGAAAATGCTGCCAACCCCTGCCCTTGCTACCTGCTTGCAAATCTCACATAGTTCTGATTTTGATTTTTTGAACCAAATATTGGGGTTGAACTTCCATACTCCTGATGCGATTGCTGACGCGCATGAGGTGTGGGTATGTGATCTTCCCATATGACTCTGCTCTGAGAGTGAGGGCGATGTCTGCTCAGCGATCTATTGTGCCAGTCGTTTTTTGGCCTCCATGATTGTCTTCCATGGGCTTGGGGTGTCCTTGACTGTGCATGAGGTTCATTGTTATTTTTTTAACCCATTTTTTGAGGTAGAATGACCATTTTTGTTATCGGATCTGTTGCATGGAGAAGAACGGCCAAGAGAGTTTTTAGATCTAACTTTCCTTGAAATATCTGCTATAGCTTTTGTCAAAGTTTGTAGTTCTTTATAAAGTGGGGCACACTCTTTCTTTATTAGGGAAGAGACTGAGGTGGAAGCCTCCCCCATGACTGTGTCTTCCACATGTTGCTCTGTAGTAGCTCTAGCAGCAACAACTTGCTTGGTTGTTTCTTTGTTAACTCGACACTCCAATATGAGGGCTTTCTTTTTGCTATTAAAATCTCATTCAATGCGCAACTTCCATCCAGATGCTATTTCAGAGTCTTGAACAAAAAGTGGTCTAAATAGCTCCACCATATGATCATTGAATTTATTCTCCACTGCCATGCATTCTTGCTTCAATGAATCATGTAGTTTAACTTGAGCTGCAATGTAGACTTCTGTGCAAGACATTTGATGTTGTGCAACTAGGGCTTCAAGATATTTCTCCATATCTTGTTGAATAGAGGTATTTTCAATCTTCACTTTTGGCTTTTTTATATGAAGACTATGTGGAGTGATGCCTTCTTTCAAATTTTTCTAAGTTTCTCCATGAACTCCTTAGTTTTTATTGCTTTCAAAAAAGAGGATTTATATGTCTCCCAAAAATTATTGGTAATTTCTAAGAGATTTTGTGGCACCTCTGGCAATGGTGTCAAATGCGAATTATTTCCTGAACCAGCAGCATGGGAACTTCCAGAAGGCTCTCCAGAGCCTATGGCTGTTCGTGGACGTTTGCTCGATAGATCTGGAATCTGTGCATTATTGTTGCAAGCATCATATTGAACCAGTGCAACGTGTGAGGCCATTGAAGACTCTTTTAAGGTAAAGAAATGAAAAAGCAAATCACAATAGTACACTGGTATACGAAAGGAGAGAAACTTAGCACTAAAAAATTTATCAGAAAATAAATTTTAACATAATGGCATACACAAAAAAACTTTACAAGCACGATTGCAAAAACTTGAAATGCTTCGTAAACGCGTTTCGCACCTATGTGCTCATCAGTACGGCTGATGAAAATTTTTACAACCACACTTGTGTGTATAAAAATGATTTTGGTCTCACGTGGAGACCAACGGTCATGCCACGTGGTAGAAATCAAGTATACCTATGGAAGCATGATCTAGGGATATGCCAATAATAAATGGCAGTGATAGCCAAGATCCACTAAAATAACCGCTAAACCTTCTTCTAAGTGTCACGAAGAATAACAAAGTGGGATATATCCAAAATTTGGACAGTGATAGCCACTAGTTATTAATTACAATAATTAAAATTGCACAAAATTTTAAAATTTAAAATTACACAGAATTCTAAAAATTAAATATTACATGGGTGGCTACACATCCTTCTAAGAGTAAAAAATATAACAAAGTGGGATATGTCCAAAAGGTGGACAGTGATAGCCACTTGTTATTTATTACAATAATTAAATTTGCACAAAACCCCAAAATTAAAATTGCAAAAATAATTAAAAATAATAATTTTGCATGGGCTGCCATGTTTTAAACAAAGTGTTTGACTGCATCAACAGATAGCATAGAGTTGCACCAATGACTAGCATTATTTTACTTGAACGACTGAGATTGAATGTGATGAAAACTAAAAGATTTTATTTTTGCAAAGTAAGTCCCTCAAAGACTTGCTATTTTCCCAACATATAATTCCTTTGCCAAAATGTGATAATTCTTGATCTGCGACACAAGCATCAAACAAAGGATTAAGAACCATTTCTTTGATACGTAATTTTTTGGTGAACTCACAGTTGACTAGCTTCAGCACAATGGGGGTGCTACGATGTCTGGTTCTCTATCTGTTATGCAACCTATCCATAATTTTTTGCAATAAGGTAGGCCTGTGTGAAAAATTGACTTCTACAAATAAAGGTAGGAGAAAGGCTACAGGATAACCTCTGGCTCTGAGTCTATGGAAGAAGTTATGCTTCATGGCACTGAAACCCTCTAGTTTTTCTTCCCTGGCAAGGATCCTACGAAGTTCACTGAGGATGAATGCTTTCTTCTGATGTCATGGGTGAAAGGAGGTAAACGAGATGTATTGATATACATTCATGGATTTTTGAAACAACCTTGTGGATAATTTTCCTATTGTAGTTAACTCGGTAGATTTGTAAATGATAATGTCCAAAATGTTTACCTCAGAGTCTGAAACTATGGTAGTGATGTTAATGTTGTCATACATGGCTCCATAACAATCTAAAAATTGTAGAAGTAGAGACCTATCTCCATGCCACACTCCAAAAGCATCATCAATATACCTTTTGTATAAACACAAATTATCTGCAACATGTGGCATTCTCTCTAGAATTTGATTTTCTAGATGATAGAGGAAAAGATAAGCATAAACAACTGCAAAGTTGCTGCCCATTGCAGTGCCTCTTCGTTGTCTATAGAGTTTACCATCAAACTTTAAATAATGTTGATTTAGCACCAAGTCCACCATCTTCAAAATGAACCGAATTTTACCTGTAGAAAATCTATCCTTGATAAAAACTTCAATGGCCAAGATACCTACTGCAATAGGGATACTTGGGTATAAACTTTCAACATCAAAAGAAAAAAGGATGCAGTCCTGAGGGAAGTTTTTTTCTTGTATGAGACTTAGGATTGAATCAGAATCTTCCAAGTGGTTTTTTTGCTCCAACAAAATTGGAAAAAGTTGATGGTGCAACCACTTAGACACAGGTTCCAACAAGTACCCACAGTATGAACAAATTGGCCTACCCACCAAAGGTTGTTTATGCACTTTTGGAATCAAATAAAAAGTGCAAGGTTGTGCAGTTTCAGGAGAGACTTGCAATAAAAAAGACTTTTCTTCTCTAGTTATGATTTTAAAAGCAACTGCACTATTAACTGAAAGCCTAAGTGAATTAAAAAGAGTAGCCCATGGAATTGATGTCACCTGATCATAAATTGCAGCATCTGATAACTGTCTAAGGCTTTCTGATCGATACCAATCTCTAGAGAGGATGGTGAGGCCTAAATTTTTATCCGTAGGTCTTATGACAATGGAGAGATCTGCCTAGAGGTCTCTCAAAGCACGAGAGAGTCTTCTAGAAAGAGGTTGTAGTGATAGCCTCGGAGTGGCTATGAGTTGTTTTTCCAACCATCTTCTACTAGAGTCCAGGATCCCAGAAAGGGGTTGGTACTCTTCTGGTGGATTCCAAGTTGGATTTGGAACTCTGAAGACTGGAGGTGGTCGGTCCACCCAGGAGGTTGGATTTTTACCCCGAGGTCCAAAAAACCATTTGATTCTGAGAATACGGGCCATGTCTTCAAATTTGCTATGAACAGAATCCACTGTCATTGCAGGAGGTTTGGGGAGAAATTTCAACCCCAAGCCTAGAAGTTCTTTTTCTGCTACACTCAATTTTTTCTCAGAAAAGTTATGTACGGCGGCATTGGTGATGATGTCATCTATCACATACACATTGCTTCTACTAAAAATATGTAAGCAACGGTCCACCGGTGTGAAGATGACACCCCACTGGTTTAGTTTTGGTTTGCGCCATTTCTTGGTGGTTGGCCATGAAAATGCTGCCAACCCTGCCCTTGCTGCCTGTTTGCAAATCTCACATAGTTCTGATTTTGATTTTTTGAACCAAATCTTGGGGTTGAACTTCCATACTCCTGACGTGATTGCTGACGCGCATGAGGTGTGGGTATGTGATCTTCCCATCTGACTCTGCTCTGAGAGCGAGGGCGATGTCTGCTCAATGATCTGTTGTGCCAGTCATTTTTTGGCCTCCATGATTGTCTTCCACGGGCTTGGGGTGTCCTTGACTATGCACGAGGTTCATTGTTTTTTTTTTGAACCCATTTTTTGAGGTAGAATGACCATTTTTGTTACCAGATCTATTGCATGGAGAAGAACGACCAAGAGAGTTTTTAGATCTGACTTTCCTTGAAAGATCCGCTACAACTTTTGTCAAAGTCTGTAGTTCTTTATAAAGTGGGGCACACTCTTTCTTTATCAGGGAAGAGATTGAGGTGGAAGCCTCCCCCATGACTGTGTCTTCCACATGTTGCTCTACAGTAGCTCTAGCAGCAACAGCTTGCTTGGTTGTTTCTTTGTTAACTCGACACTCCAATATGAGGGCTTTCTTTTTGCTATTAAAATCTCGTTCAATGTGCAACTTCCATCCAGATGCTATTTCAGAGTCTTGAACAAAAAGTGGTCTAAATAGCTCCGCCATATGATCATTGAATTTATTCTCCACTGTCGTGCATTCTTGCTTCAATGAATCATGTAGTTTAACTTGAGCTGCAATGTAGACTTTTGTGCAAGACATTTGATGTTGTGCAGCTAGGGCTTCAAGATATTTCTCCATATCTTGTTGAATAGAGGCATTTTCAATCTTCACTTTTGGCTTTTTTATGCGAAGACTATGTGGAGTGATGCCTTCTTTCAAATTTTTTCTAAGTTTCTCCATGAACTCCTCAGTTTTTATTGCTTTCAAAAAAGAGGATTTATATGTCTCCCAAAAATTATTGGTAATTTCTAAGAGATTTTGTGGCACCTCCAGCAACGGTGTCAAATGCGAATTATTTCCTGAACCAGCAGCATGGGAACTTCCAGAAGGCTCTCCAGAGCCTATGGCTATTCGTGGATGTTTGCTTGATAGATCTGGAATCTGTGCATTATTGTTGCAAGCATCATATTGAACCAGTGCAGCGTGTGAGGCCATTGAAGACTCTTTTAAGGTAAAGAAATGAAAAAGCAAATCACAACAATACACTGGTATACGAAAGGAGAGAAACTTAGCACAAAAAAATTTATCAAAAAATAAATTTTAACATAATGGCATACACAAAAAAACTTTACAAGCACGATTGCAAAAACTTGAAATGCTCCGTAAACGTGTTTCGCACCTATGTGCTCATCAGTACGACTGATGAAAATTTTTACAACCACACTTGTGTGTATAAAAATGATTTTGGTCTCACATGGAGACCAACGGTCATGCCACGTGGCAGAAATCAAGTATGCCTATGGAAGCATGATCTAGGGATATGCCAATAATAAATGGCAGTGATAGCCAAGATCCACTAAAATAGCCGCTAAACCTTCTTCTAAGTGTCATGAAGAATAACAAAGTGGGATATATCCAAAATTTGGACAATGATAGCCACTAGTTATTAATTACAATAATTAAATGCACAAATTTTTAAAATTTAAAATTACACAAAATTCTAAAAATTAAATATTACATGGGCGGCTACACATCCTTCTAAGAGTAAAAAATATAACAAAGTGGGATATGTCCAAAAGGTGGACAATGATAGCCACTTGTTATTTATTATAATAATTAAATTTGCACAAAACCCCAAAATTAAAATTGCAAAAATAATTAAAAAATAATTTTGCATGGGCTATCATGTTTTAAACAAAGTGTTTGACTGCATCAACAACTAGCATAGAGTTGCACCAACGACTAGCATTATTTTGCTTGAACGGCTGAGATTGAACGTGATGAAAACTAAAAGATTTTATTTTTGCAAAGTAAGTCCCTCAAAGACTTGCTATTTTCCCAACATATAATTCCTTTGCCAAAATGTGATAATTCTTGATCTACGGCACAAGCATCAAACAAAGGATTAAGAACCATTTCTTTGATACATAATTTTTTGGTGAACTCACAGTTGACTAGCTTCAACACAATGGGGGTGCTACGATGTCTGGTTCTTTGTCTGTTATGCAACCTATCCATAATTTTTTGCAATAAGGCAGGCCTGTGTGAAAAATTGACTTCTGCAAATAAAGGTAGGAGAAAGGCTACAGGATAACCTCTGGCTCTGAGTCTATGGAAGAAGTTATGCTTCATGGCACCTGAAACCCTCTAGTTTTTCTTCCCTGGCAAGGATCCTACGAAGTTCACTGAGGATGAATGCTTTCTTCTGATGTCGTGGGTGAAAGGAGGTAAACGGAATGTATTGATATACATTCATGGATTTTTGAAACAACCTTGTGGATAATTTTCTTGTTGCAGTTAACTCGGTAGATTTGTAAATGATAATATCCAAAATGTTTACCTCAGAGTCTAAAATTGTGGTAGTGATGTTAATGTTGTCATACATGGCTCCATAACAATCTAAAAATTGTAGAAGAAGAGACCTATCTCCATGCCACACTCCGAAAGCATCATCAATATACCTTTTGTATAAACACAAATTATCTGCAACATGTGGCATTCTCTCTAGAATTTGATTTTCCAGATGATAGAGGAAAAGACAAGCATAAACAACTGCAAAGTTGCTGCCCATTGTAGTGCCTCTTCATTGTCTATAGAGTTTACCATCAAACTTTAAATAATGTTGATTTAGCACCAAGTCCACCATATTCAAAATGAACCGAATTTTACCTATAGAAAATTTTTCCTTGATAAAAAATTCAATGGCCAAGATACCTACTGCAATAGGGATACTTGGGTATAAACTTTCAACATCAAAAGAAAAAAGGATGCAGTCTTGAGGGAAGTTTTTTTCTTGTATGAGACTTAGGATTGAATCAGAATCTTCCAAGTGGTTTTTTTGCTCCAAAAAAATTGGAAAAAGTTGATGGTGCAACCACTTAGACACAGGTTCCAACAAGTACCCACGATATGAACAAATTGGCCTACCCACCAAAGGTTGTTTATGCACTTTTGGAATCAAATAAAAAGTGCAAGGCTATGCAGTTTCAGGAGAGACTTGCAATAAAAAAGACTTTTCTTCTCTAGTTATGATTTTAAAAGAAACTGCACTATTAATTGAAATCCTGAGTGAATTAAAAAGAGTAGCCCATGGAATTGATGTCACTTGATCATAAACTGCAGCATCTGATAACTGTCTAAGGCTTTCTGATCGATACCAATCTCTAGAGAGGATGGTGAGGCCTAAATTTTTATCCATAGGTCTTATGACAATGGAGTGATCTACCCGGAGGTCTCTCAAAGCATGAGAGAGTCTTCTAGAAAGAGGTTGTAGTGATAGCCTCAGAGTGGCTATGAGTTGTTTTTCCAACCATCTTCTACTAGAGTCCAGGATCCCAAAAAGGGGTTGGTACTCTTCTGGTGGATTCCAAGTTGGATTTGGAACTCTGAAGACTGGAGGTGGCTGGTCCACCCAAGAGGTTGGATTTTTACCCCGGGGTCCAAAAACCATTTGATTCTGAGAATACGGGCCATGTCTTCAAATTTTCTATGAACAAAATCCACTGTCATTGCAAGAGGTTTGGGGAGAAATTTCAACCCCAAGCCTAGAAGTTCTTTTTCTGCTACACTCAATTTTTTCTTAGAAAATTTATGTACGGTAGCATTGGTGATGATGTCATCTATCACATACACACTGCTTCTACTAAAAATCTATAAGAAACGGTCCACTAGTGTGAAGATGACACCCCACTGGTTCAGTTTTGGTTTACGCCATTTCTTGGTGGTTGGCCACGAAAATGCTGCCAACCCTGCCCTTGTTGCTTGCTTGCAAATCTCACATAGTTCTGATTTTGATTTTTTGAACCAAATCTTGGGGTTGAACTTCCATACTCCTGATGCGATTGTTGATGTGCATGAGGTGTGGGTATGTGATCTTCCCATCTGACTCTACTCTGAGAGCGAGGTCGATGTCTGCTCAATGATCTATTGTGCCAATTATTTTTTGGCCTCCATGATTATCTTCCACGGGCTTGGGGTGTCCTTGACTATGCACGAGGTTCATTGTTGTTTTTTTGAACCCATTTTTTGAGGTAGAATGACCATTTTTGTTACCGGATCTATTGCGTGGAGAAGAACGACCAAGAGAGTTTTTAGATCTGACTTTCCTTGAAATATCCGCTACAACTTTTGTCAAAGTATGTAGTTCTTTATAAAGTGGGGCACACTCTTTCTTTATCAGGGAAGAGATTGAGGTGGAAGCCTCCCCCATGACTATGTCTTCCACATGTTGCTCTGTAGTAGCTCTAGTAGCAACAACTTGCTTGGTTGTTTCTTTGTTAACTCGACACTCCAATATGAGGGCTTTCTTTTTGCTATTAAAATCTCGTTCAATGCGCAACTTCCATCCAGATGCTATTTTAGAGTCTTGAACAAAAAGTGGTCTAAATAGCTCCACCATATGATCATTGAATTTATTCTCCACTATCGTGCATTCTTGCTTCAATGAATCATGTAGTTTAACTTGAGCTGCAATGTAGACTTATGTGCAAGACATTTGATGTTGTGCAACTAGGGCTTCAAGATATTTCTCCATATCTTGTTGAATAGAGGTATTTTCAATATTCACTTTTGGCTTTTTTATGCGAAGACTATGTGGAGTGATGCCTTCTTTCAAAAAATTTCTAAGTTTCTCCACGAACTCCTCAGTTTTTATTGCTTTCAAAAAAGAGGATTTATATGTCTCCCAAAAATTATTGGTAATTTCTAAGAGATTTTGTGGCACCTCCGAAAATGGCATCAAATGTGAATTATTTCCTGAACCAACAACATGGGAACTTCCAGAAGGGTCCTAGAGCCTATGGCTGTTCATGGAAATTTTCTTAATGTTGGAAATATGTTGAATATTTTCCTTGTTATTCTAGTGGGGTTAACACTAAAAGGTATTGGATGCTGTGTACAATATAATCACCAGGGTTCGAGGGCGGTAGCCCTCAAAAAAGTAGGGGTTTGAGGGTGACATCCCCCGAACAAATTTTTAGGGTTTTAATTTTTTTTAGACCCATATGGGCTTTTAGGGTTACTATATTTGAACCCTTGCTTTTTTGCCCATGATATTGTAAAATCTATGCATGTGCTTTTGTTATATATATCACACTTGCATTAGGGTTTGAGAAGAGACAAAAGGAGAATATTATTGTATTGGAGATGGTCAAGTTAATGCAATAATAAGATAATACTGTGCTAGTTTTCCTAGTTGAGGGTTTCCAGGATAAATATTGTGTAATGTGTGAATTTGCTATCTTCTTCCTTTGATTATGTTATTACTGCTTTTCTATTTTAGTTTATTGGATATTTTTATTGCTCTTCATTTGGTATTAGAGCTATGTTTTATATTTGTTCTAATATTAAGGGTTTCAACCCTATGATAAATTAATTCTTGAGTGGAAGCCGTACGTGAAAGAATCTAGGCAAAGGAGAAATATGGAAAGCACACATATAGAGATTGAGAAATTTAATGGATAAAATTTTGAGTTGTGAAAACTCAAGATGGAGGATATGTTGGTTTATAGAGATTAGTGGATTGTGGTCTCGATAACAAAATTAACATCGATGACAAATGAGGATTGAATGAAAATTGATAGGAAGGCAAGGAGCTCTATAAAATTATGCTTATCTAACTCGGTATTGTTGAATGTATCTATAGAGACCACAAAAAATATATTATGGGAGAAGCTGGGAACATTGTATTAGACAAAGTCATTGGTAAATAAACTCTTTCTTTGAAAGAAGTTGTATTTTCTTTGGATGAATGATGGTGAATCTATGGCTGAAAATTTGAATGCTTTTAACACTGTGGTAAGTCAAGTAACCTCTATAGAAGAAAAAATAGATAAAGAGGAAAAATGTATTACTTTACTTTGTTCATTATCTAATTCGTGGGATAACCTTGTTATGGCTACCACCAATACTACATCTACATTGAAAGTAGAGGATATAGTAGAAACTTCGCTGCTTGAGGAGATGAGACAAAAATATTATGAGGATTATCAACAAAAGGAAGCCTTGTTTGTGAGAGGTCATTCTTAAGAAAGAATAAAAAAGAAATCCAGAGAAAAGAAATCAAAATCTAGGGGTAAATCTGTTGCCCTAGAAAAGAGGAAATGTTAGAATTGTGGTAAAGCAGGGTATTATAAAAGAGACTATAGATCTAAAAATGCTGATAATAATCGATCATCTAATGAAGGAACTTCTACAAAAATGAAGATCACAAATGAATATTCAAGGGACTTATTCTTAGTTATAGCATGCTCAAGTGAATGTGATGACTCATGGTTGATTGACTCAGGTGCTTCTTTTCATATGACTCCTCATAGGGAGGGATTCTATGAATATGAAAATATAGATGGAGGTAAAGTATTCTTGGGAGACAATTTGATATATAAAATAATAAGTTGAGGAAGATTCAAGATGATGCTAAAATATGAAAGTATTAAAACCCTTCCCAGTGTGTTGCATATTCCTGATTTGGCAAGGAATCTAATATCTATGAGTAAGATGAATGATGCAAGTGTGAATGTGGTATTCAATAAGGATAGCTACAAGATGGTTCGTGGATACTTGGTGTTGCCAAGAGGAGTTCATATAATAACTTTGTTTAGACTTGAGGTTAGCATTATAAGTATTAATTGCAATAACTCTTCAGTTGTACAGGAAAATAATACGATTGAAATGACTCCAAGTTTTCCTACAACAAAGACAATATTGTGGCATCAACACATGGGGTATATTGGTGAGAAAGGACTTCGAACATTGAAAATGAAAGATATGGCTGAAGGACATTTTAATTACCCATTAAATTTTAATTTTTGTGAGCATTGTGTTTTTGGGAAACAAACTAGAGTTAAGTTTCCAAGTAGTGCTACAAGGTCTGAAGGAATTCTACATCTAGTTCATAGTGATGTGTTTGGACTGAAAAAAGTACCATCATTAGGTAAATCTATCTATTTTGTTACATTTATAGATGACTTCTCAAGAAATACATGGGTATATTTTCTACAAAACAAATCTAAGGTTTTTAATAAATTTAAAGAGTTTAAGGCTCTTGTAGAAAATCATATAGAGAAAAAGATAAAGGTTTTGAGAAGTGATAATGGTGGTGAGTATTTCTCTAATTAATTTAAGTAGTTTTGCAAGGAATGTGGAATATAAAGGAAGAGAACAACTCCGTATACTCCACACCAGAATGGGGTTGCAAAATGGATGAACATTACATTGATGGATAAGGCTAGAAGCATGCTAAGTGGTGCAGGGTTAGAAAATAAGTTTTGGGTAGAAGTTGTGTTAACAACTTGTTATCTTATCAATATATCTCCTACATCAACTTTGGTGGATAAAAATCCATAGGAAATATGGACTGGTAAGAAACCCTCTCTTAGACATATAAGAGTTTTTGGTTGTGATTCTTATATGTATGTCCCAAAAGGGAAAAGGAATAAACTAGACTATAAATCTAGAAAATGCATATTTGTGGGTTATAGTACTAGTGTTAAAGGATATAAGTTGTGGAACCCAGAAACACAGTTGTTTACAACTGTAATATGATATTTAGAGAAAAAAAGTATTTTAAATTAGGAAATGTAACCAAGCAAAGAATCAGAAATAGTGCAGGTAAAATTGGAATAGGAGGAAGAACCAGTGGTAGAACCTAAATTACAAAGAGAGTTTGAAGAGGAATATTTAGAGGAAGAAGGTGAGGAGGAAGCTAAATATGCAAAACCTAGAACTCCAATTTTTAGGAGATAAGATCAAGAGAGAAGACTTCCAGACAGGTATAGTCCTTCAAATTTTTATTTTGAATTTAATTTATCAGTTACTGATGAAGAATCCAAGACTGTAAAGGAGGCACTTTAGTCAAGTAAGAATAAGTCTTGGAAAAGGTCTATGAAAGAAGAAATTGAGTCCTTGGATAAAAATAAGACATAGGACTTGGTGAAACTACCTCCTGGTAGAAAACTTGTTGGTTGTAACTAGTTATTTAAGAAGTACAATGTAAAAGGAAAGTTGGAGAAGTACAAGGTTCGCTTGGTAGCAAAAGGATTTTGTCAGGTTGAGGGAATTGAATTTGGTGAGGTTTTTCTTCTGTAGCTAAACTAACTTCAATCAGATTTCTATTGGTTATTTCTACTACTTTTTTTTTTAAATAGAACAAATGGATGTAAAGACAACTTTTCTACATGGTGAACTTAATGAAGATATATATGTCACAACCATAATGCTTTAATGTAAAAGGTAATGAGGACTTGGTATGAAAGCTAAAGAAGTCTCTTTATGGGTTGAAGTAGTCTCCAAGGATGTGGAACCAAAAATTTGACAGGTTTGTCTTGACACTTGGGATTGGAAAAAGCAAAGCAGATCCATGTGTATATTTCAAAAAGGAAGGTGAAAATTTTGTTATCATTTTATTGTATGTAGATGACATGTTGTTAACTGGTAACCATAAGAAGATGATAAAGTTACTCAAATCTTAGTTATCTTCTGAATTTGACATGAAGGATTTGGGTGCTGCAAAATTTATTTTGGGTATGGAAATAATAAGGGATTGTGCAAATAGAAAGTTATGGTTAAATCAAAGAAAATATGTTGATTTGATATTATAGAAAATGCATGATTGTAAACCAGTATGTACTCCATATTCGGTTGGTCAAAAGTTATCAGCTGAACAGTATCCCAAAACAGATGAGGAAATTGAAGAAATGCATCATGTTCCTTATGCTAGTATTGTGGGCAATTTGATGTATGTAATGGTATGTACTAGATCTGATATGGTACATGCAATGGGAGTAGTTAGTAGATATATGTCAAATCCAAGAAAGGAACATTGGACTGCTATAAAAAGGATCTTTAGATACTTGCGTGGAACTACAAATTATGCTATCTGTTATGGAGGAAATTCTAAAGGTAATAATATTGTAAATCTACAAGGGTTTGTGGATGCTAATTGGGCTGGAGATCTTGGTAAGAGAATATCCATAGGTGCTTATGTGTTTAGGTTGTCTAGAGGGGAAATAAGTTGGATGAGTAAAAAGTAATTAGTTATTGCTTTATCCACTATAGAATCAAAGTACATTACAACAACTAATTCCAATAAAGAAGTAGTGTGGCTACAAAGGTTGTGTTCAATAGTTGGTATTAAATAGAAGGTTGTGAGAATTAAAAATGATAGTCAGAGTGCAATATTCTTGGCAAATAATATTGGTTTTCATGTTCGGTCAAAACATTTGATATAAAGTACCATTTTATGAGAGATATGGTTGAAGAGAATCGAGTGATATTGGAGAAAGTTGATACAAAGAAGAATACTATTAATTTGTTAATAAAGGTTGTACCTATACACAAATTTCCTTGGTGTAGAAGATCTATGGGTATGGTTGCCCTTGATTGTTGATAATGGCAGTTGTTAGCCCCTATGTAAAGTATTCAACAAGTGGGAGAATGTTGGAAATATATTGAATATTTTCCATGTTATTCTGGTGGGGTTAACACTAAAAGGTACTAGACGTTGTGTACGATATACTCATTGGGGTTCGGGGGTGGTAGCCCTCCGAAAAGTAAGGGTCTAGGGGTGGTAGCCCCCGAACAAATTTTTAGGGTTTTAAGTTATTTTTAGATCCATATGGGATTTTAGGGTTACTATATTTGAACCCTTGCTTTTTCGTACATGATATTGTAAAATATGTGCATGTGTTTTTGTTATATATCTCGCACTTGCATTAGGGTTTGAGAAGATATAGAAGGATAATATTATTGTATTGGAGACGGTCAAGTTAATGCAATAATAAGATAATATTGTGCTAGTTTTTCGATTGAGAATTTCCAAGATAAATATTGTGTAATGTGTGAATATGCTATCTTCTTCCTTTGATTCTATTATTACTAATTTTCTATTTTAGTTTATTGGGGCTTTTATTTCTCTTCACTTGAAAAATCTAGAATTTGCACATTATTTTTGCAAGCATTGTATTGAACCAATGCAGCGTGTGAGGCTATACGGTAAAGAAATGAAAAAACAAATCATAGTAGTACATTAGTATACGAAAGGAGAGAAACTTAACATTGAAAAAATTTATCAGAAAATAAATTTTAACATAATGGTATACACAAAAAAACTTTACAAGCATGATTGCAAAAACTTGAAATGCTCCGTAAATGCGTTTTGCACCTATGTGCTCATCAGTATGACTGATGAAAATTTTTACAACCACACTTGTGTGTATAAAAATAATTTTGGTCTCACGTGGAGACCAACGGTCATGCCACATGGCAAAAATCAAGTATACCTATGGAAGCGTGATCTAGGGATATGCCAATAATAAATGGTAGTGATAGCCAAGATCTGCTAAAATAGATGCTAAACCTTATTCTAAGTGTCACGAAGAATAACAAAGTGGGATATATCCAAAAGCTGGATAGTGATAGCCACTAGTTATTAATTACAATAACTAAAATTGCACACAATTTTAAAATGTAAAATTACACAGAATTCTAAAAATTAAATATTACATGGGTGGCTACACATCCTTCTAAGAGCAAAAATATAACAAAGTGGGATATGTTCAAAATGTGGACAGTGATAGCCACTTGTTATTTATTACAATAATTACATTTGCACAAAATCCCAAGATTAAAATTACAAAATAATTAAAAAATAATTTTGCATGGGCTGCCATGTTTTAAACAAAGTGTTTGACTACATTAATAGCTAGCATAGAGTTGTACAAATGACTAGCATTATTTTTCTTGAACGACTGAGATTGAACGTGATGAAAACTAAAATATTTTATTTTTGCAAAGTAAGTCCCTCAAAGACTTGCTATTTTCCCAACATATAATTCCTTTGCCAAAATGTGATAATTCTTGATCTATAGCACAAGCATCAAACAAAGGATTAAGAACCATTTATTTGATACGTAATTTTTTGGTGAACTCACATTTGACTAGCTTTAGCATAATGAGGGTGCTACAATGTATGCTTCTCTGTCTGTTATGCAACCTATCCATAATTTTTTATAATAAGGTATGCCTGTGTGAAAATTTGACTTCTACAAATAAAGGTAGGAGAAAGGTTGTAGGATAACCTCTGGTTCTAAGTCTATGGAAGAAGTTATGCTTCATGACACTAAAACCCTCCAGTTTTTCTTCCTTGGAAAGGATTCTATGAAGTTCACTAAGGATGAATAATTTCTTCAGATACCATGGGTGAAAGGAGGTAAACGAGATGTATTGATATACATTCATGGATTTTTGAAACAACCTTGTGGACAATTTTCTTGTTGCAGTTAACTCGGTAGATTTGTAAATGATAATGTCCAAAAATTTTACCATAGAGTCTAAAATTGTGGTAGTGATGTTAATGCTATCATACATGGCTCTAAAACAATCTAAAAATTATAGAAGCAAAGACATATCTCCATGCCACACTTCAAAAGCATCATCAATATACCTTTTGTATAAAAATAAATTATCTGCAACATGTGGCATTTTCTCTAGAATTTGATTTTCCAGATGATAGAGAAAAATACAAGCATAAACAACTACAAAGTTTCTACCCATTGTAGTGCCTTTTCATTTTCTATAGAGTTTACCATAAAAATTTAAATAATGGTAATTTAGCACCAAGTCCACCATATTCAAAATGAATCAAATTTTACCTGTAGAAATTTTTTCATCAATGGCCAAGATACCTGCTACAATAGGTATACTTGGGTATAAACTTTCAACATCAAAATAAAAAAGGATACAGTCTCGAGGGAAGTTTTTTTCTTGTATGAGACTTAGGATTGAATCAGAATCTTCCAAGTGGTTTTTTTGCTCCAAAAAAATTGGAAAAAGTTGATTGTGTAACCACTTAGACAAAGGTTCCAACAAGTACCCACAATATGAATAAATTGGCCTACCCACCAAAGGTTGTTTATGCACTTTTGAAATCAAATAAAAAGTGCAAGGTAATAAAAAATACTTTTCTTCTCTAGTTATGATTTTAAAATAAACTATACTATTTTTTTTTTTGTATTTACATGGTGGAATGGTAGCCGCCACGAATCCAGGCAGGCTATCCAATTTTTTATGGCCACCACAGTATTCTGTGCTATCCATCCTAGAAGCCGCCACACAGATCTTTGTACAGTCTGCCCCTATAACCACCATGCCACAATCATTTTAAACCTTTTACGCCATTGAAAGCACCAGGAAAGGGACAAGCATTCATCCGACGAGACCCGATATTTGAACCTTGGACCTCCGCCCCCTTATGGGGTTTGGATGAACCAATTGGTCTACACCTCGAACCTAAATAAACTACACTATTAATTGAAAGTCTAAGTGAATTAAAAAGAGTAGCCCATGGAGATGATGTCACTTGATCATAAATTATAGCATCTGATAACTATCTAAGGCTTTCTAATCGATATCAATATCTAGAGAGGACGAAGAGGTCTAAATTTTTATCCGCATGTCTTATGAGAATGGAGAGATCTATCCAGAGGTCTCTTAAAGCATGAGCGAGTTTTCTAGAAAGAGGTTGTAGTGATAGCCTCAGAGTGGATATGAGTTGTTTTTCCAATCATCTTCTACTAGAGTCTAGGATCCCAGAAAAGGGTTGGTACTCTTTTGGTGTATTCTAAGTTGGATTTGGAACTCTTAAGACTTGAGGTGGTCGGTCCACCCAGGAGGTTGGATTCTTACCTCAGGGTCCAAAAAACCATTTGATTTTGAGAATAAGGGCCATGTCTTCAAATTTGGTATGAATAAAATCCACTATCATTGCAGGACATTTGGGAAGAAATTTCAACCGCAACCCTAGAAGTTCTTTTTCTTCTACACTCAATTTTTTGTCAGAAAAGTCATGTACGGTAGCATTAGTGATGATTTCATCTATTATATACACACTTCTACTAAAAATCTATAAGCAACGATCCGACAGTGTGAAGATGACACCCCACTGGTTCAATTTTGGTTTATGCCATTTCTTGGTGGTTGTCCATAAAAATTATGCCAACCTTGCGCTTGCTGCTTGCTTGCAAATATCACATAGTTCTAATTTTTATTTTTCATACTAAATCTTGGGGTTGAACTTCCATACTCTTGACGTGATTGTTGATGCACATGAGGTATGGGTATGTGATATTCCCATATGACTCTACTCTGAGAGCAAGGTTGATGTTTGCTCAATGTATACCTTCATGAACTACTATGATCCCATCCAAAATTTGTCTCCATTTCACAAATCCTTCTTGCTCTTCTAAAATTATTTGGTCTAAAAATGACCTTAATCTATTCAAATTTACTTTAGAAATAATATTATAAGCCATATTGCATATGCTTATGGGTCTAAAAGAATCAAATAATTTAGCATCCTTCTTTTTTCGAATTAGGGTAAGATAAGTTGCATTAGTTTTATAAGGAATGCATTATTTTACCCTAAACCATTCCACTACCACCAATAAAGAATTTCACTATATGCCAATTGTGTTGGTAAAAATTTGTAGAGAGCCCATATGAATTAGGGGATTTAAACTTATTAAAAGAGAAAAGAGCTAAATAAACTTCTTCTAGAGTAATAGGTTCCATCAGTTTCCTATTGTCTTCTTTTGTTGCAATTGAAGGAACTCTTGAAGAAGTTTATCATTAAGATATTTGGTCTCCTCTGAACCTAGAATATTATGATTAAACAAATTTACCTCTTTTCTAATTTCACTCTGATCTTCAATCCAAACCCCTTCTATTTATTTAATTATACTAATTCTAGAATATGATCTCTATACTATAGCCATCCTATTGAATAACACAAGCTTATACTGAGAGGAGGAGGTGAACAATATAGCACCCACTTTTTACTTTCTTCCAAACCAATTTCAATTAATGTCCTTAATTGCAATAACAAAATATAGTAGTGTGCATTAATAACTCAGATATAAATAGTAAGCAAAATCACAAGTCACCACACACAATTGAGACACAATATTTAACGTGGTTCCCCAATGTGGGGTACTCCACAAGATAATCTCCTTATAATATTTCACACAAAAATAAGGATCCTTATCAAATACAATGATTACTTTGATCTGATAAAAGCTAGGCAATATACTGATCTACCCAGGTAGGCAATATACTGATCTACTCAGCTAGGCAACACACTGATCTACTCAGGTAGGAAATCCACTGATCTGATCAACTAGGCAACACACTGATCTGCTCAGGTAGGCAATCCACTGATCTGCTTAGCTAGGCAACGCACTAATCTGCTTATATAGGCAATACACTAATCTGCTCATCTAGGCAACACACTCATCTGCTCAGGTAGGCAATCCACTAATTTTCTTAGCTAGGCAACACACTAATATGCTTAGGTAGACAATCCATTGATCTGCTCAGCTAGGCAACACACTGATCTGCTCAGGTAGGAAATCCTCTGATCTACTTTAGTAAGCTCACCAAGAACTTGCACAAATTTGTTCAAAAATCTCACACAAAACTTGTCTAAAATAGTCCAACAAGCTCACACAGAACTTGTCCAAAACTGCTCAACAAGTTCACACAGAACTTGTCCGAAATTGTCCAACAAAATCACATAAAACTTGTCCAAAACTACACAACAAGCTCACCAAGAACTTGTCCAAAACTACTCAACAAGCTCACACAGAACTTGTCCAAAATTGTCCAACAAGCTCACACAAAACTTGTCTAAATCTGCTCCAAAAGCCTTCTCAAGGCTCAATCAATCATACACAAAAGCTGCCACAAATATATCCAAAAATTTTTCCCAAAGGCCTTCTCAAAGGCTCAATCAATCATGCTTAAGTAGCACTCAAATCTCATCCATAAATCTATGAAGTCAAGGCTAAATGATGAACTCAATAATGAATGGCAATGCACTCTAAAATGGATGATAACAATGATCCACAATGATCTCAACTCAAATCAATCTCAACTCATCTCAAATATTATAGAAGCATAAAGAGAATTGTTAGAGACTCAATATGTTCTAATCTCAATCTCAACTCAAATCAAATTTATAGAATAGTTGTTTCATGGAACTTGAACAATCACTTCACACAATCACTTGACTAGTTTCAATCAACTCAACTCAACCAATCATCACAAGGAACAACTCTTCCTCACAAAACCCTAGTCCAAGCAAGTATCAACAAACTCATGCTTAACCACAAATCTCACATAACAATGATACTCATGTTCTTTTTAAGTTCTTTGCATAACCAATGGGCTTCAACAACTATGCTTATAAAACAAGGTTTAAACACAACTCTCAAACCAGAAAACCTTGAAGCATTCAACCAACCACTTTCGAAAAGGAAACCACAATCAATCCTTTTCTCTCCAATGATATTTAAGAAATCAACCACCATAATCAAACAATAAGAGAATGTGCCTATACCTTTTATGAAGTGAAGAAACCCCTTTCAAAATCTGCCACACTCAACACACTTTGAAAAAGAACAAAACAATCTTCACTTTTGAACCCCTTTACAAAAATAGAAATATCTCTTTACATACACCTTATTTCTCCCTCTAAATAAGTTAGCCAAATAGCCCTCGAAATAAGCTTTCCAATGATATATAATATGATATATTTCCAAAAATAAAGACACCAAAAATTTCTCTTACAAACCTTATAACTCCCTATCTTCTAAAAAATTATTTTCCATACACCCAAAACATTTAACTATGCAAGGCGCTTCTCATAAATACCTTTGATTTCAAAACGTGGCTTTGACCTTTGAAAAATTGTTTGCCAAAATGATAAGTGCCTTCACGCCTGTGGGAGTCAAACTTTGTTCCTCCTTGCTAGCACCGTGAGATGCTAACCATGTGGGCACAAGCCCATGTTGGGAATAAATCCCAACACCTTGCCCTTTGTCAACTGTGCTCGTTAGACTTCAAGCAAAAATATTTTCACTTAAAACTTTTTCCCCTGCGAGATTCGAAACACATACCTCCTCCATGCCAAAGTCATCTCTTGCCAACTACGCTGTGTTGTCCAGCATGATGTCAACTCCAGATGTCCTCCACTTCTATTAAACCTCAAAAATGATTTTTTATTTGTTTGCCCTTTCGCTTCCTCCATGCATGAATACTCTTCGATTTCCTCAACCTTGGCATATTACTTAGACAAATATTTAACCCTTATATATGCACATTATAGTGCATCGAACGATGTCGACGGAGTATAATAAAATCTTTATTTTTTGAACGTCGGCGATTTATAAGATGTTAAATTTAATTTTAATTTTAAATTTTAAATAAAAAAATTTAAACTTAAATATTTAAAATTTAATATCTCCTTCACCGGGGCACTTTTTTCGATGAAACAAAAAGCCAACCCGGGTTTTAAGAAAACCCATTTCAAATCTACCATCCATGGTTTTAAATAAAATCTTTTATTTTGCCTGCCTTGGTTTTCACAAAAACCCTATATATATCCATGCTCTCCAAAATAATATTTTGCCACAAAAACTCAATGTGATCCTTGTGACATCAATGATCCATGTGACATCAATGACAACATAAAATACCTCAAATTTCCAACAACTATGAAAAAACTTGTATTTTTATCTCCTTTTAACCAAGTTTGTCTTGATTTTAATCTCCAAAATTTCTCTTCCTTACTCAAAATATTATGATATTCACTAAGAAACTCCATTTCCTTTGAGCTTGTATTATTTTCATCACCTTTTTGGAATTTTATCTTTTGTTTCTTCTTTCTTATCAAAAATATTTCCAAATGTGTTCTTGTTCTATTCTTTTAATCTAGATGTCATAGCTTTAATTTGGTTTGAAAGAGCATACAGCCCACCATTACCTAAATAATTCCATGTTTGAGCTATCATGTCAACAAATTGAGGATGGTCTTTCCACATCTGCTCATATTTAAAATATGATTTTTTTTTTATTCACTTACCACAATTTAACTCTAATTTAACTCTTATTGGCCACTGATATAAACCAATCCTTTTTAAGGTATTAATTTTAGTACAAGTACCTTCATCTAGTCAATGATCTAAGAGAATGCATCTATCTAATTTTTCTACTATTAGGTTATAACATTTCCTGTTATTGGTCCAAGTATAGTTGTCTTCTTCAAATTCAACTTTCTATAGATTGTTGTTTTGAATAAAAGCTGAGAAATATTTCATCATTTGGGCCAGTTTTCTAATTCCTCCTAATTTTTCATTTAGCTTGGTTATGGCATTAAAATCTCCAATGATCATGAATCGAGTTTGTTGCTCTTTACTTCTCATAAAGGCTTCAATCCCACTCCAAACTTCTAATCTACCTAACTGAGTTGTAGGTCCTTAGAAATTGATAAGGGTGAAGCGAATATCTGGAAAGTAGCAAGTGACTAAAGAGTTTATCCAATGTCTACTTTTATGAATGGTTACACAAGAGGTTCTAGAAGGATTCCAACAAGTTAGAATTCCCTCTGCTCCTTTAGAATCCATAGCATCCCATTCACATCTTTTCTAAACTACTTTCATAGTTTTTAAAACTTCTTCTTTTGTCATTTTGTTTCTTGGATATAGAGAATATCAGGTTTATTACTTAAACATAGGTTCCTTATACACCTATGATTTGAGGGAGCATTAGCACCCATTATATACCATTATATGATAATCATGTCTCATTAGGGGATTTTGGCCCCTCTTGCATATTACCAATATCATTTTGTTATTTGGTAAAGAGAAGTTCAACCAACTTAGTTTGTGTTCCTTTCTCTATGTTAGCTCTTGCTTCCCTAAATATTGCTTGATAATTTGAGGGTTTTCCTCTTTTTACCTTGCATATATCATGAGTAGGTCTTATTATTCTATTCATCAATATTATTTCTCAATTTTTTTTCAACATATTTATCCTCTCCTGGCTCTATTATAGAAGCTTTTAACTTATCTTGTTCATTTTCTAATATTTCCTTATTAAAAGCAAAGGTATCAACTTCTAAAACTACATTTTCTTTACCAATTATTTTCTTCTGAACGGTGCATGGTACTTCAAGAGAGTCTTCAAAATCTTATGAGACACATTCCTTAGGTTCATTGAGAATGTTCTTCATTAAATTAGGATCATACTGAATAGACGATTCCTTTCTAATATGTTGAAATTGTTGTACTGTGTCCTCTAAGTTTTAATCGACATTTTCTTCATAGGCTAAAGCCTCAAAATAATTTGAATTTCTTCCAATATCCTTCCTTATTGGTCTCCACTATTCATTTTCTTTTATTTTTTCTAGATCTATTTTTTAGAAATTGAAAACCATCTTTATCCATAACCATTTGTAAATTTCTCTTACAATTTTCTAAAAATGATTCTTTTTGGGCTCTTCTTAAGGCATGATCTCTCAATATGCCCCACCTCATGACATCTTCTACATATAAAATATATGTTTTCATAATCTATATTTTTGATCCACATATTATCCCCATACTTAAGAATGATTTATTTTGGTAAAGCTTTACTTATATCAATCATGACCAATACTCGAGCATAAATAGCCAAAAATCTATCTTTTGTTGTATCTAAAATCTCAAGGAATTATTCTAGAGTGGTGCATATTGCCTTGAAGGTATCTATTTTCTAAAATTCAATGGAAAACCCAAACATCCTAACCTAGACTGGTACTAGGTATAGATTTATATTTAGGTGAAAAGCCTTCATACCAACAGGTAAGGAAGAGCCCTACTCTTCCCATAAACCAAGGACCTCATTTTAGGAGTCTTTCTCTTTCTTCCCTAGAAAAAATAAATGGCTATAAAGAAAACTTTGGGAAGAAATGATAGAATCACTCCTCGAGACTTCCAACTCCTATCAATCCATTTCTCAAGGCTAAATCTTTTGGCCAATACCCATTAAATTTACCAAAAGCTACTCTATCTTGGAGCAATGAGGATCTCTCTGAGGTGTGCTCACTAACCTCTACCACTAGGGATGATTCTAATGATTTAACTATAAATCAATCCATGGAAATGAAACTAAAACTCAAAATCTAATGAAATTTATTTGAAAGTCCTATAGAAAATATAATATTTGATAAAAACTTTATAAATTTTTCATGCACAATTTCTAAAATAAAGAAAGGGAAAAAAAATTAGCTGAAAAATTATTTGTCTAGATAGAATATCTTGCGTCGTTGAATTCCCAGCCCTTCATTGCTCTTCCCATAATTCAAACACTAGTTGGAAAATATTTGCAATTTCATTTTTTATGACTTGAAAAATCATCATTGTCCTTATTCTGAATGGTTGACTTCAGAGGGTCGTATCTCCCTCAATATTGCTTGGATTTTTGCATATTACCACTTAGTATAGGAGTTAGCTAAATCAAATAACTCTTTGTGAAGATATGGCTCCTAAAATATGAGATATTTTTCAGGAAAAATCCCTAATCCTTTGCACTTTGAAATTTCATTTTTTTGCGACTTGAAAAATCGTTACTGCCCTTGTTTCTGAATGGTTGACTTTACAAGATCGTACCTCCCTCAATATTGCTTGGATTTTTGCATATGACCACTCATTTTAAAGCTATTCAAATTCTGCACAATTTTGTCCAAGAATTAGTTAAATCAAATAACTCTTCACGAAGATATGGTTCCTAAAATATGAAATATTTTTTAGGAAAAAACACTAATCCTTCACACTTTGCAATTTTGTTTTTTGCGATAATCAAGCATTCTTATTTAAACTCTATTGAATCTAGTACTTCAAGTGATATAAAGAATGGATTACTTTGAATATTGTCAAACAAGGTTGTTTTATCATATTGAAATATTGATGATTCAATTATATGCATGCACTTATTGATTTACTTTATAGGATTTAGTTCCTCATTGTCTAAAATCTACTTGCTTTTCTGATTTACCCAAAATGCATCCTTATGAATTATTAATTATTATGAGTAATTTTAATTTCTCATATGAATGACCATGTTGAAGGTACACTTTTTTTCTTTCTTGAATCAAATAACTATATCTAATGTAGGTAGTGGGATGCTTTTAGTGCTTATGAAGACTCTGGGATATATTTTAAAAAATTAAAAATATCTACATTCCAATGTAATCTATTTATACAACAATAGTCTCCAAGTTATGCCACCTAAATAGAACATAAATGTGTTTTGATTTATGATTTTAATATACTTCATGATACGTTGCTACATAGTTCTCAATGGCTCGCATACATTATAAATGTCAACTACTTGTTGAATTATATATTTTGAGGTCTCTTTTTGTTACCAACCTTTGCTTCTCATTAATAAAATTTATCTACCATATATTGAAATAACAAAACATCAATCCATAATAAAAATCCATACAATAAGACATAGAGATATATAATACCCTTGAGGTAGGGCAACAATAAAAATATTCCTCAAGAAAGGAATAACTCTATATCTACTTCACAAGCCAATACTGTTGCAAGAGAATACTCAAGATGATTGCCTCACTATAATATCTCTTCTTTATGCATTCATATTCCTAAATCCTTATCCCCACTCATTATCATAATATAATATTATAGTTTAATCAACCTAAGGTTATGTGTGTCCTATGCCAATTATTCATAATATCCATACACATTATAATACCATATCCACATATTCCTATCCCTAGGTAGCTAATATTCCACCCCCTTAGAAATATTTCATACTTAAAAAGTAGGAAGAAACTAGAAAATATGATTTGCTAAGCAATGTTAGCAACTAGTACCTGTACGATCCTAGAAAACATGCACCTAAAATATCTGCATCATTATATCAAGTGTAAAAGAAGAAAACATGTAAAACCATGAGTTAAAAAAATGTAGTCTCCTTTATTGATTCTTGATAAAACTCGGTTACAAGTAGGTCCCTATTAGGGATACCAATATCTTGATACAATGATTACAATATTTGTAGTCCCTAAATGGGGGTGGTGCAATCCACAGGTCTTCTAGATTTGACACAAACTGCTCAAGGGCTTATAGATACCTTCCTCTCACTTTCTTGGAGGAAGTTGATGCCAATAATGCTTCAAGGATGTCAAGGACCTGTAATCTGCATCTAGGAAACAACATAGCACAATTAGGAGCATATGAGACCTCTCATGATGAGGTTCATTTCAAATATTTTGCATGAAAAGACATGAAAGCATGATGAAAGCATAAAGGTGCAAAGATAAGAAAAATGTATAAATAACTAGGAAATCACCATGCAAATGCAATGGAAAGAGCAAAGCTACCTTAATCTAAACTAATAAAGTAGACATGTATAAAATCTATACTAAAAACTCAAGAAATGATGACTCAAACCCTAGCCACTATCACTCAAAGTAGCTAAGCCTAAAGGCTGCTATCGAAGACAATGGTCACTAGCTATGATCTTTTGCCTCACGAACCAAGGGTTGCAAAACTCAATTCCTCATCTGAATTGATGTTCAAGGGTCACATTAGTATCCAAATACTGATTGGTGGTGACAATAATGGGGATTCATGTCAAATTGGTGTGACTTTGCGATGTATGCTTCTCAGTCCTTCAAAAGCTCCATGGTTGGTTGCAGGCTTGATAATCTACAAATGGGCAGCACTTTGACTCTCCTAAAGGGTTATCAACTCGCTGCTCACTTGGATAAGGCTTTGCTGAATAAATTTAGGATCTTTGGGAACTTTTCTTGTTCCTAGGAGGGTGCATATGTAGGCCTCCCAAATTCTAGATCTTGGCTTCTTAGAGAAGCCAAGATCCAAATCTGCATGAAACTGGCCATTGGGGGAAAGGCCCAGTTCTAGACTTGCATGGGAGTGGTAGTTAGAAGGAACTCTAAGATATTCACACCCAAAACCACTTGAATCCAATGCAATTTCAGTTATCATGCATGATTCGGACCTGCATTCATGATCGAATTTGTTCCAGTGGTAGCTGTTATCCATAATAACAGCTAGCTATGGCTGCTTTGAGCTTAAGTGGCCTGGGTTGGTGACCACTCTGGTTGATAGCAGTCATTCCTGAATGGGCCAAAATTACTCCTTGTGAGTGGTTAGAACCACTACTAGCTCTTGGAGAGGTCCAAGATTAGTCATATGGTTTGTGGATGTGCCCATATGAGTAGTCTCTTAAACATGATACATTTTAGGTGTCTACAAATACCCCTTTTTGTAATATGCTGTGGGAAACACATCACTAAGCAAAAATAGACCACCTAGGACCATATTGTAGGGTGTATGATGATCATTTATCTAATAAACATTAGATGCCTTGATCATGAGAAATGTGTGCATCTTAGAATCATTGCTTTCAACAGGATGAAATGCTTAAATTTGCAAAAGTTTTCGTAATTCCAATGATGATCGGGTAGCATCAGTGCTACAATAAGTCCGATAGGAGGAGAGCTACAAGATTAACTATCATATTTTATTTTTTTCCTAGAAAATGGTAAGCTTATTATAGTTGTTAGCAATAATTCGTAAGATGAACGCAATTTGACATGATCGAGTTATCCTTTGTTGATTTTGATTGTGATTGTTGATATTATGACTACCCCCTCAAGTGACAAGTCGATGAGGGAAGGAAAATGAATAAAATGATGAGTCGCTTGACCAAGATGATTGATTTGGATGATTTAAGAGGGTTGATTTTGTTTTTATATAGTAGGTCCTATTACAGGTGTAATTTCAACTAATAATAGTAATCATATATTTTTATCCTGTGGAGCAATCCGGTCGTAATGGCATTCTTAGGAAATCAAAATGATAGTAATTTGAATTAGCTTGTGATGAATCACTTGATGATATTCTAAAACATCATGGAAGAAATAAAATGAATACCTCATTCTTGTGGTGCATTCGACCACCATGGCCTTCTTTGGGAGTAAATTAAGGACATTTCAGTTCAACGATGACTAATTTATTTCAAATGACCTTATGGTAATTTACTCATATTTTTGGATTGAATGAAGTGTAAGTCCCTGCAACCTCCAAGTGTATAGGTACGAGGTGCATTTGAAATTTTTGATATTATTTTATTTTTTTTGTTAATTTTGATGATTTTTGATGATTTAACTCAAATGACCTTATGGTAATTTACTCATCTTACCGGATTGCATGGAGCGCAAGTCACTGCAACCGCAAAGTGTATAGAATAAATAATTGAATACAAGGCTCAATTGAGAGTTTGTTGTTATTTGATTTTGAATAATTTGGTTCAAATGGCCTTATGGTAATTTACTCATCTTTCTAGATTGCATGGAGCACAAGTCACTGCAATTGCTAAGTGTATAGAATAAATAACCGAATACAAGGTTTAATTGAAATTTTGATGTTATTTGATTTTTTTGTTAGTTTGCGATTTATGATGAGATTTGTCTCAAATGACCTTATGGTAATTTACTCATCTTGCCGTATTGCATTAAGTGTAAGTCGCTACAATCGCCAAGTGTATAGGGTAAATAACTGAATACAAGGTGCACTTGAAACTTTGATGTTATTTGATGATGAATAATTTGGTTCAAATGACCTTATGGTAATTTACTCATCTTAACATATTGCATGGAGTGCAAGTCGCTGCAACCGCCAAGTGTGTAGAGTAAATAACTGAATACAAGGCGCATTTGAAATTTTGAATTATGTGATTTTTTTGTTATTTTTGAAATTTTTGAAATTTTTGGACTAGTAGATATGCATTAATGTCCATTATGAAACTCCTTATGGTGATAAAATGTGTGCATTCATGACTTGAATGAAAATACCAAAGGTTTAGACTTCTTTGGAGCTTTTGATAATGACCAAAGGACAACATATTTGGAGCTCTTTGGGATTGACCAAAGGAAATTGGGCTTCTTTGGAGCCTTTTGGAAATAATATAGTGAGGCAAAGGGTGCAACCTAAAGTAGGGGAAAAACGGTGCATTGAATGAATTTAAACAACATGCTTCTATCGCTAGTGTGTTATGAGCATCAAAATGGAAACATTTAAGTATGGAAAGAGACCAAAACATGAGAAATAAAGTGAAATGAAGCTTTTTGTTGGAAATTTAAGTTATCTTAAGTTGTCATTGATGTCACATGGATCATTGATGTCACATTGAGTTTTGGTGGCCAAAATATTTCATAAATAAGCATTTAGGATATTTTGGAAAGCATGGCTATTTACAGGGTTTTTATGAAAACCAAGGCAAGAAAAATAAAAGGTTTTATTTAAAACCATGGTGGGATTATATGGAAATGAATTTTCTTAAAATCCAAGGTGGAATTTTGTTTCATCAAAAAATGACCTTTGGTGATGAAGATATTAAAGTTTAAAGTTTAAGTTTAAATTAATGGAGGGCCGACCTATGTGCAATTAATGGAGGTTGGCATATATATATGTAAATGTTTCAATTTATTTCGGAAAGGGGGAATATTGTATATCGTCAGAAAGCTTATTTCGAGGGCTATTTGAGTAATTTATTTAGAAGGAGAAATAAGGTGTGTGTAAAGAAATATTTTTGATTTTGCAAAGGGGTTCCAAAAGTGAAGTTTACCTTGTTCTTTTTCAAGAGGATTAATTATTTCATGAGGTGACAAGGTATGCAATATTGTGATTTATTTTATTTTATGGTATAAGTGGTTTTGGGAGTGAAAAGGTTATGCAATGTTTTTATTTATTTTATTTTATGGTACAAATGGTTTTATGAGAGATAAGAAAGTTGTGCAATTAAAGGCCTTGGTGATGGTTATTGGAAAGTGGAGTAATGTTGATTATTTTGTGATCTACTAACCCTTGTGAATATTGGCAAAAGAATTTTGTGATTGTGGCAGATTTAAAAAGAGGTTTTTTCATCTTCATAAAAGGTATGGGCACATTCTTCTATTGATTTTTTATGGTGGTTGATTTCTGAAATATCATTGGAGGGAAAAGGATTGTTTTTGGTTTCCTTTTCAAAAGTGGTTGGTTGAATGCTTCAAGGTTTTCTGAATTGAGAGTTGTGTCAAAACCTTGTTTGATAAGAATATTTGTTGAAGCCCATTGGTTGTGAAAGAACTTGAGTTAGAAAATAACATGAGTATCATTGTTATGTGAGATTTGTGGTTGAGTATTGTTGGAAACATTTGAGTTGGTTGATACATACTTGGACTAGGGTTGTGTCAGAGAGAGTTGTCCCTTGTGGTGATTGGTTGAGTTGAGTTGATTGAGCCTAGTCAAGTGATATGTGAAGTGATTGTTCAATTCCTATGAAAAAAACTATACCATTATTCTGATTTGGGTTAAGAGTAATATTAAAACATATTGAGTCTCTAACAATTCTCTTTATGATTCTATAATATTGACTTGATTTGAGTTGAGATTGATTTGAGTTGAGTTGAGTTGAGTTGAGATTGAGATTAGAACATATTGAGTCTCTAATAATTCTCTTTATGCTTCTATGAGTTTATTTGAGTTGAGTTGATTTGAGATTGATATTAGAACATATTGAGTCTCTAACAATTGTCTTTATGCTTCTATGAGTTGAGTTGAGTTGAGATCATTGTTGTCATCCATTGAAGATTACATTGCCATTCATTGTTGAGTTCATATTTGAGCTTTACCTTGATATATTTGTGGATGAGATTTGAATGCTACTTGAGCATGATTGATTGAGCCTTTGAGAAGGCATTTGTGGATAGTTTTGAGAAAGCTTTATGGACAGTTTTATGGATAGATTTGTCGATAGAGTTTAGAGCAGATTTGGGCAAGTTCTTGGTGAGCTTGCTAGATTAGAATTGGGTAAGTTCTTGGTGAGCTTTCTAGAGCATAATTGGGCAAGTTCTTGGTGAGCTTGCTAGAGAATATTTGGGCAAGTTTTTGGTGAGCTTTCTTGAGCATATTTGGATAAGTTTTGTGTGATATTGTTATTCATATTTGGACAGGTTCTATGTGAGCTTATTATTAAGCATTGGACAAGTTTTGTGTGAGCTTGTTATTAAGCATTGGACAAGTTATGTGTGAGCTTGTTATTTAGCATTGGACAAGTTCTGTGTGAGCTTGTTAAGTAGGTTCTGTGTGAGCCTATTGAGAAGGTTCTTAGTGAGCCTATTGACAGAGCTTTGGAGGTGACAGAGTATAGAGGATAGAGTCTCAATGGATAGAGATCCAACAACCAACATAGTTGAAGATTAATATGAGTGAGGAGTCTTCAAGTGGATAAAGGTTCATTAGTCAGTGCAGCAGAGAGATCGAGTCTTCTAGAAGATCACATAGCCAGAGCAGAAGGAGAAAGAGTTCTCCTATGGAAGAGATCCATGAACTTGAGATTAGGGGATCAACATCTCCTTTGGACATAGATCCATAAACATTGTAATTGGGAGTGATTCCTAAATAGATTGATTGAGAAAGTTTTAGTAAAATATTTTCTCCATGGAGTACCTCACATTGGGGGAACCATGTTAAATATTATGTCTCAATTGTGTGTGGTGACTTGTGCTCTTGCTTACTACTACTATCTGAGTTATTAATGCACACTGCTATATTTGGTTATTGTAATTAAGGATATTAATTGATATTGGTTTGGAAAGAAAGTAAAAAGTGGTCTTATACTATTCACCTCCCCTTTCAGTATAAGCTTGTGTTCTTCAATTGGTATTAGAGTGGGTTCCTTCAAAAATACTAACAGCTTGAGGACAGATTCTATAAAGAACACATATGGCTTCACAAAAAAGATTATATTCAAATAAGGCTCAATTGTTTGATGGTAACAATTATGCTTTCTAGAGCATGAGAATGAATAACTACTTGATATCACAAGAATATGAGATATGGAAGATGGTTGAAAAAGAGTATAAGGTTGAAGGTAATCCCTAGGAATATAAAAATACCAGGAAATTGGTTGAGATCAATGAAAGAGCAATGAATTGTATTTTGAGTGGGCTACATGAGATAAATTTTGTAAAGGTCATGGTATGTACTTTAGCTAATGATATGTGTACCAAGTTGAGGAATACTTATGAAGGATATTCCAGGGTAAATTTGGCAAAACTACAAACTCATAGAAAAATATTGAAGGAATTGAAAATGGAAGATTATGAAGATATTGAAAAGTTCTTACTTCGAGTTGATGAGATTACTAACACTATGAGAGGCCTAGGTTTTGAGATGAAAGAATCATAAGATACTCAAAATGTTTTGAGATCACTGCCCATGAAATATGATGCAAAGGTTTCAACAATAGAAGAAACAATGGATATCAACAAGTTAACAATGGAAGAATTTCAAGGTATTCTCACAGCTTATGAGATGATGGTAAGTAAGCAACAAGATCCAATAAAAGAGATTGCATTCAAGGATTTAGAAAAAGAGAAAGAGAAAGTTTCAGAAATAGATAGAGTTTTATAAAATGATAAGGAAGCTAACTTCATCAAAAAGAATAAGGACTCAAGGAATTTTAGAGATGTAAGGAAAGTCAGGTGCTACAAGTGTGGTGATATTGGTCACTATGCATACAAGTGTCCACATGGAGAAATCAGTGATGATGAAAAATAGGTTCACAGAAGAAAAGAAGATGAAAAGCATAAACATGACAAAGATGACAGATTCAAGCAAAATAGGTATGAGAAGAAGAAATTTTTTTGTAAGGTAAATAAATCTTACTACATTGTATAAGCAAGTGATAGTTCAGATTACATTGATAAATATCAGTCAGATGAAGAAGAATGTACATTATTTGGAATAAGTGAAGAACAAAAAGAACACCTATTCCTAGGTATTGAAGTTAAATAAGAGGATGTGCCTATTGAAGAAATACATAAAGAGCTTGCCATAGCCATTGAGCAAGCATATAGGTACAAGAAAGGTCTAAGGATACTAAAATGCTTCATATGTGGAGATATTGGGCATATAGATGATTGCACATACTACAACAATTACAACAAGGAAAGTGTATTTGAAAAAGAAAGCAACAATTCTAGTGACAATTCTAGCAGCAGTGAAAACAAATAAGTCTCATTTTTGGTAATAGGAAAGGAAGAGGATGAGCCAAGTAAACAAAAATCGGAAATCAAAAGGTTAAAAGAAGAATACAGGAATCTTGAAAACAATATTCTAACATATGTCAAAATCAGATAAGAACTACTTCAAACAATCAGTAATCTCATAGAAGAGCTTCAAAATGCAAAAAGGATAGAAGAGAGGATGAATGAAGAACTAAGGATAACAATGACAAGACATGATACATTAGATGAAAAGATTCAAAAAGGAGTGGAAACTTATTTTAAGGTTGTATCTTACTTCCAAGAAAAGTCACACTCAAAAGTAAAGGAATTTATAAAATATGAAAGCAAGGAAGCACCTAAGATTTGTGAGGAAATTTCCAAAGTTTCTATGGCTCCAAATATTCAGTTTGGTTCTTGTTTTGAGATAGGTGAATCAAGTTCAAAAGGAAAAGAAATTATTGAAGAGAAAGGCAAGGAAAAGGTTTTAGATGCTACAAAGAAGGTTCAAGAATGTAATGCACAAGTTGAATATGATCATAAGGATAATGGTCAAGAAAGGTATGAGGAACCAAGGCATGAACAAAGGGCTTTTCAAGGATATTGTTTTTCTTGTAATGGATTTGGACATAGGGCTATACATTGCAGGATCCATGGATCAAAGAAGTTTGATTTTGCTAGAAGAAACTTCAAGGGAAGAAGGTATGGTTTTCAAGGGCATTGCTTCTCATGCAACATGATTTGTCATAGAACTTTTTAGTGCAAATAAAATGAGCAACATGGTTTTGGTTTTAGAGCTACATAATTCAGAAGTCGTGGTTATAATGGTAATGAAAATAGAGCTTCACAATACAGGGTTCAGGAAAGGAATGGATAAGGAAATTATTTTAAGAATAATTTCAGGACATGGGCACCATCCAAAGGCTACAATATCAAGTGTTTTAATTGCAATAAATTTGGAATTATTGCAATATGGTGTAGGACTCAATTCCAAACAGGTTCAAGGTAAGAAGGTCAAAAATATTCAAGACAATAAGATCAAGTAATTCATCAAGAGAAGGATATCAGAAAAACATGGAAGGAAGTTGATAGAGAAAAGAATCAATGTGATATGGGAGTAAAGGTACTCCCACCCCAAAATTAATCACCTCAAGAGAGAAGGTAGTGAGGGGGCTATGCTTAAGAGTCATATTTTTTAGCCCCATAGGTGTCCCTTTTGCCATTGATGTCAAAGGGGGAGAGATTTGAGTAAGGGAGAGAGCATTGAGTTAAGGGGAGCAGCCTCAAAAGAGATATTTGAGTTAGGGGAGCAGCCTCAAAAGAGAGTATTGAGTTAGGGGAGCAACCTCCATAGAGAGTATTGAGTCAGGGAGAGCA
The DNA here is from genome assembly GCA_028583015.1 of Wollemia nobilis. NCBI lineage: Eukaryota > Viridiplantae > Streptophyta > Pinopsida > Araucariales > Araucariaceae > Wollemia > Wollemia nobilis. The sequence continues at coordinate 539,956 of JAQPPZ010002552.1, forward strand.
GCTTTGATTCTCAAAGTTGGTTTTTACAGTGATTGTAGTGATTTGCATTAGAGGTGTTGCCATCAATGACAAAGGGGGAGATTGTTGGAAATTTGAGTTATTTTATGTTGTCATTGATGCAACATGAATCATTGATGTCACATTGAGTTTTGGTGGCCAAAATATTTCATAAATAAGCATTTATGATATTTTGGAAAGCATGGCTATTTACAGGGTTTTTATGAAAACCAAGGCATGCAAAATAAAAGGTTAAATTTGAAACCATGGTGGGCTTATGTGGAAAGGACTTTTCTTAAAAGCCAAGGTGGAATTTTGTTTCATCAAAGAAGGACCTCCGATGATGAAGATATTAAAGTTTAAAGTTTAAGTTTAAATTAATGGATGGCAAACCTATGTGCAATTAATGGAGGCAACAGACATACCATGAGAGGTATTTGTAAGAGACTTCAAAAGTCATTTTCTTACTAAGTAGTTATTTATTAAGAAACATGTCGAGTTTACAAATCTACGTTAGGGTAACATGGCAATAGTCGAGTACTATCAAAAATTTGTGCAGTTACAAAAATATGCCCTAAAATTTGATGAACAATAAAAATTTAAAGCACACAAGTTTGTTATGGGTTTGCACCCAAAACTTAGTCATCCTGTAGGAGGAAAAACACCCCAGACCCTAACAACAACTTATGATGCTGCTCAATATTTTGAATCAAGTCAGAAGGAGATAAAGGCTTTCTATCAACAAGAGAAAGGTAACTCAAGAAAAAGGAAAAATCCTGAGCAGAGTCGCAGTATAGATCAAAACCGCAGATATGGTGACAAGGGTCGAAGCAGAAATGACAATAGAAATAGAAAAAAAAAATAGGGGTATAAGGGGCAGCCAGATCAAAGGAAATTTCAAGAGAGGAAAATTACCTACAAGGAGCAAGGCAAAAATGAGAATCAAGGCAAATAAAATGATAAACAAAAGAATAATGGGCCCAATGCTTGTTTTATATGTAGAGCTCAGGACCACTATTCTAGAAAATGTCCAAAAAGAGCTAATCACGAAAATCCTTTTGGAGAATAATCTCACAAATTATTTGTAGCCACAGGTAACCCTAATATTGTAGGGCAAAGCACTCCATTTTTTATTAAAGGAAAAATAGACAAAAGAAATGTGCATATTTTAATTGATAGTGGTGCTACTGATAGTTTCATTTCTAATAATGTTTTGAGGGATATACCTGTGAGACCTGGGATCATGGCAAAGGGGTGGCAAGTGGAATATGGCTCGAGAAAAACCTATCTAGTTAACCAATGTTTATTTAAGTCACAAATAGAAATACCCCAAGTAAAAATCATCTGAAATTTATATGTAGCTCCCTTACATGCTTTTGACATAATCCTAGGGATAGATTGGCTTAAGGCTCATAAGGCTATACTAAATTTTGAGGAGAGATGGATGGACTATACTAGTGACACTAATCAATGAATATGCATTCACTATATTAAAATATCCTTTGAGCCCCATACGATAAGTAGTATGCAAGTCAAAAGGGCCTAGAAGAAAGGATGCAAATTATATATAATAAAAATGAACAAAAAGGAAGAAATTGACTCAAGCTCAACATTGTTTCAACAATATCTGATACTGGGAGAATTTAGAGATGTATTTCCAGAAGATCTACCTGGATTGCCACCTAATAGGGAGTTTGATTTTTATATTGAATTGGTGCCAGGAGCGACCCCAGTAGTCCGAACTGTCATGACCCGTTACCCTCGAATCCTATCAATAGGACATTAATTGATCTTGGGATCAATTAATGTTCAACAAAAAGGGTCATATACCCTAAAGAAGTTTACAAAATTCCAATTTAGGAATTTTGAAGGAATTTAGGAGGGAAAATAATAAAAATAATTAAGCATGTTTAATGTTTAATAATAAGGTTAATTGCATTTAATATTAATGCAATTAAATGTCCAATTCTTATTGGACCAAATTAGGCACTAGTATTATTTAATACTAAAAGCCTATCTTATTTCCCTCACGACATAATTTAGTTGGTGGAGAGAAAGGTGAGATTCTCTCCTCTATTGTTTAATTAGTGATGCTTTGGAGGGATGTGGACCAAAGGGGGACATAAAACAAAACAAAGGGACCACCTATCTTATCCTTAGTAGGACCCTTTTTGTTTCCTACTTTTGGCTTACACTCCACATGGTAGCTTTAGGATGACTAGAATGGTAGGTGGGATTCTTCCAATTTCAATCTTGCAACACCCGTCTATCAAATAGTAGTAGATAGCCACCCTTTTTATTAAAATAATTAGGTGTCCACAAAGTGGACCCAATTTTTATTGAACTTTAAAAGACTTTAGAATTATTAAAAAATATATAAGAATTATCCCATCCTTTTTGGAATTATCCATTTAGCTTCCCTACATCGGTGGAAATAAAAGGGAGATCTCTCCTATTATCATTAATAGTCCTAGCTTTGTATCTATTCTATACCTCAATAGTATTAGTTTTGTATTTGTTCCCATGAAAAGGGAACACAAAACAAGAGAAGGTCACCTACCTTATCCTTATTTGGACTTCTTGGATTACCCTCTACGTGACATGATAAGTCTTAAGGGACCCAAGGCATATTTTAATAATAAAATAATAAGGCCACTATTTGGCCATAAGTGGGAAATTTTCCTATAAATAGAGGGAACCTTGGGAAGAAAGGAGTATCGAGGAAATCCTGGAGCTTAGGGAGTATGCTCTCCACTTTGGTGGATCAGAAACCAAAAATCTTTGGGAGAGTACTAATATTTAGGTTTAGGCTAGGAAATCTTGGACTTAGGGAGTATGCTCTCTACCCTATTGGTAGATCAGAAACCAAAAAGTCTTTGGAGAGTACTAAGTCCTAAATTAAAGGCATTTGGCCAATATGAGTGGACTAAAAGAGGTAGATCTGGAAGTGAGCATGGACGGGAGCACAAAAAGGAGGTAGGAGACAAGCTTTGGAGACTAACAGTAGAAGACTAGTACAACCCAACTTGGTTTATGAGGTTGGATCTCTTCTTTGTAGAAGTGATGTTACATTTGATTTTGTAGGATAAACAAAGTCATGAATAATCATTTTTCTTTTGTATTGAGGAAATATTTAGAAAGTAGACTTTTAAAAGTATTGCAGAAATACTTGGAGGATAGCCTTCTTAATATATAATGAAAATGCTTAGATATTAGTTTTTCTAGAGTAATTTGGAAATACTAAGATAATGGACTTTTAAAAGTATTATGGTAATACTTAGATAACAGAATTTTTGACATATCATGGAAATATATCATTGAGATGCATAGATATTTTATGGAAATCTATACTGATGATATGCTTAATTATATTTGAGGGAATACATTGTTTATTTGCTGAAAAAAAGAAGAAAGCATTGAATAAATAAGTGATGTGGGGGTCCCTCTATATGGAAGAACTAGGAAGGTCTTCCTTGTATACTAACCAACCTAGGGTGAATATTAACCCATGGTAGGTTAAATGGATGGCCACATGGTGGCTAGGAGTTAGAAGTGAGAAGGGGCTTAGGTAACCAATGGGGGCTAAGTGAATAGTGAATAGTGAATAGTGAATAGTGAATAGTGAATAATGAATAATGAATAGTGAATAGTGAATAGTGAATAGTGAATAGTGAACAATGAATAGTAGTGAATAGTGAATAGTGAATAGTAACTGGTGAATAGTAGATGAATAGTGGAAATATATAACCAGTTGGTAGGGAAAGGGAAATAACACCCTTTTTCTATATTTTAATGTAATCAAATGTTTGCAAATTTTAGAAGAATATTTAGAGGAAATTATGGGGTTTCCTCATTATATCCAATCATACGATTAATGACCATACATAGTATTTATGGAAATTGGTATGATTTGGAAGTTAGAATGGATGAGAGGAGATTGAATCCTCTCAAACCATGAAATCTATAATAAATAACCAAGGAAAGAATAGACAAGGATCTATTCTTGGTTTGATGCATAGAAAATGTGAGATAAATACTACCTTAATATGATTAAGGTTCTAAATAAGGGTGGATGGAGAATCCATTCTTGAGGAAGTTATAGGCTTCCTTTTTCATACATTTAGTATGGAAACTTAGAGAAGAGAAGAATGGATTTGTATTCATTCTTGAGGGAGTTTATAAGGTTCCCTCCTAAGTTGATGAGACTTCTCCAAAATGTGATTCCAATGATTATCATAAACATATGTAAAATATTAACATTCATATGATGACTTTAAGAAAGGGACTGGTAGTTTCCTTAATTTGCATCATTGATTTTAAAGGAACAGGTGGATTCCTTTTTGGTATGAGAAATACCTTAATGTTAAAATGATGACTTAGAGAAAGGAATTGGGTAACTTCCTTAATTGCATCATAAACATGAGATGGAATAATGGTATTCCTTGACTTGTATCTGATTAAAAGGGATCGGTAGATACCCTTCTATACTTGTAATCTTGGTATCTTAAGTTTATGAATATGAGGAAAGAATACATTTTGGAGGTTGGGTTTTTCCTGTCAGGGTTTTCCTAGGATAAAACATTGTGTCACTCTATTTTGTGGATTGATGTGTTATTTCTTGTGCTTTTACTTCCAAACTGAAAATGATATATGTGGATGAGATGGTTAAATGATATAACGGAATAGTTATGCATGTTTACAATTGAATACTATTCATTCAACAATTTCATTTATGATGCTAAGAATGTATGCATAATTTCTAACATGTAGATGATTTAATGATATGTGTTTGTGCCATTTACTTTTCGGATTAAATTGGTTAAATGTTAATGATGAAGATAATTAGTTTTACTTCTTGTATTCAATAGATGTGTGGAATTCATAGAAGCTATTCATAATGGTATATAATTTCTGCTTAAGTGGATCTCTAATGTGATGTTTCAGATCTATGGTTATAATGAATATAATCTACCCTAAAAGGGCTCCATTATGTTCCTAAGAGACTTAAAGTTATATGATCATACTTAAGATGGCATTCCATGGATTCTTATCATGATTGTGATATTGTTGTCTTAGAAATCTCTTCTAGATGAAGAGGATCATCTCTAAGACCTATGAATAACCATTAATAAGGTTATTTCATCTATGATGGTTTTCCATTGGTGTGGTTCTCCATCTTCAAGGCATTCACCTACGTACTGATCTTGGTGGACAGTATGTTTATTGGTGATTTCCCTTCTATGGGATGAAACCTTACGCTTGGCCAGTGTTCTTATACCAATGGGGTATGAGGGTTTCATAGAAGCTGATCACTTCTACCTTAAGAGACTCTGATCAAGTCTCAATAGCTCTTGATGCTATATGCCTTGATAAGCTTTGATCCAAATGGAATGAGTCTATCTTAGGTCATGATTATGTCTCTTGCCTCATGGAAAATGTAAGTGTGAAAAAAAATGGTTGAGTAGTGACAACTGGGGTTGTTATAGTTGGTATCAGAGCCCAGGCTAACTAATGGACTCTAGTTAAGGTCTAGGTTAGCAAAGACTTGGGGCATGAAACTAAACTTGAGAAAAACTTCCACAACTTTAAAATGCACACTTGGTAAGGATAAGGTCAGTGTATGAGATCATGATGTCTGAGTTCCTATCCCCCATGAGTAGATCCATAGTCATTCGAAAGTGGAAGAGCTAAGCGAACCCTCCTGTATGGGTTTTAAGCGGTGTACCTTAGACTCTTTTGGGAATTCACTCGACATCTATGTCTTTTGGTTGCCTACTCCTTATCTTCAAGTGTGTCTAACAACTTGAGTTAGTGGAATAATTAAAAGAATATTTTCATTAATTAATTTTGGCCTTAGGCCATGAGACTGAACATATCAAATACAACGAACTCTAGTGGATTACTATTTCGAGTAGTAACAGTTCACCCAGAGATAGTCATGGACCTGAACCTTTACCATGGTTAGAGATACCACTCTCCTTGTTGTAATCTAATAGATGTGCTTCACACTATTTAGGCACTAAAATGAGACATGACATGATGCATATGGTATTATCCTCTATATATGAGAACTGATAGTAAATGCCAAAAAGAGATAAAGCTATTGTCGAAAATGACTAAAATCTAGTTTAAGAATTATCACCATGGGTGAATATAAGTTAGTCATTGAAAAACTAACTACTAGTAATTTAAGAGCAATAAATAAGTAAAATAATGTTTTCTTTGTTTGATCAATGTTACAATGCACTTTGGGGTCCCCAATTAGAAGTTAAGGTGTAGGAAATGGTGGAAGAAGCCATCTAGCAACACCAGAACCTGAAACTTCGCTATGCTAGAGGAGGACCATAACTCTGGAAGCCATGGAAACCCAAGTATGGTGAAAGGAAGCAAGGACACATTTAGGCATGGAAACCATCCCAAATTTCACCAGGAACTTCATACTTTTCTTGATATGAAATTTTGGGGTGAACTATATCAGAACTCCGCCAATCAGCTCTGTTAATCCGTGTGTCCCGACTCAATAGTAAGGTATGCCACCCGACCACTCGAGCGGTGGTCGAAAGCATAGGAGTGTACCACGCTATTTAAATTAGGAAACTCCTCAACTCATCATACATGTGGTATTATTTTTCAAAGGAAAATAGAACATCAAATAATGGACCAAAACATAGAATGCTTTATTAAGAATTACATTGTATACAACGATGCCAGAACTAGGATCTGGACATAGTAACGAGGAAAAACATCATGTCACCAATCCGAGTCTGAACTATCAACATCCTGGTTTGGAGACCAATCATGCTCAGAGTAAACAACTAGAGGAGGAACATTATAACGAATTATTAAGTATCTACCAAATGCATAATATGGCCAAGGAGTGCCATGAGATCGAGGTAATAGAAGATCCATTTCTGTCAGACATCGAGTTGAAGTGAATCTATTTTCAATCTCCCAGAACAAGTGAGTTTGCACATATCTCTGATAGAGAAGGCTCTGGTAAAGACCACTACAAAAAGCTGCTTCTCCAGTGGGGACATATTTCTTCACTACCTCCAAATAACATGATGGTAGAAACTGAAAGGGGATATTTAGTGGATCACCTATAGGACGCAACCAGGAATTTCCAAATGAGACATGGAAAGTCCAGTTTGGCCAACTAAAAAATTGGTCGAACCACTCAAAATGACTTAAAGGACTCTCAAACGCTAAGTAATTATGGGAATTGTTCCTTAACCAAACATCGCAGTGAGAATCTTGGATAGAAGTATTGCAATAAATCTGATCCATGGATAGGAGGGCATCTCGAGCTTCGATAGCTTGATCTTGTAAGAAATTATGCAATTCTCCCCTATGTCGAAGCAAGTATCGAGGATTCCAAACTAGAGACTCATAGAATTCATGTTGAGCTTCCTCATAGATAAACATTGTGGCTAAATTGGCTTTCGATCAAAGGAAGGAAAGGGAATATCTTTCTCTTCAAGAATGTTTGATATTAATAGGTAATTTTGTCTAGATTTGGAGAAGCGTACTAGATGACAGAGCACTAAAATAAGAGTGCACGATAATAACTAGTGGAATTACGTGAGAAGACAATGATAGGACTTCACATGAAAATAAGAGGACACGTGCCATCTCAAAAATTGAAAAAGGCATGATGTGTCTTGATTAGTCAACACAAAATCATTTATAGGACAATCAAGCCGAAGAAAAGAGTGTATCATGGAGGATAAATGATTCACCTCGGGATTTTCAAGATACGATTGGTAAATGTATGAACAAAATCGATATGGATGGACCTAACGGTAATTTGTGTAGTTTTACGCCATGACATTCAATGCGATCATATTTATGGTGGGATTCATCTGGATGATACTGGTTTTAAGTGGAGTGAACCCCATTATGTGCTTTATGATTCTTTTGCTATTGGTTACCGATCTATTATTGCATATACCTTGAAGAGTAGAAGTTGACCTGAAGCAGTGCTAGATTTAGCAGGCAGAATAAACATGGTAAGAATTAGAAAACCCATCAATGTGACAAAGAGGAAATCTCCAGTGCAACATGCCCTGGAGGATGCTTGGGCATAGGAAATATTAAGGTTAATCACAGAGAGAGATGCTGCCATAGCAGAATGGGATCGACTTAGATCTAAAAAATTGCAAAGAAATAATTGGAGAGCAACAACAATGGCAGCCATGCTCACAGAAAATCCTCAATTTCATCAACTAAGGGAAGAATTCACTGCAACATTCATGGAATCTTGTTTGGTTGCCTTGATGAATCATGGTATGCTCCTCCCATCACAACCAACTATTAATACACAGCTTGGGAGAAGGGGAGGTAATGATCTGGTAGTTGTTGGAGCAGTAGCTCCACCACCATCTCCAACCGTAAGTACCAGCACAGTACAAGGAGGAAAACAGACCCAGGAGCATCAATCTTAAGACCACGTAGGCCATCATTTTGTAATAGTTTATTGATGCCAATGATGAGGCATAAACATTAGTAATTTTTGAATTTTATATTTTTGTTTGAATGTTATCTGAATATTATTGTTTATGATAGATTTAATTAGTATGTAATACAAAAGAATGCATGAATGTTGAATTTTATCTGATCAAATGAATATGAGGAATGGATTGGTGTCCATTCTTGGAGAAGGTATGGGACTTCTCCATGATGGTAAACACCAGGGGACATCTGGGTGGATGCTCTGGTAACAAAATGCATACCAGGATATATGTGAATATCCTGAATTGAGACTATGAAATTATGTTGTATCTTTGTTAGCACTTGGTTTTCTTAGGTTAATTCATGCCAAAGGTTAACCAAATTATACTGTGATACTCCTTGGTGGGAATTTTGATAAAATTAACAAGACTTTTTATGTCTAGTAAGGTACAAATGCATAATTTCATGATTTCTCTGTAACATCATTTTGCAAATTCTAATACTACAGTTCTCTAGATCAATTGTTTGTGCAATTTGAAATAAGTCAAAACTGTAGTTTTATGTTAATATTTTGTATTGATGATGCTTTCAATACTTGTTGATATGCAAAATGGATGTTATATTGTTTACAAGGACATGGTACTACTGATATTTTGTATTTTTGCAGGTCCAGGTGCTCTCATGGATGGAAGATGAAGCTGACCATCAAGGATGAGATGCAGGAAGTTTATAAAAATCTGATGATTCAAATTGTATAGCAGCAGGATGAATACTACCTTTGCTAATTAAATGTATTCAATTAAGGAAATTGTACAAACACAGAGGACTATGTTTATTTTAAGGGGGGTGTATGTCACGACCCGTTACCCTCGAACCCTATCAATAGGACATTAATTGATCTTGGGATCAATTAATGTTCAACAAAAAGGGTCATAGACCCTAAAGAAGTTTACAAAATTCCAATTTAGGAATTTTGAAGGAATTTAGGAGAGAAAATAATAAAAATAATTAAGCATGTTTAATGTTTAATAATAAGGTTAATTGCATTTAATCTTAATGTAATTAAATGTCCAATTCTTATTGGACCAAATTAGGCACTAGTATTATTTAATACTAAAAGCCTATCTTATTTCCCTCACGGCATAATTTGGTTGGTGGAGAGAAAGGTGAGATTCTCTCCTCTATTGTTTAATTAGTGATGCTTTGGAGGGATGTGGACCAAAGGGGGACATAAAACAAAACAAAGGGACCACCTATCTTGTTCTTAGTAGGACCCTTTTTCTTTCCTACTTTTGGCTTATACTCCACATGGTAGCTTTAGGATGACTAGAATGGTAGGTGGGATTCTTCCAATTTCAATCTTGCAACACCCGTCTATCAAATAGTAGTAGATAGCCACCCCTTTTTATTAAAATAATTAGGTGTCCACAAAGTGGACCCAATTTTTATTGAACTTTAAAAGACTTTAGAATTATTAAAAAATATATAAGAATTATCCCATCCTTTTTGGAATTATCCATTTAGCTTCCCTACATCGGTGGAAATAAAAGGGAGATCTCTCCTATTATCATTAATAGTCCTAGCTTTGTATCTATTCTATACCTCAATAGTATTGGTTTTGTATTTGTTCCCATGAAAAGGGAACACAAAACAAGAGAAGGTCACCTACCTTATCCTTATTTGGACTTCCTGGATTACCCTCTACGTGACATGATAAGTCTTAAGGGACCCAAGGCATCTTTTAATAATAAAATAATAAGGCCACTATTTGGCCATAAGTGGGAAATTTTCCTATAAATAGAGGGAACCTTGGGAAGAAAGGAGTATCGAGGAAATCCTGGAGCTTAGGGAGTATGCTCTCCACTTTGGTGGATCAGAAACCAAAAATATTTGGGAGAGTACTAATATTTAGGTTTAGGCTAGGAAATCTTGGACTTAGGGAGTATGCTCTCTACCCTATTGGTAGATCAGAAACCAAAAAGTCTTTGGAGAGTACTAAGTCCTAAATTAAAGGCATTTGGCCAATATGAGTGGACTAAAAGAGGTAGATCTGGAAGTGAGCATGGACGGGAGCACAAAAAGGAGGTAGGAGACAAGCTTTGGAGACTAACAACAGAAGACTAGTACAACCCAACTTGGTTTATGAGGTTGGATCTCTTCTTTGTAGAAGTGATGTTACATTTGATTCTGTAGGATAAACAAAGTCATGAATAATCATTTTTCTTTTGTATTGAGGAAATATTTAGAAAGTAGACTTTTAAAAGTATTGCAGAAATACTTGGAGGATAGCCTTCTTAATATATAATGAAAATGCTTAGATATTAGTTTTTCTAGAGTAATTTGGAAATACTAAGATAATGGACTTTTAAAAGTATTATGGTAATACTTAGATAACAAACTTTTTGACATATCATGGAAATATATCATTGAGATGCATAGATATTTTATGGAAATCTATACTGATGATATGCTTAATTATATTTGAGGGAATACATTGTTTATTTGCTAAAAAAAGAAGAAAACATTGAATAAATAAGTGATGTGGGGGTCCCTCTATATGGAAGAACTAGGAAGGTCTTCCTTGTGTACTAACCAACCTAGGGTGAATATTAACCCATGGTAGGTTAAATGGATGGCCACATGGTGGCTAGGAGTTAGAAGTGAGAAGGGGCTTAGGTAACCAATGGGGGCTAAGTGAACAGTGAATAGTGAATAGTGAATAGTGAATAATGAATAGTGAATAGTGAATAGTGAACAGTGAACAGTGAATAGTGAATAGTGAACAATGAACAATGAATGATGAATAGTGAATAGTGAATAGTGAATAGTGAATAGTGAATAGTGAATAGTAAATAGTGAATAGTAGATGAATAGTGGAAATATACAACCAGTTGGTAGGGAAAGGGAAATAACACCCTTTTTCTATATTTTAAATGTAATCAAATGCTTGCAAATTTTAGAAGAATATTTAGAGGAAATTATGGGGTTTCCTCATTATATCCAATCATACGATTAATGACCATACATAGTATTTATGGAAATTGGTATGATTTGGAAGTTAGAATGGATGAGAGGAGATTGAATCCTCTCAAACCATGAAATCTATAATAAATAACCAAGGAAAGAATAGACAAGGATCTATTCTTGGTTTGATGCATAGAAAATGTGAGATAAATACTACCTTAATATGATTAAGGTTCTAAATAAGGGTGGATGGAGAATCCATTCTTGAGGAAGTTATAGGCTTCCTTTTTCATACATTTAGTATGGAAACTTAGAGAAGAGAAGAATGGATTTGTATTCATTCTTGAGGGAGTTTATAAGGTTCCCTCCTAAGTTGATGAGACTTCTCCAAAATGTGATTCCAATGATTATCATAAACATATGTAAAATATTAACATTCATATGATGACTTTAAGAAACTGATCATCAAAGCCTAAGATACATATTTACTCAGCCTTTTTTAAATTCCCGACAGCGAAGATGGATGGAATTCTTGGCTGAATATGACTTTGGCATAGAATATATCAAAGGAAAGGAGAATAAACTGGTAGATGCACTTAGTAGAAGAAGACACATAACTGCTATCACAAGCTATCATTATGAGCTTAAGAGATAGATTGTGGAATTACAAAGGACTGATGAGTTTTGCACAACCTTCCATGAAAATATCGAGCAAGGGTCCAATCGACATGGAGATTATAGAATTAAGGGGAATTTGGTATACTTACGTAGTAGGGTTATACTACCCAATAATTAAGGACTTAAAAGAAATAATCTACAAGAATCTCATTATGCTCCCTCTTCTGCACATCCAGGAGTAGTCAAGATGAGAGAGAATCTGAAGAAAGACTATTTTTGGCCTGGAATGAAGAAGGATATTGTGCAATTTGTTGCTAGATGTCTTGAATGCCAGAAGGTTAAGGTAGAACATCAACATATGGGAGAAAGACTATATTTATATGAGGTACCCGAACATAAGTGGCAAGTCATAACTATGGAATTTATTGTGGGATTTTCGAAGACCCATTTTCAGCATGATGCCATATTTGTGGTCATAGATAAGCTAACTAAGGTGGAACATTTCATAGCAGGAAGTATACATGATGATGCTTCAACTATTGCTCAGAAATTTGCATGAGAAATTGTGAGGCTACATGGATTTTTTGAAGTGATAATATCTGATAGAGATTCATGTTTTACATTTGAGTTTTGGTAAGCTTTGCACCGAGCCTAGGGAACAAGACTCAATATTAGCACTGCTTATCATCCAGAGACGGATGGCAAGACCTAGAGGGTCAACCAAGTGCTTGAGGACATGCTATGTATGCATTGCATGGACCATTAGAGCAAATGGGAAGATTATCTTTTCCTGGTGGAATTTTCTTACAATAATAAGCATCATACCACGTTGGGCATGGCCCCATTTGAGGCTCTATATGGACGTAGGTGCAAGACACCATTAATGTGGGATAAATTGGATGATCGAGAGATGATCAGTCTTGAACCTGTAAAGCAAATGGAAAACCAACTAAAAGAAATTCGCCAGCAACTGCTTGAAGCTGTTGACCAAAAAAAAAAGTTATGTTGACCTGAAGAGAGCACCCCGTGAATTTGTTGTAGGAGATAAAGTTTTCCTTAGAGTCAAACCTACCAAGAGCTCTATCAAATCCACCAAACTAAGTCCTAGGTTTGTCAGACCATTTGAAATAACTGCCAAAATCAATCCTGTTGCTTATAAACTTGCACTACCACCCAATTTGTCAAAAATCCATAGTGTCTTCCATGTATCTCTCCTTCGTAGATATGTTTCTGATCCATCTCACATTCTGGATACCACTCATTTACAGATGTCGGACCTGCAACTCATTGAGGTGCGACCAGTCAAAATTTTGGGGTTTAGAATCAAACAGCTCAGGAATAGAACTGTGGATCAATGCAGAGTACAGTGGGATGAGTATTCCGAGAGGGATGCTACTTGGGAGAATGTCACTAGCATGAAAAACTAGTTTCCTAATCTGTTTGAAACATGATACTGAAAGCAAAATGTTGTTAAAGTTCAAAAAAATTTCTTCATAATGATGTAATGGAACTTGCTGCATATATATATCTGATATTTTGTTGTACAAACTCTCTTTTATATAATTTCATGATGAAATTGTTGTATATGTGTTGATGATAGTTACTTGTGTTTGTGCAAATACTCTACATAAATGATTATCTAGTAAATGTGAATTTTGATAAATAAGCTAACACAAGACTGTGTTAAATCTAAGGGGGGAAGTATGTCACATCCCCGCCACTTATGGTTAATTTACTTGAAGTAATATGATCCTGCATTTAGTTTTTATGGTGCATGTACAAGATTTGAGCCAAAAATGAAGGTGAAAGCGAGAGAGGGCACACACCCTTGACTAGGCCAACAGTTGGTAAATTCTAGGTAAGTAGAATATGATGTCGTGCCATGAGCACCTTGGTCCGTGGGTACACAAAAGCCCACCATAGTATTTGCATTTGCATTATATTTTGCATTTCATGACTAACAATGTGTTGAAATATGTGTTTTCTTGCATGCGCTTTGTCGTTCGTTGTTGCCGCCATTCTAAATGTTAACTTAAAAGATATTAGGAAAAAAGAAAACTTAAAAATATTAATAAAAATAATAATATAATATTAATTAACTTGAATACATATATAATTGCATTTATAACTTTATTATAGAGGTTATAGTAAATATAAAAATATATATATTTAAAAATATATGAAACTCACCTAGAAGTGTATATAATAAAAGTTTCATAACAAAGGATATTTCATTATTTTAAGACACTAAAGGCTAAGCTCAAATTACCCGCGCCTTTGATGTTGGACTAAATGGAAAGGCCTAGCATATATACATTTATTTAAACAAATAACTTAAGTTATAAACGTCTAAATGATTGATATGGAAAATCGAAGGGGAACTTGGGAATAATTAAAATAATTGCATTTTGATCCAAATGCAAAGATTAACCATTCACCACCTAGAAATGTTTAGCCTGGCAATCGATTTGAGGTGGCGATGACTCATTACGCGTCTCCTCTTTAAATTGAAAATCGGATGGCTGTTGTAATACATATATTTTTCCATTCATTCCAGATAGGGGCAAAAGAAGATTGAAGAAGCCAGGATATTCAGTGGCACTGGAAAGGTCAGGTTACCTTGATTGTTTAAATATCTTCTTCTGTATTGTGTGAAGTTTTCTCAGTAGACATAGTCATATGTTTCGTATACTTCCTCTGTGAATTCAATGGTTGCCACAGAAGTAGTTAAAATAAAACTAATTTGATAAATATATATGTACACATGCTAAATTAATTGAAAGCTTAAAGGTTAGCCTGAAATGCATTAAGTCTAATTTATGTACATTTTCAAAAGAGAATTATTTGTGGTATTCTTTCCTACGCTTTAATGTGAATGTATGACAATCTTCTGTCTGTATAATCAATCAAAAATATGAAGAACCATCCAAATTAAAAACAAAAGAAGCATATTAGATATTTAAGGAAGCTTTTGTTTTCTTTTTCCATTTGTGTATGGTTTGGTTGTTTTAAAGTAACTTTGTCCTATTTTGAAGATGAAACAATGTGTTTAAATCACATTTAAAGTTATTGAATTTTGTTTTTGATTTGTTTACCATCTGTGCAGACTGCAAAATTAATTTTAGCTTCCAAGAATGGTTTTCTAGTTAATAAAGTATGTGAAGAAATTGTTGCATTCAATTATTACGTATGTTATACTATTTTCTGTGAATGCATGTATGTCATGTAGTATTTTGGGCCATGCTGACCCCCAAACCCCTAGCTCTTTCCTCTATCATTGTCAGTTTGGGTGTGCGCTCCGAAAAGGTAGTGTTTATGCCTTGGGAAGGAAGTCTGGTTGGATAGTTGGAGCATGGACACCTCTAGTTCATGGCATTGCAAGCTAATACTACAGCTCATAAACCACTGGAACGATAGTATACCTAAATTAAGCTTGTGTTGGTAGCCTAAAATACCAATTAAAATCAAAATAATGAATTAGGCTTTCAAAACGAATCTGTGTTCGAAAACATTTAATTATGTAAATTAAAGGGTTTTTCATTGTATTGTTATAGATGGTTTAAGGAATTTTTACATGATATGTATGGAATTTAATAGTTTATTTTAGTATCTAGCAAGTGTGAATTCATTATGTGATAAGTTGTGAAAACGAAGTCGTTAAATTGTAAGGTTCTAAAGCTTATGAAATGTTTTCTTTAGTTTTGGAAAGCGTTATGGAACATAAATTTTAGGGTTTTCCATGAGTATGTTTATATTAAGATAGTAAAATATGTTTACTTTCGAAATATAAGGGGAGTTGTAATATTAGCCATGTTAATTGATTTTGGGTAGAATATAATAAAATCTCTACCGTGTATTTTACTTTTCTGGGAAACGTGTTAAAGTTTATTTTTGCTTAATAAAGGAGTTAGTTAAAGATACATTTGAGATGTGGTAAATAACCCTTTACTACATCATATGTGCTTTTTATTAGATAAAATGTTTATACTTTGAATTTAAAAGTATGTATGTTTTCTTTCTTTAGGCATATGAGACTATGAAATATTGTTCTTAATCTTGTTGTTATTTTTATTTATATATGAAGAAAATAATATCTTGAGAATGTTGATATGAGTGTTTTATGTTTTTGAAGGTAATTTCTATATATTAATTCTTATAAATACTAAATGGTGCAGAAAAATGGAATAGGATGTTGTTACAATGAATATATTTTTCTTAGAACTTAGAAAACCTTTAAACTCATTTACCACCTGCTGAAAACCACTTTTGCTTCTAAATTGAGAAAGTCGAGTTAGGACTTACTCTACCCATCCGCATTAAGTCACGAGGTGACTTATGTGAGACTGAGTCACTGTACTCCAGCTACTTTGGGATAGAGGTCCTAGCCGTCGAGTGTAACGAGCGACGGTATGGGGTGTAGCTCTAGGTGATCAGTCAATTAGTGGTGGTGATGTTTATCATTCCACTCGAGCTGGGGAGATGCCAACATATTGCATGGCTGGAGGGCTACTCATGCTAATGGCTTATCCAGTGATAAATAGTTATGGGCAACATTTTCATTAGCCCGGGAAAGGACATGAATATCTAGTCCATAGTCCATGAGATGGCAGACTCTAGTCAAACCTTAGCAGAGGGTCAATGACTAGAATCGGCATATAGACATTAGTTCCAAAAAAATGAGTTGAGCACTTGAAGGACTACGATTTCTCTTGGGTTTGGATAGGGAGATAGCGTACCCTATTTAGGTGATATGGGCCATGAACGGATAACCCTTCACCCGATTCCAGATAGACTCATGTGAGGAGTCAGAATCCTACATGGCGACTCGCAGGATGTGGCCAATCCTGAGCACTTAAGACACCAGCTGTAGTGGTGTCCAAACTTGAAGTGTGTATTTTGTATGCCTAAACTAACATTATGATGGGATTACAAGCAAAGTATTATTTTCTTCAAAGAAAAATTTTAGTGTTGAAGTTTGGGTTGTGACAGTGCCACATAAAAGAAAAATAATTTGTTTATTTTTACTCAACCAATCAAGAAGTAAAATCAGTTCATACTACATGATTTGTAGCCATGTGGTGCAAAATGAATTATTGTTACTAATGAATGAGCAGGCAACACATGGTAATCTAAGACTAGACATTATTTTTCTAAGGTTTGTAGGGTTAATTTTTATTTTTTGAGGATTATTAGGGCAAAAATTTTAGAAGCAATAAGTTTTGCATACAAAAGGATTTTGAGCCTAATTTTTCAAGTCATATAATTTATCAAGATCTACTAGTAAAATTAGTTCATGGACATGTTCTAGAGTTAGGGGTCAAAATGTGTAGAATAGTCCTTAAGTTTTACTGCCCTATTTTAAAAATATAGTTTTAACATATTTTATGTAATCAAGATCATTGATCCCAATTTTGGGAAGATATAGATAGATTTGTGATAGTTGTAGTAGATTTTGAATATTTTGGAGTCTTATAAAAAAATGATTTAAGATGTGATTTGGTCAATCCTTCTTTCTCCTTTGGGCAATTAATTCATATTATTCATAAATATGTAATTATTCATGATCTCTTCCTTCTATTTCTTGTCCAAATACTATAGGAAGTTTATAATAGCTTTTCTTTTAAGAAGGTTCATGCAAATTTATTTTTGGTGATAGAAATTAGGTGGCCCAAGGGCAAGTGAAAGTCTTCAAACAAGGTGATGTATGTTGTAAGAGGAAAATATATACCTTCAAATCCTCTTATGTGACTAGGGAATATTGAAGTAGCTTATCATAAGAGGTGATGATCTTGACTTATCTTCTTCATTTGAACCCTTAGTAGAAGTGTTGATTGGATGTGTGTGAGAGAATTTAATAGTAGTAGTGATGACTATAATACATCCAAAGTAGACTCTTGTGTAAGAAGCATGTTTGCATTAACAAATTTTAGATTATGAGGGGATTCATATGAGTCGACCTCAAATGTAGAGGACCACTAGAGCATCCATTATGGGGGTGATATTATTTTTACTAATGTATTCTCTCCTTGGACCCTTATTTTAGATTATGAGGGGGTTTTTAAAGTGTAATTTTACTCATGGCAAATGCCACCATTGTATGATGTAATATTTAATAGGCCTAAGGGCATTCATTATACAATGTATTGAATTTATTGTAATATTTTATTATGTAATCCCTATGGGCCATGATTAACCTTGTTATGGCTAAACTCACCTTATAAACTTGTAATTAACCTTATTTGTATAATCATAGTGTTGTGAACCTTATCTATGAATAATATAGTTATTATTTATGGTATCTATATGTATCCCCTATTAACTATATATATTTCCCTTTATTTCATCATTTTATGCTTTTATATAAGATTTGAGTAGATGGATTGCTTTTGTTTATTTTTTGAAATAGGTGTAAATTCTAACACTACATTCACCTTATGGGGGCAATCCTAATGTTAGTATTGAGATATAATAATATGTAAATTTTTTTATTATTAGGATTTATGCAATGTATATTGGGTGGTATTGATACCCCTAATCACCTATCCATTTAATGGTTGGAGATTATTTATTCTTTATAGAGAGATTATTGGTATATAAGGACACCTTTCTATAGTTTGTGTGTCTTTTCCTGAGTGATATCTATATTTTATTTTTTAATTATCTTAGTGATGTCATGAATTTAATTTATTTCTGTTAATATTATAAAATTCAATAGGGTGAATGCTTGATTTTCAACAATTTGTTTTGACTTCTCTTAATTGTGCCTTCATAGAAAGTCTTGATACTTATCTAACCATCAATTGGTATTTCTTGTTCCTAAAACTACATGTAATAGACTTTTACAAAACAAGTTAAAGTATCTTGAAGGTTATATTTTAGCCATGTAATACTACAACCATTAGAAAACACACTACACCTTCTATTTATTCATTGCTCTCCTTGTAGTAGTAGGTATACAATGGTGGATAGTTATTGCTCACAAAAATAGAGAATGTGAATTAGGATAAAAAAATAATTTGTGTGACACTTCTATGAACCTTTGGCCAATGTGGAAGTCTAGAAAAAGGATAATAAATGTGGAATTTGGTGGGAATAATAGAGTGTTTGCAAGTTACATTTGGCTAATTTACATGGGATTAGTGAAAATCCACTTTGATAGTAAATGCACTAAAATGTAGATAATGACATCATATCTTGCTTATTACTAAAAAAATAAAAATAAAAACTATGCATATGCCACATGTTATTAAAAATATAGGTATGTAATTTTATATTCTAAAACATTTGGTTGCCATGGTTTTATTCAAATAATTAGATGAGATACTAATTATTAATTAGCAGTAACTTGCATCTATAAATATTGGAGGTATTACATTATTTGGTACCTTGTAAATAATTTATATTAGGGTGTGTTTATTATTTGAGTCTATATATATGTCATGTAAGTAAGTGTGGAGTTATGTGTGTGAGGTTTCATTTTAGTAAATGTGAGTTATGTGAGTGAAGTGTCATGTTTAGAATTAAGGAGTTATAAGCAATCATGAGAGACTTTATGTTTATGTAAATATGTGAGATTTATTGTGTAAGAGAGAAATGTGAAGAGTTAGATCTCCTATATGTATGAGAATATGAAAATTTTATGTAAGTGTAAAGGTCAAGAGTCATGTGAATATGAAGAATATCATATATGTATATATTAAATACAAAGCCTTGTAATATTAATCGAACAAGCATTGCATTTATGCATTGCTTAGAGTAGATGTTTATTAATAAAATTCAATGAGTTGTTCATTGTTAAGGATTGATTTATGTATCTTATTGAGATATTATTTGATCATAGAGATTTTTGAACCTATGAGAATATAGTGATTTGCTAACAATGATATTAGAGCTATAGTTAAGCAAAGAAATAGCATGTGTAAGAAGCTAAGAATAAATATAAATGGTGGAAATAATCTTGTATTAGAATAAGGAAGTTATATCCTAAGTTTAAGAAAGGTTGTCTAAGAGTATCCTAGAGGAGGACATTAGAGACACTGAGTATTGAAGCAAAAGTGGTAGATACAAGCAACATTGATTTAGAAGAGTGCATTTGATGGTCTAGAAAGAACATTGATGTGATAGCTTGGATAAAACAAAGAGTGCATAAATATTAAGAGTACAGAGTGAAGAAGTTTGTTTAGAGAGTGTGGAATGAAGAGGTTGTTCTAGAAAAATTAGAATGTGTAGAAGTGAAGAAACTAATTTGAAGAGAAATGCAAGGTCACAAAGAGTGTAGAAGAGAACACTAGTTTGAAGAGTGTGAAGCAGTTGGTCTAAATAGAAACACAAGGTCATAGAGTGTAGAAAGCAGCTAGTCTAAAGAGAAATGTAGATAAGAGAATACTAATTGAGAGTGCCAAATAAGAAAACATCTAAAATATAGACTATAGACATAGAAACCTAGGCATTTATGCTTTACCAGGCCTTGCATATTTCACCCATATTTCACATCACAATCCTACATAATAAAATTATATACCTAAGTCCAAACTTAGGTGTATAAATCCTGCACATTATCGTATTTTTCAGATTTTATAAATCTGGAAAATCTACCTAGGATACCCTACCTAATCACTAGACATGTGTCCTAGCCACCACTACCCCTCACCTTGCCACATCTCACACACTCATGTCACCCTTGTCCCTTCACATGGGACATCCCTCACACCTCACTCCACTTGCACCTACCCATTAGCCACATCACCCCAGTTAAGTGAGACACCCTAGGTGACTCACTATAACTACCCCTTCCATTTGGTAGCCCTGGATTACCACTTGGTAATCCTGGCTTGCCACCTCCATTTCCCTCCAAAATCCCAAAAGGGCCTATAAAGGCACCACCACCCCATCAACCAAAGGAGGCTAAGAGAACACATCGTCAGGCTACCAGAATCACACTAGGAGCTCACATGCATCCCGAGGAGATCAAAGACTCGAAGCCCCAGAGTGCCATTTTTGGAGCTTTCTACCATCCAACCTCAACCACCCATCCATGGTTACACAGTCGCAACCGCCCTCCCATGGTTTCCTAACTTCCCTACCATGGTTGACCATCCACAACCACGCACCCGTGGTTACCTAGAATGCAAAAAAATCACAAAAAATACAAATCAGATTAGTAAGAGTTTGATTTTGTTAGCAAGGCATCTAGATTTAATTTTTTGTGTTTTCTATAAACATTAGTTCAAGGGTTTTATTGCATTGGTTTTCAATCACATATATAGGTGCTACTAAACCCTTGTTTTCTTTGTCATGTGTGCAGGAGATAGGTATCTGAAGAGCTATTGAAGCTGAGAGTGGCCCCACATCTAGGATACAAAAGCCCACTCACCCTTGGAGCTATAGCAGAGGAGCAAAGAACACCAATCATTTCTAGAGAGTTGGAAGACCACCATCCAATATATTGTATTTAGAAAGAGAAAGCATTGTAATATCTTCCCCAAGACATTGAGGCAAAAGCATTGTAAATTTGGGAGATTCAAGCTCCCCTATATCAATAAAAAGAAAAATTATTTATCACATTACAATCTCTTCTTTTCATTTTATGTGCTTGGTGTTTAGTTATTTTTGCTACAAAAATGGTGATCACGATGGGACCCCCTAAGGGTTCTATTTATCATTGCCTTGCTAGTTTCTATTATTGATCTATGTCTATCTATGATTATAGGTTTTTAGAGCTCGATCACACAAAGATTGAGGATTAAAATTGATAGATCCAAATCCCTTTTTAGCCAAACCTATACTTTAGGAACCACACGTACATGGTTATAGAGCTGAAAAACCATGCATCAATGTTTGTGAGTATACATAATCGTGCACCGATGGTTGGAGAACTACAAAACCATGGATCAATAGTTGAAAAAATAGGAGGGAGCAATGAAAGGATCA
The DNA here is from genome assembly GCA_028583015.1 of Wollemia nobilis. NCBI lineage: Eukaryota > Viridiplantae > Streptophyta > Pinopsida > Araucariales > Araucariaceae > Wollemia > Wollemia nobilis. The sequence continues at coordinate 561,916 of JAQPPZ010002552.1, forward strand.
CAAGTTCATACATCTAAAACCTTCTCTCCCTTTCTTTTACTTTAGGATTTCATTAAGTTAAATAGGAGTCTTTATCCTTGTTTGCCCTTGTCTGCATCTAGGTCTTAGGCTAGGCATACCTAAAATAAAAAAAATCAAAAGAACTTACATTTTAGATTAGTTAGCAGAGCATTTGCATAGCCTGATTAGGAATAATCTAGGCACATTTAGGGTTTCAGGTCTGTTTTACCTTATTTTATAGCACAATTAAAATCATGGGTCCATAGTTGGAAATTCCTAAATGTGCATGCATGGTTGGTTAACTATGTAGCTACGGTTGAATAGACCTAATTGCCCATTGGTGGTTGGCTCTGTATTCTAGAACTCTGGAAAATCTTACCTAAAATTAGCCATTTGCCCTCTAATCTATTTTTTTCTACACTTATCTATTTTCACTTTCTACATTTCATAGATCCTTCACACACTTGCACGTGAACATTGGCAAGGTTGGATTTCATCACCAACCCCCAATAATTACCCCATTATTTGGCCAAGGCCGGTCCAAGAACCATCGTAGCCATGGAAAATAGCATACATTCCTCTTTAGAGGGTGTATCACTACCCATGGTGAACTAGGTGAGGATTGGTAGAACCTAGGCTCCCTCATCGGATTTGGGCTTCATCACCAAGTCTTGATGGGTTTCACAACTTGGATTTCATCACCAAGTTAGTGTGTGAGAGCATCTAGGTGAAATCCGTAGATTCATTTTAGGGTCAAACATTGCACATCATTTACAAAAAAAAAAAAAACCTTTCAAAACTCAAAAAAAAAATCAAAACTTTGTGAAAACTTAGGAACAAACTTGTTTGTTTATTTGCTTTATGTGTTGTTTGCTTGTGCTTCCACCACATATTCACACACATACCTTCACACTTTCCACCTCATCCCACCCTTAGCGTATGGTAACAACCCATAGTCAAGCCAAAAATCTAGCCCAAGTTCAGAATCAGTTGCCCTCATCCATGGAGTCTCCATCTCAGTCCTCTCAAGCCCCTAACACTTCAGTGGTAGGGCAAGTTAGTGTAGCCCCTACTATGTCCTTGAACCTGAATTCTAGACCATCTAGTGGTACCCCTACCTTAGACATAAATATAATGCAGAGAGCTACTCATGCTGCCATCCCTGAAACTCCTAGGAGTGAGCCACCCATGCCATCGGATGGTCATGTCACATATGTGGACATGGATACCATTAGGCTATATCTGAATGCAGCTAGTTTGGTCTTTCCATCATTACCTCCACTTACCATTCCACCCCACATCATTTCCTCCATCACAACAAGAAACCACCTTCCCACACCCATAATAGTCCAACCAAATCTTCATGAATCCACTCTTTGAACCGACTGCTACCACCATGACCCATAATCATCCATCATCATCTAATCAACACCCCTTCATCTTTCAAAATCAAAACATCACTTGTACTAACCCCCTCTACGAAGCACAAGTTAACGTTACTTTGCAGATCCCTACATCCATCCCATCCACTGCACCTATAGATCCCACACATCATAACATCCCCCATTCAATAGCAATACCTTTTACCACTTACCCTCTACCTACATCCACTAACATGGTTGCCATCCAACCGGCCCAATCATCTACCACCTACATGGCCATACCATCTTCATCTATGATTGCCATGCAGCAAGCATTTCTACAGTTGCAACAATTGATTATGGATAATGCTAATCAAAGCATTAATCCTAACCCATAGTGGTAGTCATAGGGGATAGATCAAAACCAACCATCCACATCTCATCCACACACCTTCTTCACTCAAGATCCATCTTGGGTGTTGCGACCCCCAACCACGACCATACCCACTAATCCACTTCATCAAATGTATGCTAGCTCTTCAGGTCAGCATGCCATCATACCCCCATCCCCCCATCATCATCAAAGTCATCATCAACAATCATTCCATAATCCATTTCACACTAACATCCCACATCATCAAATCCCCACTAATAATGCACATTATTTCCAACAATAGCAAACCAATCAAGGTTTTAACCCTCTAGAAGATCCAAAGTTTCAATTTTTGCAAAGTCAGATTGATAGCCTAGCCATGCAAACATCGGGTATGCAATACCAAAAACCTACTCTAAGGTAGCTACTCAATCATCCAATTCATGCTTCGGTACCATCATCGCCCTACCCAATAGACTTTCAAATACCAAAGTTTGACAAATTCAAGGGGGATGAGGACCCTCGAGAGCATGTGACTGGATTCATTAATGCATGCTTTAGAATAAAAAACAATGATGCACTCATGCTCCATAATTTTCCTCAGATGTTTGGAGGAGATGCCCTAGATTGGTACAACCATTTACCACATCAAAGTATCTATACTTTTGAGCAACTAGCGGACCAATTCTTGGAGCGGTTCTCTCTAAATGTTAGAAAGAAGACAACATTGATCGATTTGCTCAATTTATGACAATATGACGATGAATCGGTCTATGAATTTGGCAACCGCTGGAGGGAAATCATGACCAAACTACCATTCTCCCTCCCTATGGTAGAATTAACATGAATGTTCACAAGGAGTTATGCCAAACCTATCTCCTTGTTATTACAACTACAACAATATAGAACATTCGAAGAAGCACTCGCCCAAGCCAGAGTAATAGAAGAAATCAAGATTCAAGAGGGTGAGATCAAACAAAAAAAGAAAGAATGGTAGAACAAGAATCAAAAGGGGAATAACCATGGTCAATCCAAGGTCAGTCAAGTTAATCAAGTAGTCTTGAGCCAACCTCCATAGAAAATCCAACAAGATCAAGTGCAAGTACAACAACCCCTACAACAACAACAACAACCACAACAATAGACTTATCAAGTGGTTCCACCCCCACAATAACTACAAAACCAAGCTCAACCTATAGAAAATCAACAACATCAATTCAGGCCTAAATGCAACTACACCCCATTACCTGAACCATATTCATCCATATTCCAAAAGTTGTATGATGCACAAGCTTTCACATTACCAAAAATGAAGCCTGAAGATCCTAACAAGCCAAAACCTAGGAACTATAAGGAGCATCTATACTGCACCTTTCATCGATAGAAAGGTCATGACATCGAGACTTGCTATGGGTTTAAGAACATTGTGCAAGATTTACTTGAAAAGGGAAAGATCAAGATTGATAACCCCTTAGCCCAACAAAATCAAAACCTTGGAATATATCAAACACCATTACCTCATCATGAGGTAAATCAACAAACAACGAGAGCATCAACTTCTATAGTTCCTCCCAATCAAGTTAATCATGTGTCATAACTATACCAAGGTTTTGTGGGGGCTATTCATGTAGTCACCCGAGGGCAAAGAAAAATGAATCGCACACAAGAAAATGAGCCAACCCAAGTAGTACCAACTCCTGTAGCACAACCAAATGTGCCCATACAACTAGGCCCAACCATTCCACCTCCACCCATTCATATTCTAAATCATCCACCTAGGCCAATCATCACATTGAGAAGTCGGTTGACATAGAGCCTAAGGATGGCATCAACCAAGTTGTCAATATATGAGCTCATACAACAATATCCCCCACATCATGAGGCATTGATGGAAATCTTAAAATCCATCAAACTTCAAATAAAAGATCCTAATACCTTCAACACTTTTATGGGGAGTGTTCAAAACTGCATGGAACCTTCAATAGCATTCTATAATTTTGAAGAAAAGAGCATATCATCAGAGTTACCCGATCCTCCATTGCATATTGTAGCTCATATTGACCGAAAACCCTTTAAAAGAGTGCTCATCGATACTGACTCCTCTATCAATCTCATCACTACCCTAGCCATCAAACATCTCAACCTTCCATCATCTCACATCACCACATCCACCTTCACCCTACGGGCTTTCAATGATGCTTTGTGCTCCACTGTAGGAAATGTAGTTCTACCTGTAATAGTGGGGGTGAAAACAATCCATGTACTCTTCCATATCTTGGAAGGGGCCATGCAGTATAACATACTTCTTGGACATCCCTGGATTAGGGAAATGAAGTGTGTTCCCTCGACATTACATCAATGTTTGAAATATGTGCATGAGGGAAAATTCCATTGCATTCCAAGCTGACATCGAAGCCATTCAAGTACTACAACTTGATATCCAATCCATATGAGCCATCGCTTCCATCCACCCATCTTTCCATTCAGCCCCTCATTGTTTGAACCACCCCAACTAACAACACCTCATCCAAAGCACCCATCCTAGAGGCTTTGCCAATAGTTGATCATGCCTTTGCATCTCAAGCCATCAACCCAAGTCAACCCTCATCCACTTCATACCATTTTTCCATCACACCTGATCATCCTACTAACCAACCATCATCTTCATTAACTACACCTCCCACTTCACAAACACCCTTCACCTTTTCATCCCAACCAAATCCACCAACCACTAACAAATCCATTAAACCAAATCCATCTCAAACCTCACCACCCATTGTCTCATAGATAGGGTCACCTATCCAAGAAGAACCATTGTCGAGTGAGCCATTACCTCCATCTGAACCACAAGCCACCATTGAAGCCTCCACCTCAACACCCGAATCATCTACATCCCAACCAACTCAAGTTGTAGTCCATCTCACCAATCCAAGTATTGGTGAGTACATAGTTGAGAGTGTCGCCATAACACCACCTATTCAGTCTATTAGAGATTACGGTCACCCACATGACCCACCTTTGGCTATAGGTGCAATGTATAGAATGGGTTTCGAGCCAAATAGAATCAACTTTGTATATGGGGGAGTGGATTCTTCATCCAATCCATCTCCTCCTAATGAAGAACCCATGCAAGAATTTTGTGCTAGCTTAGAATATCTATCCAACCCAGATTTCCCCTTGTGATATTTTTGTAGGGTTAACTGGTAGGGATTTGGTCTTGGATGACATGAACAGGGTCCACATCACATCATTGAGCCCCAATATCGAGAAGCGCATGATCGCTCTAGCTTAGGATACAGGCCATCAACCTCAAACTCCTCCTTTGAGCATACATTTCAACGACTCACCCTAGAGTTTGAAGAGGAGGATGAGGAGAGTGAAGACAATGATGATAGTGATGATGAGTATTTAGACCCTAAGTTTGCACCTTATTTACATGAGGTCTTTCCAAAAATGAGACCACATATAGCTATGATCAATTACATTTCTGATGATGACATTTCCTGAGGATTTTGAGGAATTTTAGGAAATGGGACCAAACATGGACATGATCAATCATATTTTTGATGGTCCCCAAGAAGATGTGGCCCCTATAGAGCCCATTGAGAGAGATGAGTGCTACACTACAATGTTTCCTATCGATCACTCCATATTTTACTTCAATAAATTATGAGAGTGACCTAAACCAGATCCACCACCACCACCTTGGTTGCATTCACAAAATCATAATTCACCCACCATAGGTCAGTTGCTCCCTAGAGAGAGTGAGCAAGATAGTTCACTCTCCAAATCGTAGCCACTTCATTTCCACCAAGTTAACATGATTTATGTTGACTTGTTCACCCCACTCCACAATCCATATGATTTGGTGAAGCCGATTCCAATCGATGCTAGCCTTATCAACATGGATAGGATTTCATCCCCACCATCCATAGCCAAGTTCATCCTATCCAAAGAATTGCTAAGAGCTTCTAATGCTTATATTCCTCAGCAATCTTCACCTTCGCCTACTTCTATTTTTCAAACCAAAGTAGAAGAAGCATCACCCGAGTCCTTTGAACATGTGGAGGATGATATTCATCTCATTCCTACTCCACATCAGTTGGAAGAAGGTTCTCATATGCTTATTGAAGAATCCATTGATGTGAACCTAAGTCAAGATGCGGATAATCCCCAAATCATGAAAATAGCAAAATATCTATCCATAGAAGAGAAAGAGTGCATGCTAGACGTATTGACAAGGAAGAAAGAGATTTTTGCATGGTCATACAAAGATATGCCTGGTCTTGACCCCAAATTAGTGGTCCATAACCTCACCTTAGCTCCTGAAGCTAAACCATTCAAGAAAAATTTGAGGAAACTTCATCCTACCATAGCACTCATTGTCAAAGAAGAGCTACAAAAATTATTAGATGTGGGTTTCATAGAACCCATTGATTATCCCGAATGGCTCTCAAACATGGTACCCATTCGCAAGCCGAATGGGGGGTACGTGTATGCACAAATTTTTGAGACTTAAACAAAGCATACCCCAAGGATGATTTTCCATTATCGAACATCGATCAACTTGTAGACTCCTGCGTAGGCCATGAAATGCTTTCTCTAATGGATGGTTTTTCAGGATACAACCAAATTCGAATCAATCTTGAGGACCAACACAAAACAACATTCACCACACCTTGGGGCACTTTCTATTACAAGGTGATGCCATTTGGTCTCAAAAATGTAGGAGCTACTTATCAACATGCCATGATGTATATCTTCCATGACTATATGCACAAAATCATTGAAGACTATGTGGATGATTTAATCGCTAAATCCAAAACACGTCTTGAGCACATTGAAGTACTAGAAAAAGTCTTTGATCGATTGCTTGAACACAAGGTGAGGTTAAATCCTAAGAAGTGTGTATTCGGAGTCACATCAGGTAAACTTCTAGGATTCATTATCTCCAAGTGAGGCATTGAAGTGGACCTCGATAAGGTCAAGGCCATTATTGAAATACCCCCTCCAACAAATCTTAAAGAGTTGCATAGTTTGCAAGGAAATATTCAATCCATTCGATGATTTATTGCACAACTCTCAGACAAATGCAGGTCATTCAATCACTTGCTATAGAAGGGGGTCACCTTTTCCTGGACAAAAGAATGTCAAGAGGCTTTTGATGACATCAAGAAATATCTAGCTTCACCACTAGTACTAACGCTGCCTCGTCCAAGAGTCCCTTTTCACCTTTACATTTCTACAATAGATTTTGCATTAGGGACAATGCTTGTGCAAAAGAATGAAAATCAGAGAGAGCAAGCAATCTATTACATTAGTCAAACATTGGTGAGTTATGAAACAAGATATGCTTATGTTGAGAAGTTGTGCTTAGCAGTGGTTTTTACCACTAAGAAACTCAGACATTATATGCTAAGTAACACTACCTATGTCATAGCTAGAGAAAATCCTCTGCGTTATATGATGACTCACACATACAACAATACCCAAACCACAAAATGGATAATGCTCTTAATGAAATTTGATCTTGAATTCATCAGCCAAAAATCCATCAAAGGTCAGGTGATATCCGATCAACTCGTTGAAGCTCCACTTACAAATGATCAACCTCTTCTTATCGAGCTTCCAGATGATTTGGTCTTTTTCATCACTGAACAAGAATAACTAGTTCCTCCTAAGGGTGATGTTGACATCACTCTCTTCTTTGATGGGTCAAAGTGCAAAAAAGGACAAGGTGTTGGAGTTGTATTTTATACACCCAAAGGAATGTTGGCAATTTTGGGTTTGAGATCCTAGCTTCTTGTCTATGAGTTGTCATTGATGTCAAAAGGAAATGACATTAATGTTAAGAGGATGTGTTGGCTTCAAAGGTGGAAGATTCCAAGAGAATCTTTTAAGAGAATCCGAAGAGATTCCATTAGCAATGGTTTTTATTAAAACCAATGGAGGTTCTCTTTATTATTTATTTAATTATTATTTAAAACCCTTCAAGGTTTTAATTAATTAATTATTTAATTAATTAAGGGAGAAATTATTTTTAATTTATTAAAAATACTTTAAGGGTTTTTAAACCCTTTAGAAAGCAAATTTTGATTAAATTCGAAATTACTTTTCTTTGCAGTCGACGTGTTCTAAAGTCCACGTATGGACTATAAATATGAGAAGGTTACTAAGGTTAAACGAACTTGGAAAATCGAAGGCAATTAATTGGTTTGGCTGCGATCGAATGTTCTGTTTACGCTGTGAAAGAGGAGAGCTCATGGTTTGAAAAGCTTTCGAAAAGCTTGACCGTTTATGTGGAAGGAAGTCCGTCTTGGACTTTGTAAGCCCCTTGTGGGCTAGTGGCAGCGAAGGCTACATTTGGGCCTTGCGTAGGCGGAGGTCTGTGTTTCAATCCCCATGGAGGGAGCTGTGCATGGATTAGTCACGTTTTTATTAAAACGTGTTTTGTGCCACGAATTTCGGATTCTTCAAGGGCAGCCTTATAAGGTGTGATTATTTTCTTGATATGATTTTTGGCATTGTTTAGCATTGTTTAAAAGACATAGGAGAAATAAGGGGATATTTCTTTGGTTGTATTTTTGAGATTAGTCTTTTGCTATGCTAAATTTAAAAATGGAGATATAAGGTGTAAGTTTTGGTTGTGTTTTTGGCTTCTTTGGTGGTTGTTTTTAAAGAAGATGAGCTAAAAGGTGTATTAAGGAAAGTTTTTATATATGCTCATTTATCTTGGTTCTAACCCTAACTTGGTTGGAAGTTTGAGGGTTGTGTGTGGTGACAGCTTTAAGGATCAATTTTCTTCTACTCCAAAAACATATGGGCACATTTTCCTTATGAGTATGATTGGTGTATGTTTTTCTGAAATAAGGTTGGAGTGAAAAGGTTTTCAACTAGGTTTCCTTTGGTTGGGTGTAAATCCTATTTTTTGGTTTGTTGAAGACTTCTTATGCATTGTTATCCTTGATGAGATTTTTGGTGAATGCATAATTCTGGTTTGAGGTAGTGGAAGCATTGTGCACTAGGGTTTATGTTTGTGAGTCTTGCTACTTTCTTTGAGTTGGTGAAACCCTTGGTTGGCTGTTTTGAGTTTGATGGTTGAGTTGCTTCCATAGAGGTTGTTTGATCAAGTTATTGCTTTACTTGATTCATGATATTGGGATTACTCCATTGAGTTGATTTGAGCAAGTTATTCTTTGCATTTGGTGATATTGTGTTGGTGGTTGTTTTGTTCAAATATCTTTGGAGGGAAAAGGATTTCTACTTGTTTCATTTTCTTATGATGATTGGTTGAATGCTTCAAGGTTGATGTTGAGTTGAATGGTGTTGGTTGACTAAACCTTGTTTGATGAGCATTGTTGTTGAAACCCTAATTTATGATGAAAAGAACATGAGTATCATTGTTATGTGATTCTTTGCATAGTTGGCAATTGTTGGGGTTTCATGTTCTTGAAAGAAAACATTCTATCCTATCCATTTCAGATATTGAGTTGAGTTTTCAGATTTGAGATTGAGATTGAGCTGAGTTGATTTGAGTTGAGTTTTGAGATTGGGATTTGAGTAAAGAACATATTGAGTCTCTAAAAATTCTCTTTATGCTTCTATGAGTTTGACAAATCACATTGGGTCTCTAACAATTCACTTTGTGATTTCCTACTAAGAAAGTTTTTCTTGGTGAGCTTGTTGAGTTTTTGGACAGGTTCCAGTGGGGACTTATGAGCAGTTTTTGGACAGGTTTCAATGGGGACTTGTGAGCAGATTTGGACAGGTCCTAGCAGAGGACTTGTGAGCTAAGTTTGATAGTTCTATCAGAGAACTTGAGGACAGAGGTGCATTGGTTCTATGAGAAGAACCCGAGGACAGTTGGCAAGTCTTTGAGAAGGCTTGTATGTAGAGGATTGATTTGTTCAAGAGTTGGATAGATCTGACAGATAGAGGAAGACTTGTACTAGACCGACTAACTGTGTTTGGTACAGGTTGCTGAGATGTTGTGGACATGATCATAGAAGGTAGAGGTCTCTTAGGCTAAGCATTGGGGACAGGAGGTCTTCGGTGGAAAGGAGTTCCACATGCTGGCAAGAGGTAGAGGTAGTTGATCTTCTGAGGGATCATTTCCAGAGTAGTGGGGAAGGTATCTCCTTTGAGCAGAGGCTCATAAATTATTATTGGGGGAAGGTATCTCCTTTGAGCAGAGGCTCATAAATTCTGATTGGGGAAAGGTATCTCCTTTGGGCCGAGGCTCATAAACATTGTAATTGGGAAGTATTCCCAAAGAAATTTGAGATAACTTTTAGAGAAAAGTTTTGTGGACATAGCCCAACCATTCTGGGTGAACCATGTTAAAATTGGTGTCACTTTGTGGATGATATTGTGCATTGATTTGATATTGCTTTGGGTATATTGCTTTACTATTTTGAAGTATAAAGGAAAAAGTAAAAAGAGGTATTATACTGTTCACCCCCCTCTCAGTATAAGCTTGTGTTCTTCAAGGAATACTAATTTATTTATCATTCAAACTCAACTTTCTATGCACAAATAACAACATAGATTATGAAGCCTTAATCTTGGGACTTCAGTCAGCACTAGCTATGGGCATTAAGCATATAAGCATATTTTGTGATTCTCAATTTATCATTTTCCAAGTGAAATAAACTTACCAATGTAGAGAGCCATTATTGAAACAATACCATGAAGTAGCAATGAAATTTCTAGCAAAGTTTAACTAGTATGATATCAACAACTTGCCTTGTTTGAATAATAGGTTTGTGAATGTGATTGCTTCTTCAGGATCATTGATTCCAAAGAATGAAAATAGATAAGTCCAATCACTTTTCATTACAATAGTGTCCAAATATGCAATCACACGAGCAAAAATTAAAGGTGAGAAGAGTGTATGTCTCATTCATGTAGAACCATGTGAATCTCACCTTGATCAAATAAAATACTTTCTTAAGTTTGGGACCCTCCCATCAAATTTAACTTAAATTACAAAAATAACATTCAAACAAAAAGCAACTTGTTACACTCTCTTGGGGGATGTGTTGTATAAATGTGGCTATGATGGAGTCTTACTTAGATGTCTAGATCCCATAGAGATGCAAAGAGCCATAATGTAATATCATAATGGTACTTTTGGTGGCCACTTTAGTTGAATGACCATTGCAAAGCACATTTTATGCATGGGTTATTATTGACACACCATGGAAAATGCTTGTTGTTAGTATGTGAAGAAATATCAAAAGTATCAACGTCACACCAATTTGACTCATGTACCATCACAAGAACTACAACCCATTCAAATCCTTTAGCTATTTTCACAATGGGACCTAGATTTGATTAGAAAAAATTCACTTGCCTCTTTAGGATAACATAAGTTCATCATAACTGCCACATAATACTTCACCAAATGGGTCGAAGTAATCCTAATGACCACTACGATTGGACCTTAAATTACGGATTTCACACTCCAACATATTATCTATCATTTTAGGATTTTCTCAAAGATCATTTCTAATAATGGCAAGTTTTTTAAAAACAAGGATTTTTGAACATTATGCAACAAGTACAATATCCAACACAGTTTCTCGACTCCTTATTATCCACAAGCAAATGGATAATTTGATGCAACCAATAAGACCTTGATAGCCATTCTCAAAAAACTTTTCAAAGCAAACCATAGATATTAGCATACTTAACTCCCCTTGGAATTATGGGCTTATCGAACAAGCATTTGGATGCCAATAGGTATAACTCCATTTTCATTGATCTATGAAACTGAAGTAATCATACCTCTTGAGCTTGAGATCCCTTCTTTATGAGTTGTATTACAAGACTTCATGGATAATTACACAACTAGACAAGCACATCTTGACCAACTTACACTCCTTTATGAAAGGTGAATCAATACCTTAGAACATCTATGAGTATATCAAGATAGCATCAAGCGTACTTATAATGTAAAATTCCATCCTCAAGAATTCCAAGTAGGAGATATCATTCTTAAATAAAATCAATAGAACACCAATGCATTACCACACTTGAGAGACAAATTCATGGCTAGTTGGTTAGGTTCATACATTGTTAAGCAAAATTTGGGTCCAGGAACATATAGACTTGCAAGTTTAGAGGGAACATTGGAACCTAAGCCATTAAATATTATACTCCTTAAGGCATTCTATGCATAGTGATGGTTATATATACATATACATGGCTAAAAAATAAAAAATATTCATCCCATTTCATACATCCATTCATGCATTCCACCTACATTCCATAAAGCATTTCAGGAATTTTTCATATCATTCATCATTTAAGGAACCATTTGATTAATTTGGATGATTGCTAGTACACTACATCTTGTTGCCTTAATAAAGGGCACCTTATATCAAGCATTACTCATCAATCTATCAGTTGCAATAATTTACAACTTTCCTTATGATATTTTGATGATTGAAGGGTTCACATAAGCTAGAATAGATACCATATAATCATTAGCAATAATTATTATGCATCCACTGACTATTTTATGTCCACATTTTAATTTCCAAAAACTTGTAGCGAAAGTATTGCAAGAATCCCATACAAAAAATTAGTCAATAAGCTAAATCTAGGTGTTTTCATTCACTTAGCCACTCCTAGTGATTTGATCAAAATCCATTAAAAATCAAATAATATTTAGATGCAATAAGTTGTTCCTAGTAAATCAAGTTTCCTCTTAGACTATGTACATCAAAACATATTAAAACATTATGAATCTTAGGAATGACGAAGTCATGCATTGCTCTTGCCATAAAGTAAAATGTTTCCCCTATTCATCCAATTATGTGCATGGTCTAGAATGCTAAATATTTGACAAAATGACAAGCTCCATCTTCATCCCCCCTCAAAAAAAGAACCCTTGTTCTTTCTCAAAATGGGAAAGTATCCCAAAAAGCGTCCCAAAGTAATAAAATTCCCTTGCTCCTTAAAATAAGCAAGTATCTAAAAAGCAATAAAAATGCATGTTGCTCCATTACATAATGAGCAAACTCAAATAAAATCTAAAAATCCAAAATTCAAAGAAATAAAAGAAGAGAAAGGATCTTGAATCCCTAGAACTCTTAGTGTTTTGAAAATTGTGGGGTTATCCTTATTACAACAATGGGTTGAATGAAACCCATCTGGAAATAGGGTATCCTTACATGTGGCTCCATGTCTATCACATTAGCGATCTTCTTTTGTACATACCTATGGGTGCTCATGAATGAGCTAGCTTATTGGTACAAGTTACAATTGATTAGTTTGACCTAGCTCATAATGAGAAATAAAAATTCATTACACACACAGTTAGTCCTTGAGAAATTTCAAACCACTAAAACAACCTTAGCATCATGAAGATTCATGAGATCAAGACAATTTTATTTGAGATCACTAGGATGTTTGAGTCTTTGCAAAATAAAGTTGATCAATAAAAAGTCTATAACATATCAAATTATCATTAGATCATAACATTCATCATTTATTTCACTCAAGCACTACATCATTTCATATGCATCCATATACAATAAAGCAAATGTGCAAACTTAAATAATCATAATAAAATCCATGTATATGTATATATATGAATCACATAGTACAAAAATTACCCAAAGGTTGTATACATCAGAGCATTAATAAGAAAAAATGAAAACTACAAAAAGTAAAAATAAGTGCTACTATCTAGCACCACCATGACTCCTATGAGGACCATGAGATGATCCATGTGACCCAGATAGAGTATGGAAGCTATGAAGCCAAGAGCATGAACCACTAGGTTTAGACTCACTCTACCTGCTAGAGCCCAACACTTATGATGAAGGCTATAGAGGTAGTAGGATGTGATGTTGAGCTAGAGTTTCCTCAAGCATATCCATATATCTAGTCTACCTTCATGCAACAACCAAATCCAGGCCCTGACGTGCCTACCAATGAGTTATATTAGCACTAAGGGCCACAACCGTAGAAGCATCCCCACCTCTATTAGGTCCACTCCCTAGCTCATCCACCTCACTCTACAGTCAAGTAATCTTGGCATCTTGAGCCACCAACACCCCTTGTAACCTCATAATATCTATATCATGAGCCTCTATAGTATGCCCCAAGTTGTCTCGCTTAGCTTGAAGAACTCCCCAATCCTCCTTAGTATAGCATGGAGGAATATCCTTACCTCCATCACCACCTCCTTTGTCATCGCTATCGCTAACTCCACCTCCATATCCACCAACCCCAGTCCCAATATCTGTAGGCTATGCATCTACTCTAGCTTGCACCCTACTCTCACTACCCTGATTATGTTTCTATTATCGATAAGTTTGCTCACCAACATCCTACTCATCACCACTCATAACATCATCCATAGCCTAGCTAGATGCCCATGGAGGCTGTGATGTAAACCAAATATCATAATCAACTAAAGTCCCAATATCATCTACATATGGGACACCTACCACCTCATCATCCTGAGCATCATCTACAATCTAAAAATTGAGAGTGATCAGGAGACTCAGCTCATCACCTCAATGTCTGTACACCACTAGATCATCAGGGACACCTTATAACAAGCCAAACTATCACATCACCTATGCAAAATATATGAACTTCATCTCTTGCCCATGTCGATCAACCACCCACCTACCTCACCTAACCCACCAAAGTTATGTTGCATCACTATCTAAAGTCAAATATCACCATGGGTTCCAGTAGATGTCATATCTAGTCAAACCACCCAATATGTCATGATACTCCTATCCACTGTGAATAGGATAACTCGATGAAGCATCCTCGCTGGTCTACCAATGAAGAGCACAAGGCAACGAGTGATCTCACTTGCAAGGTAGACCCTCTGGATGAGCAATCCTAATATGCTTACAAGCCCACAACTAAAGCAACAAATTAAATTTGAGTCCCTTACCTCCCACCTCTTAACCTCATACAACTCCATGTACAACTGGTATAGTAGAGCAGGAGCCCATGCACAAATCTGAGGCTCACTAATCAAATCCAGCATGAGCCTCACACGGTTCCAAGGTAACCTAAAACCCATGCTATTAGGAAACAACATGTTTTCCATAATGTACATCACAAAGGTTGAAAGTGCATACATGATCCCACTCTTGTTGCATTCTACATCCTAGTCATCCCCATAAATCGACCTCAACTCATGCTCCTTGTCATGGCCAACCCATACTGTTGATCCCTCGATAGGAACACAAAATATGCGATAAACATCCTTCAAGGTGATAGTAGGCTCCCTTGTCAAAATCTAAAATGACCTCCTATCAGGGTCTCATCTCTCCACTAGGACAGACAAGTACTCCTCATCAGCACTCACAATATTCACCCACCCGCAACCAACCAACCCCACTATCACCAACCACTTTTAGTCATCGTTTGTAAGTACCTTCTACACCTAGGAAATGATGTGAGGCTATCAATGTCGAGCCTCAATAAATTTAATCTGCAAAAGTACAAAACAAAATCTATATAAGTGCACCAAAAAAAAGAGAAAAACATAAAACACCAAAAATATTTTCATGCATTTTTATCATTAAAAAACAAACAAAAGCACAAAAATATTTCATGCATTTCTATTTCATTTTCAAAAACAAGCAAAAACACCAAAAATGTTTTCATGCATTTTTATTAGTCAAAAATAAACAAAAAACAAACACAATTCATGCATTTCTCTGTATTTAAAAATAAACACACACACACACACAAAAATATTGTCATGCATTTTTATCATCCACAAAAAAAATACAAAACCATTTTAGGCATCCTTTTCATTTTTACAAAAAACAAAGCAAAAAAAACATTTTCATGCATCTTTATCATCCAAAAAAAACACAAAAACATTTTATTCATTCTTTACATAAAATACCAAAAATAGTGTCATGCATTCTTAATTCAAATATAGACAAAAACACAAACATCTCATGCACTATTTAAAAAAAAAAACTTTTGCCTCCCTCTTTATCATCATAAAAAAAAAAATTACCATCCCCTTTTAGTGTTCAAAAAAACAACAAAAACAACAACAAAACAACAAAAACATAATAAAACTATGATAAGGGTTTCAAAAACCTACCTCAAAATAGCGAACTTCAGATTTCACTCCAACTGAGCCTTTAGCCTTCGCCCTACCACCTGATCCACTCACCTCACCCGCCCAAAGCGCGGGTCTGGGTGAACGACCCCCCTATATAAAAAAAACAATAAAAAAATAAAAACATCAAAACCAAAAGAAAAAAAAAACTTCAAAAAAAAAAATTATCAAACTCAAAACTTATAAAAAACAAAAAAAATCTAAAAGCAAAAAAAGAAATCAACAATCAACCAAAAAAACAAACACAACAAAAACAATCATAAAAAACAAAACACACACAAAAAAAGCGTCAAAAAAAAAAACAAACACAAAACTTAAAAAAAAATTGTTAAAAAATCATTAAACAAAAAAATTGTCAAAAAACAATCTAAAACAAATTGCCATAATAATAAAAAAAAAAATATTACAAAATTGTCAAAGATAAGAAAAAATTGTTAGCAAAAAAAAACCTGTCAAAAAATTGTTACAAAATTGTCAACAAAAAAAGTGTTACAAAATTGTCAAAAATAAAAATAAAAATTGTCGAAAAAAATTGTTGTTATTTAAAAAACATCTTGTCGAAAATTTGTCAAATTGTAAATCCTTTGTCTATTTGCATGTGTGCAGGTTCAAGATTCAAAGGCTCAAATCCATTATGGTGGTCATGACAAACCCACCTCCAACATTGATTGTAGCATGAAGAAGAACATGACACCATCGTTTATTGTAAAAAAAGGATCACTCCCTTTTGGGCATTTCTATTCTGAAGCACCCTACAAAGGGGCTTATTGTATTACAAATCTATTTTATGACATAATACAATGTTGCATTTTTTGTAATGGTCTCTTTTTCTTTTTCTCAACTGCTCAAGAAATCTTCAACTATAGAAATGAACTCAAAACTGCCTCCTTTTCCCTTTTATAGCTACAAAAGTGGTTGCAAGTGTAGGTGCACGTTTGACGAAGCATACCCAAATGTGAATTCACGGTTGGATACAACCATGCATCCACGGTTATCGAGCACAACCAAAGGCTCTTGCACAGTTCAAAAACAAAAAAAAAATTATCATCATCATCATTTAATAAATAGATGCATCTAATCAACATCATCAGCAACATCATGAAGTGAACCTCGTATTTAGTGAATACCCTACATACCTGGTGGTTGTAGCGACTACTAATCCATGCAATCTATTAGGATGGGTAGTTCACCATAAGGACACTTATTCACAATAATTCAACATCATCACATCTGGTATTAAATCAGCTGGATCCTTCAATCTTTGAAAATAGTGTTGTTTAAGCTAATTTGTACAAGGTTATCATTAAGCCCTTTCCATTGGGTTACAAAGTAGAAAACTTTCAATCACAATTTGGTAATAATGATCCCATAGTGCCTTGTTCCTAATGCCATCTCATTTGGTAGGAATTGTTGTAGTCACATGGGCACCTGAACTCCCAAAGTGATCAATTATTTACCATGATATTTTGCTCATCATTGAAACCAAAGGTAAATTTGCAATGACAACCATTCCAAACTTGGGGTATCTAGTTGATATTCAATGTCATACCCTTGCATACATCACATCCACCTCATTTCATCAATCACATCTAGTCAATTGGCTTGTGGGTTTCATTCTTTACCCATTTTCCAATTGAAGGAGTAAGCAAACAAATCAAAAAATTTAAAGATCATTCACTCCTAAGCATTGAGAATATTTGAGTCCATTTATACATCCAATAAGGATAGATGTCTCTTGTTTTTACATTGCATTATGTTTTACACAAAACAGTACAAAAAGGGGCATCTGTAGACACCAAAACCTAGGTATTTATGTTTTACCATGAAGTGTTGCACATTTCACCCACATTGCACATCACAATCCTCATAATAAAATTATATACCTAAGTCTAAACTTAGGTGTATAAATCTTGCACATTATCCTATTTTTTAGATTTTAATAAATCTAGAAAATTTGCTTAGGATACCTTACCTAATCACTAGACATGTGTCCTAGCCACCACTACCCCTCACCTTTCCACATATCACATACTCATGTCACCCTTGTCCCTTGACATGGGGAATCCCTCACAACTCACTCCACTTACACCTACTCATTAGCCACATCACCCCAGTTAAGTGATACACCTTAGGTGACTCACTATAATTACCCCTTCCATTTGGCAGCCCTGGATTGCCACTTATCAATCCTAGATTACCACTTCCCATTTCCCTCCAAAATCCCAAATTACCTATAAAAGCAACATAATCCCATCAACCAAAGGAGGCTGAGAGAACACATTATTAGGTTGTTGGAATCATGTCAAGGGCTCATATAAATCCTAAGAAAATCAGATACTCAAAGCCTTAGAGTGCCCTTTTAGGAGCTTTCTGCCATCTAGCATCAATCACCTATTCACGATTACATAGTCACAATTGCCCTCCCATGATTTCCTAACCACCCTCCTATGGTTGACCAACCACAACTGTGTGCCTGTAGTTACCCAAAATGTAGAAAAACTCATGAACGACACAAATAAAATCAATATGGTTTTGATTTTGTTAGCAATGCATCTAGATTTAATTTTCTATGTTTTATGCAAATATCAGTTCAAGGGTTTTATTACATTGGTTGTCAATCACATATACAAGTGCTACTAAACCCTTGTTTACTTTGTCATTTGTGTTGGAGACAGGTATTTGGAGAGCTATTGAAGCTAAGAGTGGCCCCACATCCAGGATACAAAAGCCTACTCACCCTTGGAGCTATAGTAGAGGAGCGAAGAACATTTATTCATTGCTAGAGGGTTGAAAGACCACCATCCATAATATTTTATTTAGAAAAGAAAACATTGTAATGAGATTTAGGATCCCCTGTATCAATAATATAAAAAAAAATTATTTGTCACATTACAGTCTCTTCTTTTCATTTTATGTGCTTGGTGTTCAGTTCTTTTTGCTACACAGACGTTGGCATAGTCCAAAATTAATGCACACAAAGAGGCATAATGCATGGTGTAGATGGTTCTAGGAACAAAAATATCAGAGGTTTCCAAGGTATTAAACATTTTACCCAAATATTTATTTGATTGTGCATATTAAAGCTAGAAAGGTTATAAATTTTCTAAAGGGAAAATATTATTTTAAGGAGTTAATTTTGAGAAAGAAAGGAAATTAAATTGAATAATTAAAAAAATAAAGATTGATATTTGAATGAAAAAATAAAAATAATTAAATATTGAAAAAGAAAGAATATTAAATTGAAAAAAAATGAAGAGAAAAATTTGAAGAAAGAAGTTGAAGAATAAAGAAAAAAATGAATTGAAGAATTGTTTGAGGAAAAGAAATTATTAAATTTAGAGATAAAAGGTTTTCTACAAAATATTTAAGAGAATTTATTGAATAAATATATCTTCTAAGACAAATACAAAGATTTTCCTTTCTAAATCTCAACTTTTAAAAGGACCTAACTTTTTTCCATGAAAAAATAATATGATTGAGAAATTTTGGAAAGTTATAAATGGAGAGAAAGACATCCCAAAAGATACAATAGGAAGACTAAAATTTAAAAATGATGATGCAAAGGTTCTTATGTTAATCATATTTGATATATTAGATGAAGCTCAAGCACACATAAGTGAGGCTAAAACTTCAAAAAGCTCCTAGAATAAACTATGCACAATATTTGAGGAAAGGATGGAGTGAGCATTTTACGCTTGCAATCATAGTTATATTCCCTAAAATTTCATGATGAAGAGAGTATAGAACATTTTCTTGGAAGGGCAGTAGAATTAAAATTTAAACTTCAAACTAGGGGGGAGAAAGAGGAAGAAAAAATTCTTGTTCAAGGTATACTAAGAGCACTTCCAGAAATATTTAAAACATTAGTCACTTCTCTTCAAGTGCTAAATAAAACCATATCCTTTGATGAATTGGTCAACATACTCCAAGAATATGAAATAGAAAATCTGGCTAGAGATGAAATAACAAATAATACTCTTATGTCAAATAAAAATGTGCCAAATAATACTGCTTCATCATCTCAATACCAACGTAAATGGAGAAAAACTATTGTCACATATGTAACAAGGACAATCATAAAATAAGTTATTGTAGATATAATTCTCTAAATAAATAGAATCAAATGAATAAACCTTTCCAAAGATACCAACAAATATAATATCAGTCTCAATACCCATCAACACAACAACGATATCTAAAACAAGAAAAAAAAAAAAACAATGTCCAATAAGTACAAGAAATATAAAATATCAATGACAGAGAAAATAAAACAATTCATAGATCCCTCATGAAAAGAATTATAGATTTATATATCCCTGATAATATAAGTACAAAAAATGAAGGTATGGATCAAATTGAGAAACAATGTGACAAATATACAAGCCATTAAAAAATTATCATTAGTAATGACACTGATAATATTTATAGTAAATTAAGAATTATTGAAAAAGAAACAAAAAAAAAAAACATAATCAATGTTGCAAAATATATGAAAAGAACAAACCAAAGTCTTATCAAGAAAATAAAATTGAAGTACATTATATATGGATAAATAAAACAAAATGGAACAAAATTATGAAAATGCTAAAATATTTTTACAAGAAGAAAATAAGTTTGACAAGCATAGATTTGTATCCAAGATGTGAAGGAAAAAAATAAGATATATGTAACAGTTTAATGTGATAGATACAATACCAAAACCTAAAGCGATACAAAGGTTAAAGCAAGAAAACCAAGACTAGAATCAAAGAGTGAGAGCACATGAAGTAAAAAGACCTTTATAACAAATAATTTATTGGTACCTTGTAAATAATTTAGATTAGGGTGTGTTTAATATTTGAGTTTATAGTATGTCATGTAAATAAGTGTGGAGTTATGTATGTGAGATGTCATGTTAGTAAGTGTGAATTATGTGAGTGAAGTGTTATGTTTAGAAGTGAGGAGTTATGAGAAATCATGAGAGACTTTATCTTTATGTAAATATGTGAGATTTATTATTATGTAAGAGAGAAATATGAAGAGTTAGATCTTTTGTGAGTATGAAGAGATGAAGAGTTTATGTAAGTGCAAAGGTCAAGATTCATGTGCATATGGAGAGTAACATGTATGTATATATTTAAGACAAAACCTTGTAATATGTAATAAAAAAAAAATTATTTAGTAGATGTTTATCAATAAAATTTAGTGAGTTTGTTGTTAATTGTTAAGGATTGATTTATGGATGTTATCGAGATATTATTTGATCCTAGATATTGATAAACCTATGAGAATAGTAGTGATTTTCCAACAATAAAGACTCATAGGAAGTAAATAAATATCAAGATGTAATAGCACCGATAATCTCATAAGAAAATTAGATAAACATAAAACTGCATATTTTTTAAACTTCATATTAAAATTAAATTGATAAAAAATAAAATGTAATGGGTTGAAAAAATACAAATTAATTATATCAAGTGGCATCAACTCAACCAGTTAGATTACTCAATATTTCAAGGAGGGGACCCAAGTTCAAATCTTGCCAAAAGATACATGGATAATTTCCAAGCTTTGTTGTAATACCACTATATGATGATAATGTAATATGCGTGGGGCCCGTTTCAATCTCATATAACTCATTGAAAAGAATACAAATTAATTATTATATGATATTAGATAAATTATTTAAATTCCTCAACTTTTAAGGAGAAGACATAGGTTTAAATCTTGCCAAGTGATACATGCATAATAGCCAAGTTGTAATACCACTATGTGGTCATGATGTAATATAGGTGGGACATGTTTCAATCCCATATAATAAATTTTAAAAAAACAAACTAATTAGTAATAGGGAACCTTATAATCCATAAATTTTAGTAGTAAAAATCCAAATCACTAAATTCAAAAACTAAAAACTATATTATATACTAAAAATAATATTACACAACAAAAATTTTAAATAAATTATTTTCAATTTGAAGAAAAGTATGTGACTCTATTTAAAAATTGAACACATGTCGATATCATACTCAAAACTCCTAATCTAACAATAGTTAGGTTGTAGTGAAGTCCTTGGTAGGTATTGATTGCATTCACTAAGTGTGTTTGACGAGATCATTATGTAGAGATAAAGTATTTGTTGGAATTGTATACATGGTTGTGTTTCCCATCATGTACCTACTAATTATTACCACCTATTAAAATTGTTAGTAATTGCATTGTAATTGATGTTATGGATTATTAGACCAATTTTTCGAACTAATGAAAGAGAAAAACTTAACCTTATGTCTACACCAATAAAAATATAACTATATTATTGGATATTATGTTATTAATAATACAACTTGTGGCCCCATGTTGAACATTATATATCCTACTTACATCATGCATAACAATCATCATAGTGTAATCAAATGGAATTAGCTCAAACGGTTAGATTCCTCAACATTCAAGGAGAATATCTAGGTTCAAATACTTCCAAGTGGCACATGGATAATATCCAAGCTTATTGTAATACCATTATGTGGTGATAATGTAATACATGTGGGTCTCGTTTCAATATTGTATAGCCAATTGAAGAAAAAATAATCATCTTATTATTAATATAATTATATTGAAGCAATTAAAATTGAAATGTATTGCTACCAATCATAATATATGACCTTATGGAATTTACTCAGTCATTTCAAGGAAGCTTTTCAGGATATCCCATGGATAGTGGCGGGGGACTTTAATACCCCTCTTTACCCCTCTGATAAAAAATGGGGAGTAGGAATTCCAGCAAGAAGTATAGAGGACTTTCAAGATTTCATCAACAACAACAATTTATTGGATGTCAAATTAAAAAATGCTAAATTTACTTGGAGCAATAGGAGGTCTGGAAATCAACTTATAATGGAAAATCTTGATAGGTTTTTTTTGTCACAGGAAGCAATACAATCTTTTGGGGATGCAAATCTGTTGTCCTTGCCTCGCATTGGGTCTGACCACAACCCGATTTTACTTGAAATTGAAGAGACTCCAAAATTCAAAAGGCCTTTTAGGTTTGAATCTATGTGGATGCACCACCCTGATCTCAGAGACAGAATTTCTCAGTGGTGGCAGCATTCTTGTCAAGGCAGGCCTTCATTCAGATTAGCACAGAAACTTAAAGTGGTGAAAGAAAATCTAAGGATCTGGAATAAAGAAATTTTTGGAAATATTTTTGAAAACAAGAAAGTCATCTCTGAAAGGTTATCAACCATTGAGAAAAAACTTGAAGAGGGATTGCCAGACCCTTCCCTACAGGCAGATGAAAAGAAAGCCCTTCTTGAGTACCATAATGTTTTAGCCTGCGAGGAGACTTTTTGGCGGCAAAAGTCTAGAGCTACCTGGCTAAAAGAAGGTGATGCCAACACAAGATTTTTTCATGCATCTACCTTAAGGAACAGAAGCCACAATAGAATTAAAGAACTTGTTAGAGATGATGGATCATCCCTTTCTAGTCCTAATGAGATCAGAAATGAAGCAGTTTCCTATTTTCAGAATCTTTTAGGAGAAGAACATTTCAGTTACGCCTTAGCTTGAGAATCAATGCTTTACCATATTCCTCATTTAATTTTTGATGACTTGAATGGGGAGTTAATTAAGCCTTTCACGGATGAAGAAATCAAAGAGGCCCTCTTCTCAATGAACCCTGATAAAGCTCCAGGTCCAGACGGGTTTTCACCTCATTTTTTTAGGCTTTTTGGGATATTGTAGGTTTTGATGTATGTGCTACTATCAAGGAATTTCAGTCCACAAAGCATATTCCGAGAAGTTTTAACTCCACTTTTATTGCTTTAATCCCAAAGATTCCTACTCCTAGATCTATGATGGATTTTAGACCTATTAGCCTTTGTAATGTTGTTTATAAAATTTTGACCAAGGCGATTGCAAATAGAATGAGGAAGATCCTTCCTATGTTTATTGATGTTTGTCAAGGCAGTTCAGTCCCTGGAAGGTCCATCCTTGATGGTGTCATAACAGTTCATGAAGCCCTCCATTCGGTAGTCTAGACTAAAAAACCTACTTTTGCTCTCAAGATGGATATGAACAAGGCTTATGACCGCATAAACTGGAGTTTTGTCTCTGCCATTCTTCAGAAATTTGGTTTTCATCATGAATGGATCAAGCTTTTGGAAGGATGTTTTATGAAACCTTGGTTTTTAGTCCTTGTTAATGGTGCTCCTGTTGGATACTTTCAAAGTAAAAGGGGCCTAAGGCAAGGTGACCCTATCTCTCCCATGTTGTTTATCATTGTGGCTGAAGCCCTTGGGAGGACAATCAAAGCTACTGTAATATTGGTCTTATTTCGGGAATTAAAGCATCATCACAAACACGAGCGATTACACATGAACAGGTTTGTGGATGATACTTTGTTGTTAACTCTTGCATCAGTTTTTGAGGCTAAGGTCATAAAACATATTCTAGAGCTATATGAGGATTCTGCGGGGCAAAAGGTAAATTTTTCAAAGAGTAAAATTTATTTCTTTAACACTCCCATTCAGAGGCGGATTAAGATTGCTAGGATTCTTGGATGCTCGGTGTCTACTCTTCCATCCACATACTTAGGCCTTCCTTTATTTACGAGGCGAGCCTACGATTCCATGTGGACTAATGTAATTGAAAGAATTCGAGAGGAAGGTTGGATGGATGGAAAGGGAATTTGTTATCTCAAGGCGGCAAGGCGGTTCTCACCGAGTTTTCCATTCAAACCATCCCTGTCTACTTTCTCTCTATTTTTAAAGCTCCTACAAGTGTCTACACTAAAATTGAACGGATCCAGAAGAGGTTCCTATGGACTGGTTCCGAATCTAAGCGGCGCTTTCACTTGGTGTCCTGGGATAGGGTTTGCAAACCAAGGGAGTTTGGAGGTATTGGGCTAAGGAGAATACAACATTTAAACATGGCCCTCCTGGCCAAACAAGCATGGCGTCTTCTGACAAATGCAAATGCAGAATGGATTACTATAATCAGAAGAAAGTATTTGCAAGAAACTGAATTCTTAAGTTATTCCTTTCCTCCCAGGGGATCAATTTTTTGGAAATCAATCCTTCAAACTAAAAACTTGCTAAGCAAAGGGCTACGTTGGAAACTGGGAAATGGAAGAAACATTGATTTATGGGACCACAAATGGTTAAAGGACTATCCCCTCTCTGCAGACCCCATCCTTTCAACCCTTAGAGCTTGGACAATTGAAGTTTTTGGTACCAAAGTTGCAGATTTTATTACTTTGTCAAACAATAGAAGGGTTTGGAAGCCAATAATGAACAATGATCTACCGAGGGCATCAATAATCCTTGGAGAATGAATTAAGGCAGTCTTTACTCCCTTACGGCATTCTTGAGGACCGACTTATACGGGAAGCTTGGGACAATGGGGAATTTTCTATCAAGGCTGCTTATCGATGCTTATTGATAATGATGAACCTACTTTCCCTCACTTGGAAGTTTGGCCCAAAAGCATTGTTCCGAAGGTTGGGTTTTTTGCATGGTTGGCCATCCAAAATAAGATCCTCACCATGGATAACTTAATAAAAAGAGGTGTGATTGTTGTTAATAGGTGTTATCTTTGTATGTATGAGTGGGAGTCTATTGATCATTTGTTTATGTATTGTAATTTTTCTGTCTCAATCTTGTTAGGTCTGTTACAAGTGTTTCATATTTATTGGGTCCATCCTCAGTCCATTTTTGACTTATTTGTCCAGTGGCCTTCTCCCTTTTTGAATAGGCGTCTTAGGTATATGTGGAAGATCTGCCTTCATCACTACTTGTGGCAGATATGGTTGGAAAGGAATCGTCGGGCCTTCTTGGATAAGGTTTCTCAGTCATCCTCTGTCCTGTCAAAAATTTTAGTATATGCTAATGAGAATGCTTGTTTAGTGCCTGCTGCATCTAGACCTCCAAATCCTTTTGAAGCTTCATTAGGCCAGTCATTAAACTTACCTCTCACTTATGGCCTCAATCATCCTCAAGTCTGTCCTAGAACCATGATCACATGGACCCCACCCCCCTTAGGGTGGATTAAGTTAAATTTTGATGGGGCATCTAGGGGCAACCCAAGTGAAGCTGGGGCTGGTGGCTTACTTAGAGACCACAAGGGTGAGGTGCTTGTAGCTTTTGCTGAACATCTTGGAGCTCAAACTAACAATGTGGCTGAAGCGAGGGCAGTTTGGAGGAGCCTCAAGGTGGCAGAGAATTATCCAGGGAAACTGTTGGTGGAAGGTGATTCTCTTATTATTATAAATCTTCTAAAGAACACTAAGAGAGCTCCTTGGAGATTTGATGACTACATCCACGAAGCAAGGGCTCTAATTCATGATCGACCTGAGGCCATAATTTTGCATACCTTCTGGGAAGCAAACATGGCGGTGATAGGCTGGCAAATGAAGGCATTGTAGCAGCAAATTTGATCACGTGGACTGAAAATCTTCCTCATGCGGTCTCAATGGTGATAGATAATGAAAAATTTTAGATTGGAAGGCTCAAAGTGGATCAATGACAGAAAATGGGGGCATTTTTAAAAATATTTTTTGAACCTTATAATGGCTTTTGTCATATTTGTTTTTTTTGTTCATGTGACTAGTGTTTTTTGCAGCTGGTGGGGCATTGATATAGGTTTTTTATCTACAAATTCATGCATGGGAAACATCCGCTTTGGCCTCAAGTATTTCCCAAGGTGTGTTTGGATTCGATGTCGCAAAAAGGCCCTAGCAAGAAATAACAAAGTGTTGGAGATCCATGACAATGAGGTACCAGACCCCACCATAATAGTCTTGGAGAAGATGACAATTTCATCGACCTCCAACGGTATCAACCAGATTGAAGAGTCTGTACGGCCTCATCGGTGCAGTTGTTGATTTGTGTGATTCTCTAAATCTTCTATTTTATAGCCAGCAGTTCCAGGGGCACAAGGAGTCGAAGGCAAAATCTAAAGATGATGGCAAGGAGGATGATAAGAAGTTAGATGAGGACTACAAGGAAGACTGCTTGGCCTCTTGGCTGTCCATTCTATGGGATGTTTTTTTGACCATATTCTATTATTTTTATATGGGCACAAGCTACTCTGCATGGTGCTTGCATGATTAGTTTTTGTCTTTGTTAGTTCTATTTTGCGTCTTTCTTTTATGATGGCCATAATATTAGGCTTCCATAGTTTAGTTTGGTTGTATTCTGTTGGAAGAGTAGGTCTTGGCCCTTTTTGTTGTCAGTTTAAACTTTTAGGGCTTGGCCTTTGTCCAGTTGGTTAGTGGACCCTATTTTGTAAAATGGTTTTGGGTCAACCAGTTAAAACCCGGTGTTAATTATAATATTCTCTTACTTACCAAAAAAAAAATAATATATGACCTTATGTAAATGTGATATTACAATAGACTATATTACTTCATAGAATATTTTTCAAAATGGCTCTCGAGAAAAGGATTTTTTTTGGAAAATATAATGATTCTTGTGCAACTTGGTCTATAAGGCCCTAACTATAGCAAAACCACATGGGATCAAAATTGGATCTCAAGGACCTTGTGTTAAGAAAGTTGTTTAGGCTCATATAAGAAGATAACAAATTGATCAAATGTTGTAATGAATATTTTGGTAACATTGGAACAAAAACATAAATATTATTTAGATAAATTCAATGGTAATAAAATGAATGATTATTTACCAAAAATCACAAAAACATAAATATTCTCTAGATAAATTCAATGGTAATAAAATGAACGATTCTTTACCAAGAATCACAAAAACGCCAATTGTAGTTTTAGCCCTAACTTTATTGTTTGTTTGTTTGTTTTTTTTTTTTTTTAACATGGTGGAATCGGTAGCCGCCATGAATCCGGGCAGGTTGTCCAACTTTTATGGCCACCACAGTATTATGCGTTATCCGCCCCGGAATCCGCCACACAGATATTCACGCAATCCACTCCTATAACCGCCATGCCACAATCATTTTAAACCTTTTATGCCACTGAAAGCACCAGGAAAGGGACAAGCGTTCAGTCCGACGAGGCCCAAGATTTGAACCTTGGACCTCCGTCCCCTTATGGGTTTGGATGAACCAATTGGTCTACACCTCGGACCTTCCCTAACTCTATTGTTGAAGGTATAATTTATTATCATAATCATGCCCTTATTTATAAATTTATGAGTGTAATGATCACCATCAAATTACTAGAATAATGGATGTATAAATCCTACACTATAGAGGGGGACATGGATCTTTTTTTTTTTTTTTTTTTATATGGTAATGAAACATGCCCCACCAATATTACATCATCACCACAAAGTTGTATTATAATAGTTTGGATATTATCCATGTATCACTTAGCAAGATTCAAACTTGGGTCTCCTCCTTGAATCTTAAGGAATCTAACCGGTTGAGATATTTCTATTTAATGGGGACATATATTTTATGGTGGTATTTAATATTGGTATAGATTGTGCTAGATGTTTTGGAGGAGTATCCTATTTATATAAGCAATCAAGGATTCTTATGAAACCATGACATCTTGATTTCATTCAATTGGAAGAGCTCTTGTTTAAAATCCCTATAACAATTAATTTTTTTTTCCTTTAACCTTTTTGTAATATGAATCCTTAAAAGCTTTAGTATATTCATTAGGAATATACTTGGGAACCTTAAAAATAACCATAGATGGAAAGGTCTTAGCTTATGCTCATATTTATGTAGAGATTTATTTGAGTACACTTTTACTAGAAGCTTTGGATATTAAGGTATGATATTATATTATGAATTAGGCCTTGGAGTATGAATCAATACAATTTATATGTAGAGAGTGCCATAAATATGGATATCTATTATGAGATTATCCTGAGCTACAATAAGTTGTTGCTACTCAAGGGATGAATGAAGAGGAAAATAAAGAGAAAAATCAACATCCATAGATTATATCTAAAAGCAACCCTACTCAATCAAATGTATATGGATTCATTATCATTCACAAAAAAAGGAAAAGGTTAACAAGAACCTAACTACAAATGACCAAGAAGCCCTAATAGGAACATGAATAGATTTCATTTTCTTGGATAAATTCTAGCCAAACCATTATATTAAATATATAATGATCAAGAGTTGGTTGCAAATTTGGATATCCAAGTCTAAAATGGAGAGACAAGGCCAAAACATGAGCAAATCATTGCACACCCTGAGATCGCATAATATAAAGAAGAAAATAAAATGGAAGATAATGTTTCACTCTCATATAAATACTATCATGAGGCCTTTGAGATAGATAAGCCTCTTATTTTAGCTAAGAATCTTATTTATAGTCCATCCTAGTCCTAATTAATTTAATTCCAAGAGAGTAGTTTAGCTTTAATAGTATTGAAAGAGTCCTAGAAACTTAAAATGTTAATATTATAGAATAAATTATGGTTGATGTAAATCTTAATCCAAACATTTGGAAATTATTCTAATGAGAAGTCAACAAAAAAATAAAGAAATAAACTTAAAATATAGTCAAATTTAGTTTAGGAAATTAAACAAAATTGGAATAAAAAATAGATAAAAATGAAGGTAATAAAGTTGGTCATAAAACTAGACGAGAGAAATTCAAGCTAATTGAAAAGCACCTTATATATTCCACTCTCATTCATGCAAATGACATGGCCTTCTCTACCCAAGAAAAAAAAATTACTTCTTGTAATGTTAGAGGGCTAGGTAATAGGCCTAGACAAAATTATGAAAGAAGAATGATTTGAGAATTTGAAACTTTTTCTCTTTTACTTCAAGAGAGAAAAATATCTAAGGAAGTACAGAAAATTTTAGATAGTTTTGGTAAGCATTTAGTTATTCTATCAATATTAGCTAATGGTTTGTTAGGAGGTTTCCTTTGTTTATATGATTCAAAGGAGTTTTATCCAATAAATTTTATAATAAGTAATGGAGGTTTCTCAATAGAGGGAATAATAATGATAAGCAATATAAAAATCTTGATCACTAATTTTTATGTTCCCTAGGAGATTAAAGAGAAAATTAATCTCAGGGATGATATGGATGCTTATAGAAATGTTGCTTCTCCAAGATTCCCCTATATTGTTGGGGGATATCTAAATATAGTATTATCTTTGAATGAATAGAAGAGAGGGGATCAATTTCTCGAATATACAAGCTTTCTTCTTTAACAAAGAGTTAAATTTTTTAGTTCAAGAACATTCCCATGAACAAAGGAATTTACACATGGAACAAATGATAAATTGAAGCACATATTGTTGAATGATTAGATAAGTTTTTTGTTAAAAATTCTTGACTCTCTCATCAATTTAGACTCTTTTATTTTATTCTAGGGGTGTATTTTTACATTATTAACCTATTATTTTGAATATGGAAGGAGATATTAGACCTCAAAATAACCCCTTCATGTTCTAGCAAATATGGTTGAAATAAAAAATACCAGAAAATAAGATTTGGTTATGGTGGAAGGAACGGACACCAAATTATGTAATATTCAAAAAATTAAACTATGTGAAACAAAAATTGGAGCAAAATATCTCTTTTTTAGGTAGTATTACTCAAACAAGAAAAATATTACTAGATGGTTTGGAAAATACCTAATGCTCCATAAAATGTATGATATTACTTGGTTAAATTCATCAACAATCAAGGAGATGATCTAGGTTTGAGTTTTATTAAGTGACACAAGCATACTTTCCAATTTCTTGTAATACCACTATGTAGTCACAATGTAATATAGGTGGAGCTAGTTTCAATCCCATATAACTAATATGAAAAATAATCTCTTTAGTGGAATAACTAGACTTCATAATGCAATGAAGAAAATAAAGCTTCAATAAGAAATTACATGGCAACAAAAGTCTTGATCCAATGGGAAATAGAATGGGGATAAGAATTTTGCTTTGTTTCACCATTTTAAAAAATATCAAAATCAAACAAATGTTTTAAGAGAATTACAAAGAGAGGATTGATCTAGGGTAGTTTCAATAGAATATATTAGACAATAGGTTGTTTTACATTTTTAATATATCTTCAAAAAATTAGATGATAATTAAAAAATGAACAGGAACTTAATTCTAGAATATATTCATTACTCTTAAATAGAACTCTTATCTATATAGGCCTATTTATATGGATGATCTAGAATAGGTTGTCATAAAATGAAAAGGACAAAACTTTAGGTCCATATGAATTTCCTATAGAGTTTTTTAGTCCTTTTAGAATATTTTTAAGTGGGATTTTTTTAAGGGCATCCAAATAATTGAGAACCTCTAAGAAGATTTTGAAGGTTTTAAATAATTTTTTTTAGATTTAATGCCAAAGTAGCTCAAGTTAAGATTTTTCTATATGTAAGACCCATTGCTCTTTGTAACACTATTTACAATATTTCCTCAAAAACAATAGCACATAGTTTAAAAGTGTTATTACCCTTCATTATCTCCTAGTATCATTGTCGATTTTTTCAATGGTGTCAAATTCTAGATGGAATCATTATTATTGATATGCCATCCACTTAATGCAAGCCAAACGCATAAAATCTATGTTTGTAAAAATTTATCTATCCAAACCACAATAAGCTTAAATTTCCTACAAGATATTTTGCTTTGTCAAATTTCACAATACTTTTCAAAAATTAATAGAAACAACACATTACATAGAAATAATAGTAACTCATAAAAAAAACACAATATGAAGGGTGCCAATAGAGACCAAAATAATCTTACTAAAAGAAAATAATAGCACTCTAACCATTTATTAAATGGTTGGTCTTAAGGAGTACCAATACTGAATTACAAATGGCCTTCAAATGAAGGTTAAATAACCAACCTTAAGGTTTATTAATAAAATATTATAATAAAACCATAAAGGAACACAAACTAAGTTGGTTTAAATTCTCTTTACCAAACAACAAAATGATATTGATAATATGCAAGAGGGGCCAAAAGCCCCTAATGAGACATGATTATCATCTCATGGAACATAAGGGGTGCTAATGCCCCATCAAAAAATAGGTGTATTAGGAACCTATGTTTAAGTAATAAACCTGATATTCTTTGTATCTAGGAAACTAAAATGATAAAAGAAGAAGTTTCAAAAACTATGAAAGCAGTTTGGGTAAGATGTGAATGAGATGCTATGGATTTTGAAGGAGTAGCAGGGGGAATTCTAACTTGTTGGAATCCTTATAGAACCTCTTGTGTAACCATTCATAAAACTAGGCATTGGATAGCCTCTTTAGTCACTTTCTACTTTGCAAATATTTGCTTCATCCTTATCAATATCTATGGACCTACAACTTAGTCAGGTAGATTAGAAGTTTGGAGTGGGATTGAAGCTTTTATGAGAAGTAAAGACCAAGTAACCAATTCATGATCATTGGATATTTTAATACCATAACCAAGTTGAACGAAAAATTTAGGGAAAATAGGAAATTGATCCAAAGTATGCAATATTTATTAGCTTTTAATCAAAACAACAATCTATGAAAAGTTGAGTTTGAATAAGACAACTATACTTAGACCAACATGAGAGGCCAGAACCTAATAGTAGAAAAATTAGATAGATGCATTCTCTCATATCAATGGCTTGACGAAGGAACTTGTGTTAAATTAATACCTTAACAAGGATTGTTTCAGATCATTGGCCAATAAGAGTTAAAATGGTGGTAAATAAATTTTAAAAAAATCGTATGTTAAATAGGAGCAAATGTGGGAAGACCATCCACAATTTGTTGATATGATAGCTCAAACATGGAATTATTTATGTAATGATGGGTTGTATGCTCTTCCAAACTAGATTAAAGCTATGACATCTAGATTAAAAGAATGGAACAAGAACACCTTTGGAAATATTTTTGATAATAAAGAAGAACTAAAATATAAACTTTCAAAAATCCTTAAAGGTGATGAAAATAATACAAGCTCGGAGGAAAGGGAGTTGCTTAGTGAATATCATAATATTTTGAGTAAGGAAGAGAAATTCTGGAGATTAAAATCAAGTCATACTTGGTTAAAATAAGGATATAATAATACAAAGTTTTTCATAGGATGGCTATAGTACAAAGAGCATCTTCTAGAATTTTGGATTGAATATTAGAGTGAAATTGGAAAAGAGGTAAAGTTATTTTATCAAAATATTCTAGGTTTAGAGGAGACCAAAGTTCTTAATGATAAAATTCTTCAAGATATTCCTTCAGTTGTAACAAATAAAGATAATAGGAAACTGATGGAGCCTATCACTCTAGAAGACATTCATTTAGATATTTTCTCTTTTAATAAGGATAAATACCTAGGTCCATACGGGCTCTCTGTAGTTTTTTACCAACATAATTGGGATATAGTAAAGGATTATTCATTGGTGGTTGTGAAACAATATAGGGTAAAACAATACATTCCTTATAAAATAAATGCAACTTATCTTACACTAATTCCAAAAAAGAAGGATGCTGAATTGTTTGATTCTTTTAGACCCATAAGCCTATGTAATATGGTATATAAGATTATTTCCAAAGTTATGGAAAATAGATTAAGGCCATTGTTAGACAAAATATTTTAGAAGAGTAAGGAGGATTTATGAAAGGGAGACAAATTCTATATGGGATAATAGTAGCTCATGAAGTTATATATTCAACAACTTCAATAAAAGAGAAAGCTATGATCTTAAAACTTGATATGAGTAAAGCCTATGATAGGGTTAGATGGGATTTTCTTTTTGCATTTTTAGATAAGTTTAGTTTTGGGAAGAATTGGGTTAGATGGATTAAAGCTTGTATCTCTACAATTTATTATTTAGTGTTGGTCAATGTGTTAGTGACATAATATTTTAAAGCCAAGAGAGGCCTTAGACAAGGATATTCTCTATATCCTTATTTGTTCATTATTATGGCAGAAGTTTTGAGTAGGAACTTAAAGAAGGCTTACAAATATGGGCTTATAAGTGGACTTAAGGTTAGTAATAACATCCATAACATCACCCATAAACAGTTTGTAGACTATACAACCCTTTTTGGAAGGGCAAGGATAAATGAGGCCAAAGCTTTGAATAACTTTTTAAAAGAGTACAAAAGAGCTTCAAGGCAAAAAATTAATAGGACTAAATCCAAAATTTACTTCCTTAACACTCCTAATAATTGATGCTAAGAGATATTGATGCTAGGAGGTAATTGAGTAGAAATATAACAACTATGATTATTTTGAGGGGTGCCAAGGATAAATTGATTTGAAATTTGAATAGCTCAGGAGAATACACAACAAGATTTAGATATAATGTTCAACAACAACATAAGAATAATGTCACTGGAATATGGAGAGATATTTGGGATAGCCCAAGCATTCCTAAAGTGAAAATGTTTATTTGGCTAGTAGGTCATAGAAGAATTTTATCCTAGGATAACCTTATGAAAAGGGATTTTCATGGCCCCTCTCAATGTGTTTTTTGTAATAAGGAGGATATTATTGACCATCTCTTGGGACATTGCTCAATAGTTTGGAATCTATGGTAATGGATTCTTAATATGTTTGGTAAATGCATGGTGATGAATAGCAAAATTAAATATTAGTTAAAGCAATGGCAAAGCACTTATAAAAGTGAGGCTCTACAGAAAATACGGGATACATCAAAAGATACAGTAGTTTGGACTATATGGCTAGAAAGGAATAGAAGAATATTTAAAGGAAAGGAAAACAATTTAGAGGTAATAAAAAAGAATATATGTTTATCCATAGAGGAGTCTAAACCAACTTTATCAACTTACCCAACTCCTAATTTGGAAGCAGATAGTCTTGATATATGAAGTCAAGTCGTTAAATGGAATTATGATGTTGGGTACAAGAGAAGCAAAAAT
Organism: Wollemia nobilis; assembly: GCA_028583015.1. Lineage (NCBI taxonomy): Eukaryota > Viridiplantae > Streptophyta > Pinopsida > Araucariales > Araucariaceae > Wollemia > Wollemia nobilis. Next base: position 596,583 of record JAQPPZ010002552.1, read on the forward strand.
AAGGTAAATAATGTAAAGTGGAAACCACCAGATATGGATTGGGTTAAATTGAATTTTTATGGAGCATCTAAAGGAAATCCAAGACCAACAAGAGGAGGAGAAATAACTAGAAATAATAGAGGAGATATTTTATCTCATTATGCTTTCGATAGTGGATTTAAGATAAATAATTAAGCTGAAGCTTGGGCAACTTTAGAAGGGTTAAAAATATATAAATAAAATAAATGGAATAGAGTGTGGATGGAAGGTGATTCTCTCATAGTAATAAATGCAATTTTGAGGAAAACAAAGGCTCCATGGAACATACAAAAAATCATTGTGGAAATTCAATATTTTGATAAAGAGTTTAAATAAATCAGGTTTACACATATATTAAGGGAATGAAACAAATGTGTAGATAATATAGCCAATAGAGAGGTTTTGATTGAGTATCGCGAATGTAAATTCTCCTTTCCATGGTTATAGGAATTAGAAATTAGTTGAAGCTGACAAAAAATGTTGATTGCCTAAATCAATTAATGACTAAGTTTTACTTGAATTTTTTCCATTGGTAATATCTATTTTATTTTGTAACAATAATGTGTTTTCATTTAGACTATTTATTATAATTTTTGTGGTTGTACTTGTGTTTCATGAAGGAAACTAGCAATCTAGATTTGGTAAAGCGGACTATGATAGTGCAATGTTTTGGAAATATTACTCTACTAAGATGCAAGGCATAGATAGTAGAGGTGAAGTTTTGGCATTGTGAAGGCTGCTATAAGAAAATTTCAAGAAATATGTTAAATTCTAGAGTAATTTTATTCAAACAAATATTTGAAAAGATCTAGAAAATGAAAATCAAGAATTTAGACATTTTATGTAAAATGATGTAGGTTTCTAGCTATAGCATCTCAATTGAGATGAGAAGTGTATTTATTTGTAAACTTTCAAGATCTAAATAAGAGATATGTAATTTTTCAAGAGTAAGGGACCCAAGTACAACCCATTATTATCAAGCAAAAATAAAATATATTATAATAAAACCACATACAAGGTGTACAAGGGTCCAAAGGACTACACATAAACATAATACAAAATTCAATCATGGTGCCAAGAAAATATTAATATCATATATTCCAACATCCCCCTTAAGATGAATAGGGGATACAAAGAGATACCCTTATCAGTCATCCCTTATTAAAGAGCACTCTCCTACTCCATGATGCTCTTGTAATCACACAAAAGGTACCTTTAGGAATGACCTTGGTTAGTAGATCTATTATTTGCTCTATAAATAGAATAAAAACTATGTCAAACATCACATATCCATAAATCCCTCACATATAGTGGATCCACACCTTAATATGCTTGGATCACTAATGAAACATTGGATTATGAATAATTTTTATGGAACGTTGATTGTTACAATGAAGTGTAACTAGAAACTACTGAGGAATACACATTTTATTCAAAGTCATGAGCATATATTGGATTTATTTGGTGACCTAATTAGTATATTACTATTTATATTTCACATGAAATTGACCTATAGTGGAATATTGCCTACAACACTAAGAGACTGGTTTAGATCCAAGGTAAAATAAATAATCTTAATAGTAGAGCATTGTTGATCCAAATCATTGACCAATGTGCATCAATTTTTGTATGAAAACTAGAGAAACTCAAAATAGATAGTGAATACCCATTTTGTATGTGCCTTTGATATACTAAAGGATCCTCTTGGTCATTTTCCAATGACTCTCATAGGGTGCCTACATATACCTAAATTAATAGTTTATGATAAATGCAATAGTTGACTAAGTGTGGATAATGTAGAGAAGACCCTAACAATTTATAAATACAAAGTAGCATCCATTAAAGGATTAGTACCATCTACTTTTAGCTTAAAATAAGAAGCAAAGGGTGCCAAAGCAGGTTTGTAATCCTCCATACTGAAGCATTATAGAAGATCTAATGTATACTTAGGTTGATAAATGGTGATTTTAGATGATTATTGATCACTTTGAATCCACAAAAAAATAATGAAAACCCAAGTTTGTATTCTCAAAATTATCATGAAGTTGTGACTTCACCTCCTCGACCAAGGATGTTAATATTTACATGATGAGAATATGGAATGAACCTCTTCCTCTAATATGAATATTTTACCTCAAAATAGTTGCTTCTAAGTTGTACAAACATATTAAATTTAGTGCCAATGATAATTCTAACTATGATTACAAGGATTATTGACAAGAGTAGAACTGATATTGCATATCCAATAATAAAAACATTAAATGAAGGAGACAAAAAATTAAAATAAAAGCGAATACAAAAATTTGGGACAAGAAATATTATTATCACTAGCCTCTTTGAGGGGGCAACCTCTTTATAAAACATTTCAAATATTCTCTAGTCCCATGAGGGTTGCATCCTCCCTTTATATGATATTTATAAGCATAATTTATAACTATTGTATGATAATATTCTTGAATGCATGTTCTATGATAGTTACATACATGATTCCAAGGTAGCTACATACATGATTTTATGACACACCCTCCTACCTCTTTGTAACTTAACATGTGGCCTAATTTACATACTCCATATGGTACAATATCATATGCCAATATGAGTTACATTAATGGGGTACATAACATGACATATCCCTTAGAGAATCATTGTACTCAAAGCTCAAAGGATGGAAACTATTGTTAGAGTTCTTGCAATGGCTCCCACATGACATCTTATGGTTGGAGCCTTTGCCACTATACAATAAATTAAGTGATGTCATGATAGTGAAGATGTCCAGTACTTTGATCAAGGATGGTTGTTGTTTGAAGAAAAATAGATCCTTCTTCATCTAGTTTAGGAAGGACCATCTATAATTGGGTATGCTTTTTCACCACTTCCTTTAGGTAAGACACATGAAATATTGGGTGGATCTTGGATGTTGTTGGCAACTCCAATTTGTAAACAACATTCTATACTCATTGGAGTACCTTATATGGTATGTATAACCTAGGTATCAACTAATGTTGATCCATATATTTTAGGAGCATCTACTTGTAGGGTTGAATATGAAGTAAATCCATGTATCCATCTATAAATTCTCTCTCGGTCTTGTGTTTATTCACCTATTGTTTCTTGTAATTTTGGGTGATTTATAAATTCTATTTCAAGGCAATTAAGACCTCCTACCTTTGAGTGAGTACATTATCAACTAATTTGACCTTTGAGTTGCATAGTAGATAAGGGGTAAGTGTTAGACGTGGTTGGCCATATATTATCTCATACATATTCGTCCTTGTAGCAATATGAAAAGTAGTGTTGTACCACCATTATACTAGGGGAAGCCATTAACTCCACTTGGATTGGTGATTAGAGATAAAATATTGAAGGCATATTTCAAGACATCTATTTGCCACCTTTATCTAACCATTAGTCTATGGGTGATAATATATATATTTAGTTCTATTTTCTATATGCAATGGAGTTCCTCTGAAAACTTACAAATGAACACATTGTTATGGTTACTAACTATGGAGTGCAAGATTTCATGGAGCTAAAAGATATAATCAATGAAAATTTATGGCATTGTTCTTACAATATAAGGATGACCTAAGGAAAAAAAATTAAGCATACTTTGTCAACCTATCCATAATCACCATGATAACAAATTTTCTATTGGATAGAGGGAGCCCTTTAATTAATTTCATGGAAATATATGTCCATGGTAACTCTAGAATATGTAAAAGTTGAAGCAAACCTAGTGTTTTGATTGTTTTCTATTTTTGGCATTTGTAAGTATCACAGACATCCATAAATTGTTTTACATTAGACTTCAACCTAGGCCAATAAAATTGTATTTGGCCCATTCATATATTCACAAGAAGCCAGTGTGTCCCCCTATTATAAAATAATGAAGCTTTTTCAAAACCTAGGAGCTAAATTCTAGAGTGGATGGAATAGCAATCCTCTTATTGTAGTGCAATGCCCCTTCCTTTCATGTATAGTTAGGATGATCCCTTGTTGTTGTCTATAGATATTGAATGATTATTGCAAGTGTGGGGTCACCTTGTTATTCTGACTTGAGCACCTCTAGCCAATCAACCTAGAGGATGGATACTACATAAAGAGTATCCCATGTTTTTGGAAGTCTAGAAAGGAAATATACTACCACATTCTCCTTTATCTTGTAGTAGAATATATCATAGTCATAACCTAAGAGCTTAGTGGCCCAATTTTATTATTCATGGAAATAAATCCTCTACTCTAAGAGATACTTTAGGCTACAATGATTTATCTTGATGATGAAATACCACTCTAACAAGTATGGTTACCAATGGAGGACTACACAAATGATAGCCATCATTTCCTTCTCATAAGTTGATTTTGACAATTTTTTCTCTGATAATACCTTGCTTATGAATGCAAGGGTTATGCCTTCTTGCATGAATGCAAACCCCAACCCAACCCTTGATGCATTACTCTCTATTACAAATATCTTGGGAAAATTAGGTGTTGCCAAAACTGGTGAATGGCACATAGTATTTTTCAAAGTAAAAAGGGTCTATTTTGCTTCACTATTCCATGAAAATACGTCCTTTCAAAGCATAACTATCAAGGGTACTACAATCTTATATAATCCTTGATGAATTTATGATAGCATCCTATGAGTATGAGGAATCCCAAGAGGCTCTTCAACATTTTGGGTTTAGGCCATTTCTTCATGGCCTTTATCTTTGTATGGTCCATGGGCAAAACATATCTATCCATAATGTGCCCCAAATATTCCACATCTATTGCACTAAAAATACACTTAGATTGCTTGAAATATAACTAATTTTACTATTGAAGATCAAATAACTAGTCAACATGTTGAAGGTGTTCTTCCCATGTCTTACGATATACTATAATATCATCAAAAAAGAACAATGTAAACTTTCATAGATATGGCTTGAGATACCTATTTATTAGATCTTGAAAATTTGACAGTGTATTGGTGAGACCATAAGGTATAACCAAGAACTCGTAGTGCCTCTCATGAGTAATAAAATTCATTTTGACTATGTCCTTCCCATGGATGTAAATCTAATTATACCCTAACCTAAGATACAATTTGGTAAAATAATGAGCACCATGCACCTCATCCAATAAGTCATGAATCACTGGGATTGGAAACTTATCCTTGATGGTGATATTTTTGAGTTCATAAAAGTCCACACATTCTCCATGATTCATCCTTATTTCATACCAATAAGACTAGGGTCAAGAAATAAATCATGCTTGGGAAAATTAGTACTACTTCCAATAATTCTTTCATCATCTTCTCAATCACATTCTTCTAATGATAGGTGTACTTATATGGCCAAATATTTGTGGGCCAACTCTGTCATACCAAGTTAATCTTATGGTCCTATGGTCAACTAGGAGGTAATTGTTTAGGCTCATTTAAGACCTTTTAATTCTTGGTTAGAATGGCTAACAATTTTGAAGGCACATTTTCATCCTATATAGCACATAGTTGCATTTGGAAAAATCTACCAACTATTACCTTGTGATCCTTCTTCACCATTCATTGTGTTTGATGGGATGCTATGACCTTAAATTATACATTGTTTATTCCTTGGATGATATCTTTTTTATTGTTGATAGTGAACTGAATCCAAAGTTTTAAGAAGTCCCACAAAACCAACCCCAAAGTTCTCAGGTAGGGAAAACCCAACATAATATTCATGCCTCCTAATGGAACTATGTAGATATCGGTTTAAAAGTGGTATTTGCCTATGAATATGTGAATATTCCAACACTATCTATTACAAGTCATGATATCCTTGTTACAAGTCATGAATATTTGATCATAGCTATAGATAAACCAATCCACTCTTTTGTCTACACTAGGATCAATAAAGATGTGTGTGCTACCAAAGTCCAATAGTATTAAGACCTTGTGCCCTTTGATAAAACCTTGAACTATCATGCATTGGGGTGTTGATATTTCTATAATAGAATTCAAAGAAAATGTAGTAATTTATTCTATGGATATATTGGATGAGAGTTCTTCATCCACTAATTCTAATTACTCTTCAATTAAATCTATAAATCCATCCTTCGTGTCTATATAATAAGATAAAGTAGTGCTCATATCATTTTACATTTGTGTCCCATGGCCCATTTTTCATCATAGTTATAATAAAGTCCCTTGGCCTTATTATTGGTCGTATCCTCTAGTGTTAGCCTCTTGACTATTGAAGCATTTGGAGCATTATTGTTTATGGGTGTATAAGTTTTATTGTATAAAGTTGATGATTTGGAGACCATATGTTGGGCATTCCATTTACTTTCTACAAGATTAGCTAGCTTTATTGCATTCATGTATGTGGTCAGTTTGAGAATTTGTACCTCAGTTCTAAATTCTTATTTAATCCCACTGATGAAATAACTCCTAAAGAAGACATCTACAAGACCTTCAATTATGTTGGATAGATTTTAAAAATTCATAGTGTACTAGGGTATTATACTTGTTTGTTAGAGCTTGGTGAGGGCTCCATTAAATTCTTCAAACTCTGATAGCCAAAATTGATAAAGAATTTCATTCTTGAATTACGTCCACACAATATTTGGTACTTATTTTCACAACCATTAAAACCGATGGAGTGCTTCAAGGTCAAAATAAAATATGGCCACAAAAATCCATTGGTTGATGGGTGTTTCATATAATTTATACCATTACTCAAATTTAATTAACTAGCTTTGTGGATTGATCCCATAAAACTTGGAAATATCTATTTTATGATGTTTGTGGTTCATGCCTCAATTATTCCCTAATTGCTTATAGTTTTCCTTAGTAAAGGACCTATAAAAATTTATCTTGTCAAGAGCTTTCCCTTTCTGACCTTTGGGACTATTTTTAGCATATCCATCAAAATTTAGATTTTTAAGCCTAAGCACTTCAATGTCTTGAACCATTGATTCCTACACATGCTTAAAGTCTACTACCATGTTAGTAAGGTAAGACACCTGAGCATTAAACTCACCTAAGATATCCAACTTAGTAAGTTGTTCCTCCATCTTATGCATTTTGGATTTCATTCCTTAAGTGTAGATCTCTAGTAGCATTTACTAAAAATAGAATTGTTATTTTTAGTAAGGGTCCTAAAAAAGCGTATGGGTGTTATATACCAAAATTATCATGTCAAAAAGACAATCAAAATGGCCTTATACCACATATTGACAATTTTAGGGTCCTCAAAAAATGTATGGGTGCTATATACCAAAATGATCAGCTAAAAAGACAATTGAAACGGGTTATACCACCAAATGATGATTTTTGGTTGTTCCAAATTTTTTTACTAGATAGTGGTTTTGAGTTTGTGTATATTCCTAAAAATGATCTTAAATTAGAAATAAACTTAGTTGTGTCTGTATTGTCCCCAATTGGATTTTCTTTAGTTTTTATTCCATTGTATTTTCAAGCTTATATAATTATGAATTACCATACATAAAAATAAGGGAGGTAATCTAGGTTGATGTGTGTGCACTTTTCATAGCCCTATGATATATCGCAGTAATAGTACATGAGGGTAATCTTCTCAAGTGTTGTTATCAATGCTCTATGGATGATTACACGATTGATTCAATTGGATTCCTATGGTGAAGGTTTGTCTTAGGGTTCTTAATAATGGTATATTTATATACACAAGGTATATGAGAGCTCAAACCAATGCACACATGTTGTCTAAGTTCTGGGTTTTAGAGTCTGATCACCCCTCACTTCACTAGAAGCTTTATGGGCAATCTAGCTTAGCTAAAAATAAAATCTCCTCTACGTTATTTAAAAAAAATTGAAATACAATTTCTTACCTATAGATATAAGCTTAAAAGATAAAATTTACTCACAACAAAATCTTACGATAACCTAGAAAGGACTTTGATACCACTTGGAATCAATATCTTCCTCTTATGTGAATATTTCACCTTAAAATTCCTATTTCTAAGTTGTACTAAGACAAGAAATGTAGTGTCAATGATAATTCTATTCAAGGGGTAAACTCCTTACAAAATAGTTCAAATCTTCTCCAGTCTCGAGGGTTACATCCTTCCTTTTTAATAATATTTACAACCATATTGTTTTACTATATTATGACAATATTCTTGACTCCATATTCTATGATAATTACATACATGATTCCAAGGCAGATACATATATGATTCAAACGCAATTATATACATGATTCTATGACACACACTCCTACCTATTTATAACTTAACATGTGGCCCACTTTACATACTCCATATGGTACAATATCATATTCGAATATGAGTTACATTCATGGGGTATGTAATAGAAAATTATCAAATATAATGCAATCACCAAAGTTTAATCATATTGATGCATGATCTCGATATCATGTTGTACCTCATATTGCTTCATCCTATAATTGAGAAATAAGGAAAGTGTTTTCTCATGCCAAGTATGAGGAGTCTACTTGATCCCATACAAGGATCACTTTGGACCATATACCAAAGGAGTAGGTCCATAAAGCTCAAAACTGGGTGATCTCCTCTTAAAGCTCACCATGAATAAATACACTCCTCACATTCATCTGATGTACCTCCCAATCATAACATATAACTATTAGAAAGAATAATCCAAATAAAGTAGTCAATCTTGATAATTAGAGCAAAGGTCTCTAAGTAGTCAATTCCGTATTTATTATAGAATCCCTTATAAACAAGGTGTATCTTATGCTTCTCCACTTGATCATCTAAAGTATACTTGGAGTTATAGACCCATTTATATCCAATAATATTATATCCTCATAATAAGGGAACAATATTCCATGTGTAATGTTTCATTTATGACTCATATTTATGAGCATAACATCCTTTCACTTTGAACAACTCTTGAACTAATAATAACTAAGGGGTTTTCTATAATTATCATCCCTTAAAATTAAGGGCTAAGAGAGATCCTTTTTATGACACTCCTAAGAGAGAATGGGTTGAGAATCCATAGAAATATTTTGGACCAACTTGAGTATTGGAAAAATCATGGAATATTGTGGCACATCCTATGGAGAAGCAACATCAAAATCTTGTATTGAAGTATCTAATCCAAACTCACCATCCATCTCAACAGCCATCATAATCACACAAGGCATAGGGATCAAGCTCATTCACTCTAGGATATAGAATTGTAGGTTCAAGAAAAAATATAAAGAAAGATAAGTTAGATTAGAAGTTCCTACTAAAGTGTCTTTATTGGAAGGTTAAGAAGCTAGAACAACTAGAATGATGATAATGAGAATTTTTGAGAGAACAAAAATCACTAAAGAAGGTATGAAAGAAAAGTCTTTGGCTAAAAGAACAAGGCCAAATGAAGTAGATGGAAGAAACTTGTCAACAAATAAATCTATCTAAATGAAAATATTTTGATTTTTTGGATCATACAAGTGATAAGCCTTAGAGGCGATAGAATACCCCACAAAAATATAGTGATGGCTCTTCAAACCCAACTTCTCCCATTTATCTTTAGAAATATGAGTACATGTAGTGGATCCAAAGATATAGAAGTGATACATATTAGGCTTGTAGCATATCAATTTCTTAAGAGGATTTATACCATAAATAACTTGATTCAAAGTCTTATTAATTATATACATTACACATGTTATTACTTTATCCCAAAACTTAGAGTTTATCAACATGGAATGCAATATACATCTATCCATCTCCATAATAACCCTATTTTTCTCCTCAGCCACCCCATTTTGTTCAAGGATATTATGAACAATCCTCTAAAAAGATATGCCATGAAGAAATAAAATATCAACAAAGGCATGACTCGCATACTTACCTCCTCCATATATCTACAAGCACTTGATTTTACTTTCAAATTGGTTCTTCATAAGAGTAATAAGGTCTTTAAACTTCCCAAAACTATTTATATTTGGTATGAATGATGTATAAACAATCATACCTATAGAAATCATCAATAAAGCTAAGAAATTACTTATTTATAGAAATATATGGTGCCCCTATGGATCCTCCAATATCACTATGGATGATCTCCAAGGGTCATGTGGCATGTCTAATAGTTCTTTATGGTAAGGACTCTCAATGATGCTTTCACAAGATGAACACCACTAGAAGGAGAAACAAGAGGAAGACCAATAACTAACTCATGTCAACTCATATACCTCAAGGATCCATAGCCAAGATACCCAACTTTATGATGCCATCACTTGCTAATCTCATAATTCTCTACCAACATAATAATAAAGTCTCTCTTGCCAAAGGAGGAATAATAAGGTAAAACGTAAAGTAGTTTTTAATATCCACAAGACCATATTCCATATGAGACAACCCTTATAGAGGATGTTATTTATCCAATATATTTTTATCCAACCAAACTCTTATTAGAAAAGTATGGTGTACAACTCTACCTCCCATTGGATTCAAACCTTGAACCTCCTATCCAGAGTTCCAAACTATTCCCATTAGACCCATTCAATTTTTACATCACCAAACTTATACATATGATTGGACTCATCACAATACCCTAAGGTAGGTTGTGAAGCCATTTTCAATATACTCAATCACCCATTAATATTACTAAAAATCAATATTCTTGTTCATGTGAGTGATGCAATAGATGGAATAAATATTGGGGCCTACATTAGGAACATGGAGAACTTTATCAAATGAAGATGAACCAATTGTTATCTCACCACATCTAGACACCTATAAGAAGTAACAATACCTAATAACCACTCTCTATTTTGAATATTGTATGTTGTAGTCATGCAAGAGGTATGATGCTTCACCATCTCTTGAGTTGCTCATAAACTTGCAATCCACTTTTTAGAAGATGTGGATGTCTAATATGTTTAAAAAATAGCTATGTGCCTATGAGGTTTCACCATCATGATTGTCTTCACCCTTAGCATAGAAAAGTGTAACATAAATATCCCTTTTTGGATGCATCTTCAAGTTCTTAATATGCAACTCACAAAACTTGCCTTGCCTCCTTCCTTATTACAAAAAGAGAAAATAGGCTTCTTGGTTTCTTTATTTTCTTTCTTTAGCTTTTTGAAAACTTTTTTTTTCACCATTTCCTTTGCATTATAAGCTTGAATAGTGAGAGAACAAATTTATATCTCTATCTTTGAGCCTTATAGTGAACAAGGTATTTGAACATATCATCAATATAAGTAGGTGTAGCATTGAGAAAGCACGCTTAAAGCATCATAAATACAATTATAATCATATTATAAGTTTTAGATCTAATGTTGAACATAATATTGACAAAATTAATAGTCTCCTTTTCATTTTCACCTTATTTTGTAATGTGAATGTCCTTTTGCAACTTCTTGAACCAGGTTTTGTACTCATATATGATATCAATGCTATCCATATTCAATGTAGCAAGCTCTATCTCCAATATATTGACTTGTATAGAGTCAACAATCACATGTAGTTTATAAATTATTCAATAGATCCTTTGAATTTGAGGTATTGTTGATATGGGTGTCAAACATCTTGTCAAAATAAAGTGTAATAACACCAATAGCCTTATCCTTCTTATATTTGAACAAATAATTTAAATCATCAAAATCATATGGGTAGAGGGATCTCATTCACATATTTTATGAGTCCCTTACTTTAAAGTAGAGCTTCAATCTTGATTTTTTAGGTGGGATAGTCAAGTCCATTGAGCAAGGGCACATGTTGATCCATGGAATTCCTACCAAAATACAATCTTGTATTTATAGTTATCATAAAAAAAATATGGCCATTAAAAATAACTCAATCAATCATATCATATACATAAAAATAGGTTCAAAATATTTTTGTTTGTAAAATTTATGGCCTCCATATTTTTAGCCCAAAAATTGCACAAAATGCCACCAAAACCTTTTAAATATTAAGAAAAGTATATGTGCCTTTAGTGAGATGCCAAGTATACAGTGATCGATGTACCACTAGGATAGTATAATAGTGAACTAACTACCACCAAGAGTCATTGATCTATGCAAAGTGGTACCACTAGGATTTTGACTATGCAAGCCACTAGACAGGGAATTGATGAATGATAAAAAATCGCGTCTTTTAGATCTAAGAAAAACACTTGTACACCACATCTAGTACCGACTCTATAGAGATATATTCAAGTATATTGATTATATGCCATTATATGATTGATCAATATCATTTTTACAAACATAAGTTATCCTCCATATTACACAATTTTTCCATGTTGACCATTACCACATCAACCATTGCCACATAGGCCATTTGTGCCATGTCATCAAGAATCAACTAATATTTTTTAAAATTATGGGAAATAGAATCAAACCCTAAACCTCTTGTGGCCCAAGCCTTAATATACCCTACACTTTTCATATTTTGCATCTTTGAGAAACAAAGATAATTTTTCCTTTAAAACATTTGATATTTCCTTCTTTCCATCAAAATCATCTATCAAATTCTGGGAATAAAACTTCAGTTTGTCCACCATTTTCTTGCTATCTTCATTAAATGTATTTCTAATAATTTCTTCCATAATAATAAAATTTTGTAATTCAATGATTCAATTATATTAAAATTGAAATCCTTTTTTCTCTTGTGTTAATCAAATTGTAATTTTAAAATTTTAAAATTCTTCTTTTTCAAAAATAAAATTTCAAATTTAAAAATTTCAAAGTTAAAACTTTTATCTCCCTAGTAATTAAATTTTCAAATTCTTCAATTTTCAAATATTTCTAAATCTTATAAATCTTCAAATTTCTTAAACTTCAAAATTTTCAATTCAATCTTCAAATTTTCTAAATTCTTCTACCTTCTAATTCTTCAAATTTTCAAATTTCAAAATTTTCAATTTGGAGTAGAAAACCTTATCTCTCCAAAATTCTATTTTTATATTTTCAAAAATCAAATAAATTGCAAAAACTTATTTGCAAATAATAAAATTTTCAAATTTAAAAAATATGGTAGAAGCCCATATAACTCCCACTTAAATAATAGCATAAACCTGAAAGCCTTTTATCTCCCTCATATATTAATCCTAAGTTTCAAAAAACTTTTGCAAACCATAACTAAGGAATAATAATCTATAATCATGGTAATTCTTACCTCAACCTTGGAAAATTTGAGAGAAATATGCTCATGTTCAACAACTTATAGTTGATTCGAAGACTTTTCTTTGTAATGCCTATGCAGTATTCAATGCTATTGAATTTGAACGTTTCAATGCAATAATAAATACTTTTGAATGTTCTAGTTCATTACTTTTAGCCTATGGAAACAGAAAAATAATTATGAGTTATTCAAACCTTTCAATTTTCTATTATATGCTCTAAACGATTCTATTCTCTAGAGCTCTCAAAATTTAGAATGTTGAAGTCCAATTTTTGGTTCAGTTGATGGCTCTTAGCTTCTGTCCTTGTCTAGTAATGCTTTTATTAATGACTCTCTATCTTTATCTAGTAATGATTTGGCTCTATGACTCTCTATGTCTCTATCAAGTAATGCTTCAATTGATGGTTCTCTATGTCTATCTGATAATGCTTTAGCTTTATGGTTGATGGCACTAGGCTTCTGTCTAACAACTATTAGGTTTTTGTATGAAAACTCTTTGAATGATGGCACTAAACTTCTATCCAGCATCTCTTTGACTGATGGCACTAGGCTCTATTAGGTGACATTGAATATTCTATCCTTTGTTCAACAACATAGTGGTTGGATGTACTATGACTTTGTCCAAGAACACTTTAATTTAATGCACTATGATTATGTCTGGTAAAAGTTTGGCTAAATATGTTGTACTTCACTTGGCTGGAGATGCAATGCTTCTCTCTCAGAAATAATTTTGGATGGAGGCATAACTTTCTCAACCTTATAATATAATCACTTATGGTGCTTTTTTCCATATATAACACTCTTGGAGCTTAAATATCTTTTCTTAAAAAAATTTCTTTTATGGTTTAGATCTTCTTTTTGATATTATTGCTTTTATAGTACTCTTGATGCTTAACAAATTTTCTTAATCCTTTTAAATACCTTCAACTCTTCTTCTTTTTTGCCTTATCAAGAACTTCCAATACTTTGATTTATATAAAAATATCTATGAGGATTCTTTCTCCTAAAAAAGTATCTTATAGTTATTGGACCTTCATCCAATGCAATATATATATATATAAGGATTTTCTATCTTTTTATAGTTTTCCTTTAATGGTGGTTTTAAACCATTATAATCTTTTATATGAATATCCTCTTATCTAGATAATCCAAATCAAGGTGACTTTAAATGTCTTCTCATGTCCAACTTTCTTTAGAGTTGGCCCTTAACCTTTTTAGATGAGTCCTTGTCTTCACAGGTTCATGGATAGACTCTGAAATGTAAATTAGGATGAATTTTGTCCCCTTAATATCTACTTTGCAATCCTTAAAATGGAATCTGAGTCTTCACTCCCTTACATGTGGAAATACTTTGGTTGAGGACCTTCTCCAATATCAATTGATCAATTTGCAAATTTAAAATTTGCAACAATCACATTGAAGTCTTCCTTCAATGGAAATAATAATAGGGACTACTTGCAGTAGCTCCAAATATTATAGTGACTAGCTCTAAGCTCTGATACCATTATTAGATTTTAATCCAAATTATCTCAGGTCCTAGTATATTTCAACCACTATATCTTAGGTACCAATATATATAATCAAGAGAAATCAAAATATCTTATAGCCAATATAAATTATAATAAAATTCAAACTAATATCAAATATGAATATAAATGGCTAAAATAATTCATGTAATAGCATGAAGAATACTTATAATAGAATTGTTTAAAATATGTATACAAGCTTTAATATTATAAATGGTTGATATGGTGACCTCTTTTAGACCATTTGACAATACATTATATGAAGTTTTGTCTCCATAATATAGACATAGAAAGGTGACTCTTCAATACTTGACTATTTCACTCCTCACACATCCAAGAGTTGTAACCTTTTCTACTCTTTACATAAGATAAGACTCTCATGTCCTTTGGCTTCTCATCTTGCCACTTGTATACAAGACTCTTGATTGCACACTTAACTCTATGACATTTGCACACTTCTATATGACACTTACACTTCTACATGCACTCCTAATACATGACACTTGTGCACATCCTCACATTATATATTTGCACATTTACATACATGACACTTGTGCACTTTCTCTCATTACACATTTACATGACACTTGTGCATATCTTGCACATTACATGCTTGCACTCTTACTTACATCACACTTCTGCATATCCTGCACATAAACACTTACATAAAGGGAAATATAAATCACTCACATAAAATATAGAATCAAAGCCCTAATTTATTACATATTTATATTTGTACTATAAAGGTACCATGGAGCTACATTATCATGTACCAAATAATGTAATATTATGTAACAAAGTGTACCTTGATGAGGGTGCAAACTACCATTAAATGAAAGCCTCCTATGCAATACAAATAAATGTAGATTCTCTTCCCAAGGGATGCACCAATTTGTACCACCCTCCAATAGAATATTTGAAGAAAATATTTTTTTTAATTCAAATTTTTACAAGAAGGGAGGAAAAGTAGAAAATCTAATGCAAACAAAAGAATACGTTGAGGTAAAATGGAAAAAAGTGCTAATATTCCTTAAAATTTTACAAAAAATCTAAAAATGCTAACAATTTATACATACTTGTTATGATTTATGCAATATATTTTTTTATCAAATGCAATTGATCAAGTCATCCTGTCTCATCAATGTAGAAAAAAGTTGTCAAATCATTTTAGTAACTTTATCAAGTGTCTTGAAAGTCTTTCTTGTGCACAAATGTTTATTTAGGACTTCTCTCACATATAGGGGTTGCCAAAAAATATTCAATCTCATATTTCTACTTTGACAATCATACAAACTGTCCTCTCATCTGGGTTGCATTGATACCAAAAAATTTAATGCAAAAAAGAAATAGATATTTTTTAAATCCATAAAAGATAAGTGAGGATTTCAAATATTCTCAAAAAAAATATTCTAGTAGTTAGGGTACCTATCTATCAAGAAAGACAAAATAGATTGAATGTTAAGATAGGAGAGAAGAATCTATAAGTAAATTTTATTATAAAGCAAAAAATCTATTACAACATAGTAAGATCATCACAATCCAAGTCCACTTAGGGTATTAGCATACAAACCCTAAAAAATAAGTGTCAATAACACAAAGCTTCTGAAGAACACAAGCTTATACTGAGAGGGAGGGTGAATAGTATAAGACCACTTTTTACTTTTCTTTTTCAATCAACATTATGCAATGTATAGATAGCAATATCAATAGTAGTAATCAAAGCAATGCACAAATCACCACACACAATAGAGACAACAAATTTATGTGGTTCACCCAATGTGGGATACTCCACGGATAAAATATTTTACTAAAATTTTCTCAATAAATATCTTGGGAATCCTTTCCCTATTAAATTTTTTATGGACCTATGTCCAAAGGAGACACCAATCCCCTTAATCAAGTTAGTAGATCTCTATCCACATGAGACACCAATCTCCTAACTCTGCTCTGGTTGTTGATCCTCTAGAAGACCTCTGCCCCCACTACCCTTAGAAAATGGAACTCTATCCATAGAAGACACATTTCCTCTATGCTCTGGATGGAGACCACTGTCTTTAACTCTGTCACCTCCAGAATCTCTGTCTCAAATTTGCACTAAACATAGTCCTTCGATCTAGCACACATTTATCCTTAATATCTGTCTCTAGTTTGGTACAAATCTATCCTCAAATTTGCACCAAAATTTGCCCTTGAATCTATACTAAACACAGTCCCTCGGTCTAGCACAAATCTATCCTCAATATCTATCCTCAATCCTTAACTCAAAGCTTGAATCAATCTCAAATCAACTCTACTATATTTGCCCCAAATCTTAACTCAAGGTTTGAACAAATAAATCAATAAACTCTGCTCACAAGCCTTCATAAAGACTTGTCTCAAATCTACCTTCTAAGCTTCCACAAAATTTCATGCTAATTTTTTCCTCAAGTCCTCTCTAGAACTTGTCCAATCTACTCAATAAGTCCTCACAAGAACTTATCCAAATCTTCTCTCAATATGTATTGTAAACTTCTACAAAAGCTTACTCAAATCTGTCCACAAGTCTTCTCAAAGACTTACCCCAAAATATTTTCAACAAGTCCACACTAGAACTTGTCCAATCTCATAGAAACATAAAGAGAATTGTTAGAGACTCAATATTCTCTACACTCATCACAATGCTTAATTACTTTCAATCACTCTCTTAGAAACATATAGAGAATTTTTAGAGACTCAATATGCTTCACATTCATCTCAATACTCAATCACTTTCAATCACTCTATTAGAAACATATAGAGAATTGTTAGAGACTCAATATGCTTCACATTCACCTCAATACTCAAACACTTTCAATCACTCTTTTATCACAGAAACATATAGAGAATTGTTAGAGACTCAATATGTTTCACACTCATCAACTCTCAATCTCTTTCTCAAATCAATTTAGGATATAGAATAATTTATTTCATAGAACTTGAACAATCAACTCACACATCCACTTGACTAGGCTTAACCAACTCAACCAATCACTCAATGAAATAATCCTTGCTCACAAACCCTAGTCCAAGCATATGAACATTTACTCAAAATGTTTCCAACAATGCTTATCAATCAATCTCACATAACAATGATACTCATGTTCTTTGCAAACCCTAGTTCAAGTTCCTCACTCAATCAATCACTTCAACAACAATGCTTATAAACCAATCTCACATATAGCTCAACAACTCAATAAGGAAATAAAATTAAATATTTTTCACTCCAAACTTGTTTTCCAAAAAACAATCAATCAACTCAACTATGGAAGAATGTGCCCATACCTTTTTCTTGATGATGAAGGAACCTCAAAAATTTGCCACAACCACAAACACTTCTTTTTTAAGCTCAAATAAGTTATAAGATGATAAACTCTCTCAAATATACAATGCAAATATCAAAACATACATACACCTTGTCACTCCATCTTAAATAAAGCATCCATCAACATATACAAAAATAATTGACCAAATACACCTTATAATCTCCTAGTTAAAATAATATCCAACAATCAAAATAACTCAATGGCAAGAAGTCCTCTCAAAATCTAACCAACACTTTAATCCACTTATTTCTCCAATTACTCAAAATAATGACCAAATAAAATACCTTTTATTTACCTCTTTTAACTCCCTATAATCTTATGTCAAACCTTAGGCATTATAAAATATAACAAAAATTTATTACCTCCACCTTGGTGAGACTTGAACCCTTGACGCTGCCTCCCTATGCATCCTAGTCGTGGTCTTGGTTGTTGTGTGCGCTAGGCTCTCATTTAAGGAGAAAAGAGCACAACGTGTTCTATATTCCTTCCCTTTTGCACCTAAGCCAAAAACCCACGTGTCCCTTCCTTCGATGCTTCAAACACAACACACCAAAATGTTGCTACCATAAATTTATCATGGGTCACTCCGCGCCCAAACACCTTAGCCCTTGACCACTTACCACTAGACCACGCTGCCTAGGTTGATATGGGATTTTAGCCCTTGATGATCTTATCCCCTTTCATTGGCGCCTAAGACAAGAATCTTGTCTTCTTCCTTGCACAAATTCTCTTCAACACACGCTTGCCTCTTTCTCTTGTTCGAATGAAGGATAATTCGAATGCCACTAAGGCATATAGTTTATATATCATTGCCACCTTTAAACTTGAATGTCGATGCAAATTTAATTACCTTGCAACCCTAACCTTCGGGTAATTATAATTTAATTAATAATAACATTATTATAATTAACTTATAATTAGGTCCGAGGTGTAAACCAATTGGTTCATCCAAACCCCATAATGTGAGACAAGCAAAGTCTCCCCAAGATCGAAGAATGCTCCACAAGATCAATCACACATAAAAGAGGTAAACCCACAACACAAATATTGAGTGGTAAAACCCTACTTCAAATGAAGAAGGGAAACATCCACTATGAAGCTCACTATATTACTCAATGATTCAACAGTACAAGAATGCTTCAATGTTATGCAACAATATGCATCAACATAAACTACAACACAAGTCAATATGACAAGATATGATCATATGTAGTAGAAAACACCCCTATTTAAAGAGAAGCTTTTCTACTACAACCCTAAATCTTATCACAATCTATCAAATATTAGAAAGTGCTTTAGTTACTTTCTAATTTTATCACAATCTAATCTTTGAGATATGTGATAAGTGGCATCTATCAAATATTAGAAAGTGATTAGTTACTTTCTAATATTTGCTAGAAAAGGGAAATAACTTTTTCCCAAGAAATTAAATATTCCTAGCACCCTTAATTTATTTATTAATTGGGTGGGAATATTTTACATAAGATAGAATTATATTCTAATTCAAATATTATTCTTTAGACTTTATATTTTAGTCTAAGAATAATTTACACAATGTTGCATTACATATTCCAACACTCCCCCTTAATGCAATATTGGGGAAAGGAATTATGAGACAAAGAAACATTCTCCCCCTAAAGATACAAACGGGGATGAGAATCAAATGAGTAATATAGTTACAATGAGCTTCTATGACCAAGAATGGTCTACAATAAGGCACCAATACAAAATGGGCCAAAATGAGACTGCAAGCCCCCAACGGAGTAGCTTCAGATACAAGCAGCTTACAAAGCCATCCATCAACCACAAGTGGTTGCAAATGACAAGAAGAAAACATCACAAGGGTGTCTTGAGTAAGCCTGCAAAATCCCAAATGGAAGTACCTGCAAGCTACAAGCAGCTCAACATAAGATCAGTTAGATACATCATCATAAATATATTCACCACAACATATATGAATATCCAAAGATGATAACAAAACTGATCTAACAAATAGTGAACTATAAGTCATCACAAAAATATGCCAAGCCATACTTATAGTCACGTGCTATATAGTTGATCAAAAAATATCATGTACAAAGTTGCATAAAGCAAACAAGGAGTACCATGATAATGCAAACTCTAAAGTACCATGTACAAAAGTAGCACAAGGCTAACAAAAAAGTACCATGTACAAGAGTTGCATAAGGTATATGAAAATAATAAAGTGTGCACACCGGTTGCATAAAGCCAACCATAAAATATCATGTACAAAAGTAGCATAAATGCTAACAAGAAAGTACCATGATAAACCAATTGCATAATGCCAACTACATAAAAAACATGTACAAAGTTGCACAAGGCAACAAGAAAGTACCATGTAAAAGAGTCGCATAAAGCAATTGCATCATATACCATAATTGCACAATGCCATCTACAAAGTAACATGTACAAAAGTTGCACAAGGCAAACAAGAAAGTACCATGTTCAAAAGAGATGCAAAAAGCAATTATACCACCAAATATCAACTCATATATATAGCACAAAACACCTCATAAGGATGAAGTTGTCATCACACAAGTGTAACTACACTTCATTCCCCCTTGAGGACAACTTCACCAAACCAAGTGAGTCCCTCAGCTTACAAAACTGCTCCTTGGGAAGAGGTTTGGTGAACAAATCAGCAGAATTAGAAGATGATGGGCAATACTCCAACTGAATAGTCCCATCCAATACCTTCTCTCTGATAAAATGGGCTTGGATTTCAACATGCTTTGTCCTTTGATGCATTACAAGATTTTTAGCCAAGGCAATAGTTGATTGATTATCGGAGAGCAAACGTGAAGGACCAAATTGCTCAAAGCCAATTTCCTTCATGAGGGTACGAAGCCAAACCGCTTCCTGTGCAGCTGTTGTCATAGCCTTATACTCTACTTCCATTGTAGAAAGAGCAATTGTATCTTGCTTCTTGGAAGACCAAGAGATAGTTGCAGACCCAATACTAAAAACATATGTTGTGGTAGACTTTCTGTCTATTCTATCCCCTCCAAAATCAGAATCAAGCATAGCCAAAAAGAGCAAAGGAAGGAAGCCTAGAATACTTGAGTGCCAAATCTCTAGTACCTGCAAGGTACTTCAGAATCTTCTTGGTAGCTTGTAAGTGCTCAATATAAGGTTTTTGCATGAACCTAGCCATCATACCAACTGCAAAAGCAATATCTGGCCTTGTGATGGTAACATAAAGAAGACTACCAATGAGCTGCCTATACAATGTAGCATCAACCAACTGAGATTTTGTACTTACTTCCAACTTAACCCCTGTAGAAATAGGAATGGAAGTAGGATTGCCATCCTCCAAATCAAACCTTTTAAGAAGATCTCCAATATACTTGGATTGACTCAAAAAGGTACAATCCTCATGCTGATAAACTTGCATGCCAAGATAGTAGTGTAGAAGACCAAGGTCAATCATTTCATACTCTGACTTTAATTTGGAGATGAAATAAAAAATGGCCTCATTCTCATTTCTAGTCACAACAAGGTCATCAACAAATAGAGCAATTAAAATGACCAAGTTATCCTTCCTAAGCACATAGAGATCTGTATCTGAATAGCATTTATCAAAACCAAGAGACAAGAAGTAACCTGAAATCTTCATGTACCATGCTCTAGGTGCTTGCTTCAGACCGTACAAGGTTTTCTTTAGTTTACACACAAGTGTTTCCTTACCTTGTACAACAAATCCTTGTGGTTGACTCATGTAGATATCCACATCCAAATCACCATTTAGAAAGGCACTTTTCACATCAAGCTAAAAAATCTGCCAACCTTGAGCAGCAGCAATAGCAATGAGAAGTCGAATGGTGGGCATTTTGGCAACTGGTGCAAAGGTTTCATCATAGTCAATGCCATGTTTTTGAGCATAACCCTTAGCAACCAATCTAGCCTTATACTTTTCTATCTCTCCATTAGAATTGTACTTGATTCTATAGACCCACTTGTTCCCAATAACATTTCTCTTATTAGGATAAGGCACTAGATCCCAAGTTTTATTCTTTAGAAGAGAATCCATCTCAACCTTCATGGCATCAACCCAACAAGAGTGTTGTGAAGCTTCTTGGTAAGAAGTAGGCTCATGATCATTCTCTATCTTAGCTAGAAGAGACATGTTAAGGGTCATACTTCTAGTTATCCTTTGGCTAACTGAATTCTGCTCTTTAGGACCCCTAGAATGATCCAACCACTTGGTCCTTTTGACACAAGGCCCACCCTTTTCTAACTCAAGAAGGTCTTCATTGAATTTGACATCTCTTGAAACAAATACAATGCATGAAGAAGGTGAGTATAACCTTTAGCCCCTATGTTCTGCATCATAGCCAACAAAGATGCATTTTTGAGACTTTTTGTCCAATTTCTTCCTCTTTTCTGAAGGAATATATGAAAATGCATCACATCCAAACACTCTTAAGTGTGACAAATTTGGCTTCTTACCATTCCAAACCTCATAAGGAGTCTTCCCCTCAACTGATTTTGAAGGACACCTGTTAAGAATGTAGATTGTTGTACTGGCTGCTTCACCCCAAAGAAATTGAGGTAAGTGGTCACCAAGCATGCATCTTACCATCTCCATTATTGTCCTATTTTTCCTCTCTGCAACACCATTTTGTTGAGGAGTGTATGGACAAGTAAACTGCCTTTTGATCCCATGAGAAGAACAAAACTCATTGAAATCATTGCTATTGTACTCCCCTCCATTGTCACTTCTAATCATTTTGATCTTTGCTCCCTTTTGATTTTCTACCAAAGCTTTGAACTCCTTGAATGTCTCAAAATAGTCTGATTTATTCTTAAGTAGATACCCAAAGATCATTCTTGAATAATCATCTATAAAGGTGAGAATATAGGATGCACCACCAAGTGATCTAACATGTAATGGACCCATAATATCTGTATGAATGAGTTGAAGAATTTGTGTGGCCCTTGTTGACTTGTCCTTTGCAAACTTTTGTTTGCTCATCTTGCCTAAGATGCATGTTTCACACAAACCATGAATAGGTGAAATGTTAGGCAAGCCTTCAACCAAATTTTTGGACTTCATCATTTGAATATTTTGATAGTTGGTATGGCCTAACCGTAAGTGCCAAAGCTTGCTACTAGGAGAAACATTAGTTGCTAAACACACTTTAGGAGGAGCATCACCTAACACATAAATATTATTCTTCACATAACCTGTAATGATTGGTAACATGCCTTTCCTAATGCTCCATGAAGTTGCATTGAACTCAATAGTGTGACCACTTCTAGCAACTTGCAAAACTGAAATTAAATTTCTCCTAAGGTTAGGCACATATAGGACATTATCAAGTAATTTCCCTTCAATTACAACATTGCCAACACCTTCTACTTGAAGTCTAGTATTATCACCAATGACAACTGAATCTGAAGAGTGCTTATGAAAGTCCACAAACTTATCCTTTTCAAAACACATATGGTTAGTGCATCCAGAATCTAACACCCATTCATTAGAAGTAGATGAGTCAATGGAGTAGAGGGCACAAACAAAGGCATTTTTATTAGAATTTTGCTTTACATTGTTGTTCTTTTTCTTTCCCTTGCCAAACCATTTCTTAGGTCCTTGTCCCTTAGCCTTTTCTTGCTCTTCCTTTTCTGCAATCTTCTTCTTCTTGAAACAATTTTGTTCCTTGTGGCCTTTCTTGCCACAAAAGTTGCAAGTGAAATCAACTCTAGGCTTGTTGGGTTGGAAATTTTGATTTTTCCTTCCCTTGTATTTCTTCTTGAAGGAAGCTTTAGTGGCACTCAAGGCAACATTCTTCTCCTTGACAACTTGACCATTCACTTTGTCTCGATTAAGAGACTCTTCATGTTGAATCAATAATTGTGAAAGAGTGTTGAGAGGAATGCCATCCTCTTCTTGCTCTAGCCTAGTCTCAATAATGGTGACAAAATTCTTGAACTTGCTTGACAAGTTCCTCAAAATGATAAATCTTAAGAGCTTCTCACTTATCCAATCACAATTACAAGCCAATAGTTGAGTTCTCATGTCTTTCATCTTTGAGAGGAAGATCAAGGCACTTTCTTCTTCACCTTGCATAGTGCTAAGAATTTTGGACAATAAAGTGAATTTCCTTGATGTGTTGGACCCTAGATGGACTTGTTTTAGCAAATCCCATGCATCTTTAGCATGCTCACAATGGCTTATAGTGAGCAATATCTCATCACTCACACTATTGATAATCATGGAAAGTGCAAGGTGACTCCTGTTGTTGTATGTCTCAAGTGCCCTTGCCTGGGTTGGGATTGCTTCATCTCCATTCACAATGGGCCATAACTTTCTTGCTTGAAATTCAGCCCTCATCCTTGGTTCCCATATTCCAAAATTTGATCCATCAAGGATGTGCTTAGGTGTGAAGGAGATTCCATGATCAACCATTCTAGAAAGTGAACATAATCAAAACATAAGATGCATTGACAAAGTAAATAAATGATGCAATAAGAAAGTAGATAAACATACTTGAATATATAAAAAAACATAACTGTCAAGTAATCTACTTTTCAATCATCAAAGATAAAACATCATGAAAGATAATCAAAGTTAAGCATCATTAAGAGAGATAAGCATCATCATGAAAGATAATCAACATCATCATGAACTACTATAACCATCTTGCAATAAACAACTATAACCATATTGCAATTGAATAAATGAAATAAACCAAGATCAACTTGCAATAGATTAACTTGCAATAAGAAGGTAACTAACCATAACAATCATCTTGCAACAAAATAAACTAACTTGAATTGAACCATAAAACATTTGTTAAATGTTAGATAGTCAATAAGTTAGTAAGTTAGTGTTCATTTTAAGGTTTTGCTATAGCCTAATGAATTGCCAATTCATCTCACCCAAGGTCAACCAAGCTACCCAAAAGGGTACGGGTACGAGGACCCGAAAAGGACTTGCTACCGATAGAGCGGATTCTTTTGGATTCAATAGGTGTTTAGCAAATATAAACTGTGTTGCAAGATTAAGTAAATTTTAATCAAATACTAAAGTTGTGGTTAGGAAGTTGATTCATTTTTAACCTTCTTGATTAATATGAAAATTAGTAAATTGCAAGTTAGTTGGTTAGTAGATTGTTTAGTAGCAAGTTAGTAGTTAGATTAGTTGAGATGCAAAATGTAAGAAAGATGAACAAGAGATAGTGGAGACACAAAGCAAAACACAAATACACACACTCTCTCTCTCTCTCTCTCTCTCTCTCTCACTCTCACTTTCATTCTCTTTTACTTTCATAATGAGAGATACAAGTTACATTAATTTACAGTATGCTTCAAGCAAATACTGGAGAGAGATTAGAAGAAATTAATAAAAATAGGGGAAGAGAGTGAAAAAGTTGATCCGAAATTGCCTTGTATACTCCAAAACATACTTGGATAACCTTGCAAAACAAGCAAACTCACAAACAACCATTGTTAATGTGAGACAAAAAAATATTGCATTTTAAGGAGAATAATAATAATTTTTAATACAAAAAATTGCTTAAAAAAATGCAATTAAATTAATAAAATTTATTTTATTAATAAAAAAAATGGCATGAAAAAGTTTAAAGATTTTTATAAAGCAAAACTTTTTCAAAAAAACAAAACTATTTTTTTTTTTATAAAGCAAAACTTTTTTTTTTTTAAACAAAACTTTTTTTTTTTATAAAGCAAAACTATTTATATATATATATATATAGCCTAATTGTTTTTTTTTAAATAAATAAATAAAAATGACTATATATGGAAATAGGGGTTTTTGGGTCTTTCGGATGCAACCATGGGGTCCGTTTGGCTCCAAAAACCTTTCCAGCAAAAGCTTAATGCCAAAAAAAATTATAGATTTAAAATGAAAATATTATTTGCAAAAGATCTAACAACTAGATCTAAAAACATAATAAATCTATAAACCCTAATGGCAGATTTGCAAAATAAGTTTACATAAAATACCCAAATATCAAATGCATGCAAAAAATATATACCTTAATGGGTTTTTCACCTCAAAGGATTGAAGACACTTGATGGAGATCCCAACCGCTCATACCAAATGTGAGACAAGCAAAGTCTCCCCAAGATCGAAGAATGCTCCACAAGATCAATCACACATAAAAGAGGTAAACCCACAACACAAATATTGAGTGGTAAAACCCTACTTCAAATGAAGAAGGGAAACATCCACTATGAAGCTCACTATATTACTCAATGATTCAACAAGACAAGAATGCTTCAATGTTATGCAACAATATGCATCAACATAAACTACAACACAAGTCAATATGACAAGATATGATCATATGTAGTAGAAAACACCCCTATTTAAAGAGAAGCTTTTCTACTACAACCCTAAATCTTATCACAATCTAATCTTATCACAATCTATCAAATATTAGAAAGTGCTTTAGTTACTTTCTAATTTTATCACAATCTAATCTTTGAGATATGTGATAAGTGGCATCTATCAAATATTAGAAAGTGATTAGTTACTTTCTAATATTTGCTAGAAAAGGGAAATAACTTTTTCCCAAGAAATTAAATATTCCTAGCACCCTTAATTTATTTATTAATTGGGTGGGAATATTTTACATAAGATAGAATTATATTCTAATTCAAATATTATTCTTTAGACTTTATATTTTAGTCTAAGAATAATTTACACAATGTTGCATTACATATTCCAACACATAAGGGGGGCGAAGGTCCAAGGTTCAAATCTCGGGCCTCGTCGGACTAAACGATTGTCCCTTTCCCGGTGCTTTCAGTGGCGTAAACGGTTTAAAATGATTGTGGCATGGCGGTTATAGGGGCGGATTGCACGAAGATCTGTGTGGCAAATTTTTGGGGCGGATAGTGCAGAATACAGTGGCAGCCATAAAAGCTAGACAACCTGCCTAGATTCACGGCAGCTACCAATTCCGCTATGTAAAAAAATAATAATAATAAATAATTAACTTATAATTAATCTAATAACCATAGGTTAATTAAATTAACTTAAAAATTAATATATAATAAAATTATAATAAAATATAATTTATTTAATTCCCATAGGTCTATCCAATTGGTTTTAAATAAAGTCCCATTTATTTTGCCATCATGGGTTTTAATAAAAACCTTTATTTCTGCCATACATAATATCAAAAAATATATTATGACAACTTCTTCATCAATCTTTTGCATTGCTCCTTTTGACCTTCTAGCGTCAGTGGTGGTTCACTTTTGGCATCAATGACAACTTCATGCCTTGACATCAATGACAACTATATGGACTCAAAATATCCAATAGCTTCCACAAACTATTTCTAAAAATACATTCCGTATTGAAATAGTCATAGAAAAGAAATCGCCAAAAACAAGAAATTGAGTAATAGAGATTCACACATGCTCTAACACCATGTTGAATTTTGCAATACTTTCCAAAAATAAATAGAATCCATATTATCAAGAAATAATGGTGACTCGCAGAAAGAACACATTATGAAGTGTGTCCATAAAAACTAAAATAATCTCAATAAAAGAAAACAATAGTACTCCAACCAATAATCAAATAGCTAGTCTCTAGGGGTATAAATACCTCATTATAAGTGACCTTTAGGTCAAGGTTGAAGAACCAACTATGAGTTTTATCAATACAAATATAATAGTAAACACACCTATACATGGTGGAGAAGGGCACAAAGAGCTATACAATACATATAATATAAAACTTGGTTGTGGCCTCAAGTAAAGTTTAACACTACATATTCTAACATTGTTTTGATGGTGATTAGATCCAATAGGTTTTGGCTTGTTGTAGTTAACCTTTTCTATTTCCATAAATGGATCTCCTTTTTTCCTCTCATGCAGAGAGGGGTTTGAGACAAGGGATCCCCTTTCTTTTTACCTCTTCCTTATTATTACATAAGGAGACCAAGTTTTGAATCATCAAAATGAATTTGGTATTATTAATGGTTTCAAAATTGTCTACACACATTACACACACATAAGATTTTAGGTAGTAAATACTCAATTAGTAGAAATCATAAGGTTTCTTCTTTTGTATTGATCAACAAATTCAAATAAGGATTGTAGAGATTCTAAGGTTTCCAATATCTACCCATTATTTCAAATATTTAAGCATACCAATTTCTCTTAAGTATATTAGAAATAAAGATACAAGGGATTCACTAGAATCAAAGAAATATAGAATTAATCATTTGGATATATAGGTACTTATCCTTAGTAGGTAGAATGATTCTAGTTAAGGCAATTTTACAAGCTCTTCTATTTTATAGATTTGTGGCCTTAACAACCCCTAAAGGAGTTCTACAAGAGTGGATCAAATAATGAAATTTTTCTATGGGAAAGAAATTCATAAATAAGGAAGTGGTATTTGGTAAGTTGGGAACAAATTTATTGGCCAAAATATAGAGGAGGATTAAGTTTGAGAAAATTTCTCCTTAGTATTGTGTCTTTAGAAACTTAAATGAATTGAATATGGTCAATAGAGGATAATTTATTATAGAAGAAATTTAAAAAATTAAATATATTAAATTAGAGAACTATTATCTCCTCCCTAGGATGGATTTGAAGGGAAAAGAATCTCAAACATGGGAAAGCATTAAGTTGGAAAGTGGTATTATAAAGGCTAGTATTTTTTGTTGGTGTTGGAAATCAAGCTTTTTTTTGGAAGGATGCGTAGGACCAATTCAATCTATTGATTGTGGAGTTTCTTAAACTATATGATTTAAAAGGAAAATGCATGAAGGCTATAATTTGGTAAAAGTTTTTTATTATTGATGTTGCAATAGCTAGCAGATATTCAAGTTTGGCATTAGAAACCTTCTAAGCAATGGCCAACACAACAATCTCCTAAGAAAATAGCCAATTTGAATTAAATATTGTCTACTTGAATATTCTCTCAATATGGATACCTTGATTACCACAAAAGGGTTCTAAAAAGGTTCTATAAGTAACTTTGTGAAGGCAAGGTATAAAACTCTCTTGGGGGAAGACCTAGGAAAGCAAAAAAATTGGAATAGGATCTAGCACCCAAAGTGTTGGCCAAAGATAAATGCTTTTGTTTGGTTAGATAATTTGAAAAAATTCCTTATTGAGGTAAACCTTAAAAAGCATGAACATGAATGACCTAATAGACATGAGTTATGCTCAGTAAGAGAGGAGGATGAAAAACACCTTCTCATGACCTTTCCTTCTACTATTACTATTTGCAAACTATGGCAAGGATATATGGGACTTCTTTCATAATCAAGAATGATTGTCATCAAGTTTGAAGGACCTCAAACTTATGCAAGAGATTGGATTAAGGATGATTTGGTGGAATGTTTAGCTAGAGTGAAATCATCACATATTCAAAGCAACAAGTGGGTTAATAAACCAACTATGGTGTAGAATAGTTGCAAATCTAGGGGACACCTGTCAAGTCTAGTTACAAAACACATAGACAAGGTCTTGGTTTGATTTCAACATCTTTATTAGACTTGGAACCCTTGTTGACTCACTCTCTCACCTACACGATAGTAATTTTGGTCCTTCCATGATCATGTTTGATAATAAAAAGAACAATAAGATTGAGTCAGAGAGGCCTCTTTAAGAGTATTTTAAAATAAATGTTGATGGTTCTTCTCGAGGAAATGTATGTAGCATAGGTATGAGAATTGTTTGTCGAGATCATAATGGCAAAGTTACTTTTTGGTTTACATGAAGTTTAGGAATAACAATTGACAATTTTGTAAAGGTAATGACAATTCGCCAAGCAATTATGAAAACCAAAAGAAGGTAGGTAACATTATAAAGTGGAATCAAAATCCAAGATTTTAGTGGACAATTTTAAAAAAATAATCCTCATCCAAGCCTAAACATTGGCGCTTAGGATAATCTTTGAAAGACATAAAATTCCTTATAGATTTTGATGTGGTGTCATGAAGCCACACAAGGAAGGACGGAATTCAAGTTATTGATTTCCTTGTTAAATCAATAACTAACTAGCGAGAAATTCAATTTGAAAGGGGGAGGAAAATAATATTCCAAAGTGGGGCTTGGAAAATAAAATTGCAAATCTACTTTGTGAAGACCTCAAAGAATTATAACAAGAGATTTACTTGAATCTCAAGTGAGGGGAACTCCTAAGCTTAAAGAATGACTAATTTTTAAAAATAACAACAAAGTTATTTGAATAATATAATAAATTCTTAGCTGCAAGCTTACTGTAGTGGTAAGGACTTTGGCCTCTCTTTGGGAGGTCTAAGGTTCAAACCCCACTCAGTCATAAAAACCTGTGTAAACTCATTAATTTTTTTTTGTTTAATATTAGGGGAATCGATAACATATTTTCATATTTAACAATTGGACATGGGGGACAAACATTCTCTTTAAACTTCCTGCCTTCAAACACAGGTCAAATCATTGAAGCTGCCTTTATAACCCCTGCCTCTCCTCGATAAATGTGGCCCGAAGTGAAAGAGACCCTCGATGGCTGAGGATTGGTACCACCATCGTCAAGCTAGCACACACTCAACGAACTCAAGTGAGACTACTACCTTTGTCCTTATTAGGCATGCCCTCAAGGTTTGAATCTAGGTCTCCTCTTGATAAATGCCCAAATTCTTACCAATCCACCTAATCTTCGAAGACCATTAAAAAAATTATATATATATATATAATCTTTGCCCTCAAAAAAAATAATTCTAAACTTAAAATGTTCAAACCTCTTTTTTAACACTCAAAATACCTCTGGGACTTCGCAAGTCCCAGCACATCCATTTAACATCATATGAAATCATCCTATATGCCAAAGCAATTAGTATTTGACTTATAAAACCTTAAGAAAATCTCCCAGCACATCCATTTAACATAAAAAAAAAAAAATCATCCTATATGCCAAAGCAATTAGTATTTGACTTATAAAACCTTAAGAAAATCTCCCAGCACATCCATTTAACATAAAAAAAAAAAATCACATTAAGAAAATCAAATTGAAAAGAGCCAGCTCATAAGGTTATGTATACCTAATTCCTACGAACTTGTCTCTTATATTTTCTTTTTGTCTATTATTTTGCAACTATATCGAGGGATAGGGATGTTGAAAACTAAATTATTAGTTACCTTTCAAGACCCACGTAAGACAAGCCATATCAGATTGACGAACGACGTGTATAGACAGTGATGGCTATCTCACACAATGGCTCCCTGCTATGTACTTGAGAAGCTTTGTACAGGCTTTATCATGACACTGAAACTTTATAAATATTAAGTAAAATCAAAGTTATCATTTTCATGTGGTTCTTTAATACTTTTTATGCCTTTTGGATTTCCTTTCAACTTTCCAAAGATGCTCCTTAGTGGATTACATTGAAAAAGATCATTTGGTCGGTCTGTGAACCGGTGATAAATAGGCCGGTGTTTACCATAAAGGGGGCCTAGTATCAATTCAACCCTCTCCCCTCCTCTATCTTAAAGAAAAGGTAGAAACATCTCAGTTGATATTGAGATTGATTAAGAATACTTCTGTGAGACATGAATGATATGATTTCAATACCAATACCAAGATATTGATTTCCTTCTTAAATGTATTTGCATCATTTTATATAATCGATTATATCTATTATTTTTTACTATCAAACAAAATTTAAATTTTAGAATTATTTTTATAACCTGCAAAGTGGTGTTGAAAACTAAATTATTCGTTACCTTCCAAGAAACTATATAATACAAGCCATATCTCTCGTTATCATGTTGATAACATAGACAGTTACGTACATAGACAGTTATGGTTATTTTTTTTAGTTATATAGGAAAGGTAGTTTTAGTAATTGATTAGTGTAAAGTTTAAATTATATAGGGACTGCTCCTAATAAACTTATCTGTTTGTTGGTATTGATCTGATTAGTGCAGAGTTCAATAAATTTATCTGTTTCGTTGTTGTTGACCCAACGTAAGATGGGACCATCTATTGCTCAGGGCACGCACTCAGGGAATTCAGAACAGACTACTACCTTGGCACCACCAAAGTTTGAACTTAAATCTTTTCTTGGTAAATATCCCAACTTACTAATCCACCTAACCTTTGAAACTAATGGCTATCTCACACAACACTTCATCTTATGCTTCCTCCTATGTACTTGAAAACTTTAAAGTTGTTTAAAAACTATGTACTTGTAAACTTGGGAAATCTTTGTACACATGACTTAATAGTCTATAAATGCACTATGTACTTGAGAACTTGGGAATCATTGTACAAACATGGCTTAACAGTTTATAAATGTTAGTCTTAATTTCTTAAATAAAGATAAGTTAATTAAATTTATTTGTTTAAAAAGTATGTACTTGAAAACTTGAGAATCATATATAACTTAAAAGTCTGTAAATATTAATCTTAATTTATTAAATAAAAATAAGTCAATTAAACTATTTTATTTATAAAATTAATAAACCAATTATCATCAAACCTATCTCC
Source organism: Wollemia nobilis (assembly GCA_028583015.1). Taxonomy (NCBI): domain Eukaryota; kingdom Viridiplantae; phylum Streptophyta; class Pinopsida; order Araucariales; family Araucariaceae; genus Wollemia; species Wollemia nobilis. Next base: position 629,066 of record JAQPPZ010002552.1, read on the forward strand.
TATCCCTTTATGGTAATAAAAGGAATAATGTAATAAACAATTAAACTTCTTGAAATTCCTTTCAATCTCAACTTTCAACAGACTATGAACTTGGAAATTTCACAGAATATGGACTTGGGAAAAAGATGGTCCTTAGTGGGTTAGTTGAAAAGGATCATTTTGTCGGTCTGAGAACTGCTCATAAATAGGCCGATGTTTACCATAAGGGGCCCTCGTATGAGTTCGATCCTCTACCCCTCCACCTTAAACAAAAGGCGAAAACATTTTAAAAAATAAGGTACTGGGTTAATATGTAGATTAATTAAGAGTACTTCTAGATTAAAGAGCATGCAGGGTTGCATGTATGTGGAAGAGACTTGGCTGACCGGGCTCCGTTCTGATTTTTCCACAACCATTCCAAAAGTCCAATCACCAGAGAGACTTGGCTGACCAGGGCTCCTTTCTGAATTTTCCACAACCACTCTGCTCGCAGGAATTGTGACCCGTTTGTATGAACATAGCAAAAGGAAACCATCTTTTCATTATACAGGGCACGGATTTGACACCACCGACACAAAATTAGAAATTTTGCGCTGTCCGCTCCAGAAGTCGCGACACAGATTTTCGCGCAGTCCGCCCCTATAACCATCATGCCACAATCATTTTAAACTTTGTACGCTGCTGAAAGCACCAGCAAAGGGACAAGCGTTCAGTCCGACGAAACCCGAGATTTGAACCTTGGACCTCCGCCCCCTTATGGGGTTTGGGGTTTGAATGAACCAATTGGTACACCTCGAACCTCAACTTAATAATTAAGTTAGCAAATCAAACACATGGGATTAATTATATTCAAACTAAAAACACCTCACAGTACCCAGTAGCGTCAGTACAATCTCCGCGGGAACGCGGGAACAAGATGCTCCTGTAGTGGAATTCCTTTCAACTTTCCACAGAAAATGGACTCGAGAAAAAATATGGTCTTTAGTCGAATTCCTTTCAACTTTCCACAGAAAATGGACTCGGGAAAAACAGATGGTCTTTAGTGGGTTACATTGAAAAGGATCATTTGGTGGGTCTGTGAATCGTTGAGGTAGATCTTTATTTTATAGAGGTTTTGATGTAATAAAAGTCAGTTCTGTTTTAATTTTATATAATTTATTTAAATAAATAAAAAACTAAGTTGTCAACTATACAATTAGTCTTCGATCCCATCTTAAATAGCTAGCATTTTAGCTCATTCCCATCTTAAATAGCTAGCATTTTAGCTCTTTTCAGAGTGACAAGTATATGTAATGGGCACACATACTTGTCGGTGAGGTTTACTAACTTCATTTCTTTATCTCATGGAGTAAGTGTGCCTAAAATACAAATGGGGCATTACACATACTCTAGTCTAGGAATGCCCTGCCTGAATTTCATTGAATCCCATCTTAATGCTCAGAAGATGTCAAGAAAACTTTCCCTAAAATTAACAATATGGACTCAAAATGCAGGCTAAAGCACAAAGAGGTGTCTTACATCTACCAAGGAAGAGGTTTGATTCTATGACATAGATTTTTACTTATCTTCATGTAGTTTATGGTTTATTGATTAGCTACATCAAAGTTGGCAAATGATTTGGGCCCTCAAGGCCATTTACACTTAGCTGCTTGTGGATGGGCTTGCAACATTCCTCTTAATCCTCTTTTAACTTATTGATTAGCTTTGAAGAAAACAAGGCAGAGTTTGATTTCGTTAAATTTTTGTAGTTGTCATTGCTCATGTAGTGGCTTATAAGACTTTGTTCTCTCTAGGTGGTGCTCTTGAGAGATCCTGTAAAGTTTTCCTTCCTTAAGGAGTATTATTAGTGTTTTCCTACCCTAAGGGTATTATCTATTGCTATCTCATTGTGTGGATTATTTTTGTAGATAATTATTTATGGATGAATGATTTTGTTAATTAGAATAAATTTACATAACTAGTGTTATCAAAGCAACAATTTTGCTAGTGGAAATTGTTTTTTATTTATTGCAAAATTAGGGAACTTTTTTCCAAAAATGTCTTATTGTTTTTAGAGCCATACCTTTTTTTTTTCTAATTCAAATAATTTGTATGCTGTTTTATTTGGAATTTGAAGAGCTTTAAAATGAATGGTCATATGAAGGACTACAAACAATATTAAGAGAGATATAACCCTATGAAGTCAACCATCTAGAACAAGGGAAGTGTTATGGCAATTTTTTCAAAAAACATCTCATTTTTGGGAGCCATATCTTTGTGTAAAATTCTCCAATTTAGATGATTCTTACATTGTTTTGTTTGGAATTTGAACAAATTTAAAATGAATGGTCATATGAAGAAACCTAAGTAGTATTAAGGGAGATACAACCCTATGAAATCATTCATATAGAACAAGGGCAATGACAAATTTTCAATTCATACTTTTTTTTCATAAAATAAAAAATTGAGACACATTTTTCCTAATCTCATAGGTTTGCATATATGACACACAATACACCAATCCTACGATCTCTCATCATTCATCATCTTATCCTTTAATCTCAAGTACCCTAGATCAAACCACATGATGTCAGCTTTGACCTCATATGCCTAGGTGTATTCAAATAGGATCTTCAAAATCTCCTTGATGTCAAACTTATCAAAGCCATCAATTATTTTGATTGGATCTCTAACAACATTCCTATCACAAAGAAATAAGGTAGTGTTATAGTGTCCACCAAATTTTGGGACATCAATAAAGCATGTCCCAAGGATGACTTCTCTCTACCTATCATCAACATGATTATCAATTTTACAATAGGATGTGAAATGCTCTCTTTGATGGATGGATTCTCAGGTTATACCAGGTTAAGATCACCCATAAGGACCAAATCAAAATAGATTTCACCTCCCCATGGGAAAAAATTTGCTACCAAGTTATGCCTTTTAAGCTAACAAATGTATGAGATGTCTATTAGAGAGACAAGACATATATCTTTCATTACATAATGCATAAAATTATGATAGATTATATTGATGATCTTCTTAGTCAAACTTTAAATTAGGAAGATCATCATCATATTCAAGATCTAAGATACATCTTTGAGTGGACATGAGAGTACAAGGTATACCTCAAACTTTGAAAGTGCATCTTTGAGAATATGTCAAGAAAAGTATTGTGATTCATTCTATCCTTACATGGCATCAAATTTGACCTTGACAAAAAATCATCTATCATTGATTTACCTCACCCTCAAACTCTAGCCCAACTTAAAAGACTAAGGAAAAATTCTTATTATCAACTAGCCTTTAATGATCTTAAATCCTACATATTATCCCCACCTTTCATTATCCCACTAAATACTCATAGGCTCTTATTGTTATACATAACAACCATTTACCATTCCTTAGGAGATATGTTGACATGGTAAAATGAAAAACATAGAGAAAAGGCTATTTTCTATATTAGTAGGACTCTGGTCAATTACATAGTTTGATATACATCCTCAGAGAAGTTTTGCCTAGTTGTAGTGCTTACTTCTTAGAAGCTTAGACACTATAAATTCATCCACAAAACATTTATCCTTATGAGGGTCGGTCTCTTATGCTATCTCATGTTCAAACCCCACCTCTTGGGATGAACCACTAAGTGGGTTATTGCGCTTAGTGAATTTGACCTTGAATTATCCAATCAAAATTCTATAAAAGGTTAGGTCATTGTAGTTAGCAACTGAACCTTTAGAATTTAGCCATCCCTTAGTAGTAGACTGTCTTGATGAGTTAGTATTTAGCTTGGAAGCAAACCAACCTAAATCTTGTAATCTATAATTCAGTGGCACTAGATGTATCAAAGGAGTTGGAACAAGGGTCATCTTAGTCACTTCTCAACAACAACTAATTCCTTTGTCCTTTAGGCTCAAGTTTTATTGTACCAACAATATCACTAAGTTCAAAGCCCTTATATTAGGGCTATGTGTGGCATTAGCTCTCCAAGTTAGGATCCTTTCTATCTCTAGAGACACTCAAATAGTAATCCACCAAGTCAATGATGTTTTTTAAACTAATTATGATGGACTCAAGCCATGAAAATATATCATTGATAAACTAATGGTTGTTTTGATAAAATCACCATTGAATCTATCCCTGGTTGACATTATAGCCTCAATTACATTCCTGATCATCTTAGAGATAGATGATTAACAAGCTACAATCATCATTCAAAAAATTAGGGAACCTTCAACCCTAGAATCTAGTTAGCTTCCTCTATGAGTCTTTTCTATAGTATTAGCTTCATCCTCAAATTCTTGGTATAAGGATGTATTTTCTTACCTTAAGGATAGTATGTTGTCTAATGGTTTGGACTACAATGAGATATTTCATCATTGGTGAGAGCTTATATCAATTCACCCTTAATGGTATTGTGATTATATTCTTATATTCTTTTGGATCCCAAGCATACATTAAAGAGGCCCATGATGGATCATACAATGGTCATTTTAGTGTTGTTGGCATTGCCAATAAACTCCTATTACTAGTCCTCCACTGAAAAGGACTCTTGTAAATATCTTAAAAGGTGTTATAAGTGTCAATATCATGACAAGCTTATCCATGCTCTATCACAATCCCTCTAGTCTCTAACCTCATCATGGCTTTTCTCCATTTGGGTATTGAACATCATTAGCATGATAGACCCTATGTCATCTAATAGAAAAAAAGTTATCATAAGGTTGTTGAATACTTCATGAAGTTGTTCAAGGCTATGCCTTTATCCTCAACCACAAAATTCAAGTCTCCAAATTCATCCTTAACTTGATCCTTAGCCATTATGACATCCCTTTTATGTTAATCTCTAACAATAGAACACCCTTCAAGAATAAGGATGTCCAAAAAAATTGTGCTAAATACAGGATTCAACATAAATGATCTACTTCATACTATCCTTAAGACAATGACTAAGCTAAAGTTTCTTATAAAACTCTTATCAAAATCCTTAAGAAGTTTATCAACAAGACTAGAAAAGATTGGCATATCCAATTATATCTAACCTTATAGGTCCATCATATTAGTGTCATATCTCTCATTGGTGTGACACCCTATACTTTGGTCTATATAATTGAAGAAGTATTCCCATTTGAGCTAGAGGTACCTTCCTTGTGCATTTTATTTTTGGATACCTCTATTGGAGATGAATATTGTGTCGTCCATATCAACTAGCTAGAACTGTTTGATGAAAAATGGATCCACACCTTAGAAAACTTGAGTCTATATGAAAGGCTAAAATATGCTTATAGCAAAAGGGTACAACCCTAATCCTTTGAAGTTGATGACCTTGTCCTCAAAGAGAATTTTATGTACCCCATTAATGTAATCCATGTTGGCCTATGTTATTTTTGCATATGGCGTGTATAAAGAAGGTCATATATTAGGTTAGGAATAGGTAGGTGAATATTGTCATAGAATAACATATGTAATTATCATAGAATCATATATCTAACTGTCAAGAAATATTGTCATAGAATAGTTAGTAAATGTTCTTATAAGTATTATAAAAAGGTAAAATATCTTAGAATAGAAAACACTTAGAATATTTTGTTGAGGTTGCCCCTTCAAAGAGGCAAGCAATATTAATCTCTTGTTCTTAGTTTTTATAATTACTTTTATTTTGAGTTTCCATGTTTCATTTATTTAATTCTACTATGGTTGGAAATGTTATATTAATATTTTTTTTGTCATTATTCCTTGTATTTATAGTTACAATCATCCTTGGTATAGAATTTATTGTTTTAGTATAGCTTATAACCAGTAATTCTTAGGTTTAAAACTCACATCAATGGAAGAAGTTCATTTTAAGTGGTATCAGATCCCTTTATAGGGTTTGGTAAGCTTCTTTTGTGAGAAAATGTTTTTCTTTAAGCCTAGGTCTATAGGTTAGAAATGGTGTTATTTCCATTTTAAAATATCATAGAGTAGAAGTTGTCATTTTTGGCTAAGCTAGATTACCCATAAAGCATCTATTGAAGTGAGGGGTGATTAGAATACAATATGTAGGCCTTAGACAACAACCATTCATAGATTTGATCTCCTATGTACCTTGCATATATTGAGAGACCATTTTTAGGAACCCTAAACTAAACCTTCAAATATAGGAAGTTGATCAAGTTAGCCATGTAGTTATCCATGATGCACCAAAAATAGTGCTTAGTAAGATTTCCATTATGTACTATTATTATGGTATATTAGAGGGTATGGAAAGTACACACACCTCAGCCTATATTACCTCCCTTCATTGACTTGAACTTGTGGTAGTTTTATATTTGTGGTGGCTTATCAGATCAAAGGAACAAAGGGCTAAAGACTTCAACCCCACTAAGGATAGTGGGATCACAATAAAGTTATTTTTATATCTCGAGTATTTTGAAGATAAGAAACCTCAAAACCCTTATCGAGTAAAACAATTATCATTTTATGGTATTTGCCCATCACAATCATCTTTTTGAGTTGATCATTTTGGCATATAACACCCATACACTTTTTGGGAACCCCAAAATCATCATTTTGTGATATAATTCATTTTGACCTAATTGTTTTGGTATATAGCATCCATACACTTTTAGGGACCTTTATTAAAAGTAGTAACTACTAAAATAACAATTCTATATTCAGTAAATGTCACTAGAGACCCAAACTCAAGCAAAGGAGGCTAAAATATACAAAATGGAGGAACAACTAACCAATTTGTATGCCATAAATAAGCTTAATGCCTATATGTCTACCCTCACTAGCATGATAGCATACTTCAAGCAGATCCAGGACTCAATGATTTAGGACATCAAAGTGCTTAAGCTCAAAAATCCCAATATTTGATGAGCACACTAAAAAAATCCCAAAATGTTAGAAAGAGAAAGCTCTTGATAAATAAATTTTTCTAGGGCCATTATTGAGGATAACTATTAGTAGTCAGAGAATAGTAGAGGCATGATATTTAAAATTTCCAAAATATATATCATAATATTTTATGGGATCAATCCACAAAGTTGGTTAATTAAAATCAATAAATGGTATGAACTACGTGAAACACTCATCAATCAATGCATTTTTGTGGTTGCCTTTCATTTTGACCTTGAAGCACTCCATTGGTGTCAATGGTTGTGAAAACAACTACCAACCATTGGGTGGATACAATTCAAGAATGAACTCCTTGGTCTATTTGGTCCTTCACATTTTGAAGAACTCACTTGAGCCCTCACCAAGCTCCAATAGACAAGTATAATACTTGAGTATATTATAGCTTTTATGAAGCTAACCAACAAAATAAAAGGCCTTCCAGACATGTTTTTCAAGAGTTGATTCATTGGTGGTATTAAAGAGAAAATTAGAATTGAGGGTCAAATACTCAAACCAACCACATACATGACTGTAATAGGGTTATCCAAAATTATAGATAGTAATAGAAATGACCAATATAAGATCTCCAATCCCACAACATTCCAAAATAGAACCTTTGCACCTACAAAAAATAATGCTCCAAAGACTAGAAATAAAGAGACTAACACCAAAGGAGATGATAAACCATAGAGCCAAGGGACCTTTTTATAATTGTGATGAAAAATGGGCCATTGGAAAAAATATATAAAACACAATGTCTCTACCTTTTAGACATGAGTAGTGCTTCATCTTCTTCTATAGTCATAGAGGATGAATTTGTGGACTCAATAGAAGAAAAATTTGAGTCAATGAATGAAGGTGTTTTTCCCAACAAAACCATAGAAGAGGCACTTACACTTTCCCTAAATGCTATCATAGGAATATCAACACCCCAATATATGATAGTATAGGGTTTCCTAAAAGGGCATAAGGTGTTGATCTTATTCGGCATCGACATCATAGATAATTTTATAGACCCCACTGTAGCAAAAAAAGAATATTTCTTCATCTATGGCCAAGACCAAATTAATGTTAAGATTGCTAATGGAGATATCATTACTTGTAATAAGGAGTGTCAGAATTCATGCCTATTCATAAATGACTACCAATTTCAAAATGGTCTCTACATAGTTCCATTAGGAGGTGTAGTCATTGTGTTGGGATACCCCTGGCTAAGAACTGAAGGGTTGGTATTATGGGTCTTGTCAAAACTTTGGATGTATTTCACTATCTACAAAACACACACTAAACAAGAAGTAAATGATGAGAAACATAAGATCATAACATCCCATAAAATGCAATGATTTATTAAAAAGGGTCACATGAAAGTAGTTGGAATATTTTTCTAAATGTAATTGTGTGCTTTGCAGGTTAAAAATGTACCCCCTAACTTATCAAATATCCTTACCACATATCAAAAAAATTTCTAGGATTTGACTCAGGTACCTTCCAATTGACTAGAGGATCATAGGATTAGTTTGGTACCAGGGAGTGATACCCCAAACATATGACCATACCCCTACCATCATAAGAACAAGTTCAAGAAGATGGTGTAGGATTTATTAGATGTAGTATTTATCTACCCAAGTACAAGTCCATTTTTAGCCCTAGTATTGTTAAGACATAAGAAATATGGATCATGGAGGATGTGTGTATACTTCTATGAACTAAACAATATCACCATTAAGGATAAGTTCCCCATAAAGGTGATTGATAACTTACTAGATGATCTACATGGAGCACAATATTATATCAAGCTGGACCTATTGTCCTCTTCGATTTTCCTAGTCAAAATAATCGTGCCTCGTGTGGAGTGACACAGTAGGGCCTCAGTCAAGAGCATGGGGTTTGGCTCAATTAGGGACCTTTGAGAGATTTTTACAAGGTTGTCTCCTTATTAAGATGTGATATTTAGGCACACTTAACCTTAGGGGAAAAAATGTATGCAAGGAATAAAATAAATTAAATTAAAAATAAACAAAGACCTAAGCTACTAGGGTGAAAATGGGCCAAAGATTCGCTAAGATCTCCCTACACCACAAGCCTAAATGTTATGTGCCAATAGAAAATAATTCCTCTCCTCAACATAGATGAACCCATATGAGATTTACCAACACACATACAAATAAAGAGATGATTCAAAGCATGAGAACCACATATGGCTACTCAAAAAATTGATGTGTAGGCCTCCAATATCTATCTATATATATATATATATATATATATATGGTGTGTGTGTGTGTGTGTGTGTGTGTGTGTGTGTGTGTGTGTAAATAATTTTTACAAATATTGTGCCAAAAGTGGGGGTTCGATTTTTCCACAAGCCACTTAGGAGTCAACTACTTTAGAAATAGAAAGGAAAGGAAAGCTTACAATAGTTACAAATGAAAACTTGTAAATGCTTTGCAAAACCTAAACTACTACTATTTATAGATACAATGGGGAGAATTTCCCTCCAAAATTATAGGTGACTTTGACTCTTTCAACTACCTTTTTGGGGGATTCTAAAAATTGAATACAGATTACCTTTGCCATATCTTGTGTTAGGTTGAAATTGTCATTGTTGCAAGTGCCATCTCTTCAGTTTTAATATTTCATATACCTACTATTGGATTATTAAGTTGAAGTATCTTTAGTAGCTGATCCTATATTTTCCTAGTAAGGGTGCATCATTTTGGATCAACTACTTCTCATATTTTATGTGTCATTAATCATGTCTTTCTTTTTGTTTTAATGAGTTCTTATTTGTCAAAGAAATTGATCACCCCTTCAAAAATTCTCTTTCCCTTTTTCTAGGGGGGTTTATCTAATAGAATCTACTTAGAAAAATATTTTGTCCTTTTAGTTTGAAGCTTTCATAAGTCCCAATGGGTAATCTTATTGAAATTTTATCTTTTGCCTTAGCTTGCTTTTCCAAAAATCTCTGATCATCCTTTGTCTATGCCTCTTGCTTCAAAAATCATACCAATTTTTGCCTTCTAATTGGATATTTTTATTTCCTTATTTTAATGAAATATCCTTTGAAATCCCATGTGATGTGAATTATAGATGATGACATTTAGTCCATGAGACTTTCTACCTTGTATATTTCCATGTCTACAACCCTACCATCATCTTGATTCACCCTTCTAATTGGATGAGCAGTTGGTGTAAAGAAGTTTTGATCTAGCAACCCTTTTTTTAGATATGAGCAAGTAGATGCCTCATGAGATATCTTGATGTATATTTCCCACAAGTCCTTATCTACTTTTCTCAATTGATTTCCCTTTCGACCACTCCTTACCACTAGATACTACCTTTAGGGTATGGTGGAGAGATGAGGCATGAGGGGTATAAGTTCTTGGTCCCAAAAAAATGTGGATAAGAGTTAATTTTATTAGATTTATCATTATGACTATTTAGGTTGAACCTCTACTATTTATGGGGTTTTTTAGTTATCACTAAAAGGGCTCATTATCCATCATTAACAATGGGGTTTGGTTTGGATATCATTGAAAGGAATACACAAAATAAATATGGGTTGTCATCTTGTAATGGTTTGGTGATCAACTTGACCACACAATTTGTGGGTTTTTACACCCATATTCACCCTTTAGAGATATATTTTTTATCTTTGACATGGAATTCCTAAAAGTTGGTGATGATTGAAATTCCCTTATCTTTACTCCAAGCTTTGCATCATTTTCAGGTGCAATTTTATTAGATCATAGTGATTCATCACTATAGCTTTGACAACTCTTAGGGGGCCTTCTTCTTATAGGAGGATATGGATTTAGAGGATAAGGTATTTATCTATTTGGCATGGAGTCACTGAAATGTTATTTTGAGGAGTGTTGGGCCTTTTCTTTATAGCCTTATTTCAATGATAAAGCAATTTCCACATTGATTTCACTTGCCTTGAGCCTATGCCTGATTTATTTTCACTATTCTTACTATTGGTTTAATCTCATTTCTTTTATTTGAGGATGATGCAATAATATCTTTAGTCTATCATTATTTCATGCATGATATTCTCACCCTTCCTTTCTTTATTTATCACAGGCTTATTTTATCTATCCACAATAATTTATTTAACCCTTTTCTTTATTTGGTATTGATCCAAGAGTATCATTATTGGTGGCCCAATAACTTCTCCTGCATTTTTAAAAGATATCCTGCATGATGAAATTAGTAATTTTTTATTTTATATATTTACATAGGTTTATATTCTTCTTGTTGCTATCCCATGCTTGTTTTTCCATGTGTTGTTGGAGGATCTTAATCCTATACTTATATTACCCATTGATTCATTTTGTCATATTGTAAGGTTTAAGCCATTCTCCTTTAATCGCTAGGATCTAATTATCATTCGATTTTGTTGGAGGCAACTGCTCTACATGATCAGAATATAAGGGCTCTATCAAAATTTTGATTCTAGTTCCATATGGATTTCTCAAGACCATGAGGGGCAAATCCAAATATAGATACCCCAATTTTGTAGTAAAATCTCTTGATATGCAAATACCAAAAGATGGGGGTAAGTCTATTATTGACATCTCCTACACTACCATTTGTCTTGGGAATGTGCATAGAGTGAGTGGAAGCCTCTCCATGGTCCCTAATATTCAAATGGATCTCCCATATTGTTGCACTACTCTTTTATCTATAGGTCGGTATCTCAAATCCAATGTATTTGCTTCTTATTTTGGTATAACATATGTGTTGGCCCCAAAATATTTTATGTAGTTGTGAATCAATGTGTCTTGGTAGATAAGAATTAGATAAAATAAGGGGCTTGGACTTGCTAAGTCTAGTGGTTGAGATATGTAGCATTGTGGTAGCTTGTGACTACCTTTTTCCTTCTTTCTTCCTCTTCCAAGGCTTTCTATAGATGATCCTCTTAAAATGAAATGACTAGAATATCCTAAACTAGGACTAGTACTTTGGACCTTTTCAAGTGATCCACTACACTAAAAGAACCAATAGATACCACATTTTATGGGATGAATCATAACTTTTATTCGAATATCTGGGTGCTTCTTGTTGGTTCTACTGGTGGTGTCTACTACCTTGGAATATCTAGGATGTTTTTATTAGTAAATATTAAAACTTTTGGTGATGCAACTATTGGAAGTCCTAAGTTTTTATGGGTTACTTTGTCCTGGTTCCCTAGAGCACTATGGTCACTTCGCTGAGTGACAAAAAAATATATAGGTGCCCTTGACTATTGAGATGCTATAGCTAGAGGTTTCCACTGGGGTTGGGATATCTTATGTTGTCTACCAGATGTTATTGGGTTACTTATATGCCTTCCCTTTATTGCCCACTTCCTAGACCATGTTATATAGTCCAATTGAACTTGTGGTATTTTGGCCATTAGATTGCCCATATTATCAAACATGGCATAGATATCCTCTTCACCCTAGGTTACCAAGACTCATTCTTAGGAGGAATAATCTGGATTTGATATAGAGGAAGAGGAGGTTTGTTGTTCTAGCATCTGTCTCCTATAACTGAATATGAAATGCATGTTTGAGATAACATTGTTTTAGTCATTGCAGTAGCAAGGAGTTGAGACATTTCATTTTGATTAGGGTTGACCTATAAATGGGGGTAGTACTATGAGGTAGAATCTTCTACATAATTTTTCTAAATAAGGGATTTTCTACTAGCATGGCTAGGTAGTTGTTTATAGAGGGGTCACCACTAGAATTATTTGATGATTTTGGCCCTAGACTTGACAATTTTCTTCATTATTCTAAAACTAAGTCCTAGGATACCATTAGATGGGGATTTATAGCTCTAGTTCACTTGATAGAAAGGAGGTCTTAGATTTCTCTAATAATGGTACCTTTGGGTATTTTATTCCCTCATCATGGCAAACACTTTATTGGTAATTAACACAAGAAATTTTGTGATGCTTCCTTTTCTAGGTCCTTTGGAGTAGGTGGTATTGGAGCTATGGGACAACAATAACTATAGGTGATACTAAGGATGACTAAAATTTCATTGAATGAGAAACTAGAGTAGGTTGGTAAGGGGATTATTTATCGGGGCACAAAGGCATGGGAGGCCTAAGGGCTAGCCTTCTAATTTGAATCAAATCATGTTCAACTTGGATAGCTATACCATAACATCTGGTAGAGAATTCCCACCTTAGGCCTTAATCATTAATGAGAATTCAAAATATAAGACCTTAAATTAATATATAAATACCATACTTGGGGGAGAATGAATCTCTTCAAGTATTCTATGCTAGGACTTATGAAATCTAAGGTTGAAATCCTCTACGACCACCTCCATGGGATATATATTGATGGTTGAAAATTGTTCCAGGAGTGATACTAAATTTTCCTTTTCCCTAAATCTATCAACAAATACATTGTTGAGTTGGTCCCAACTGACTATCAAACTATATTGGAGTGTAATATGCCACTCTCTGGATCTTCTCTTGAAAAAGGTTGCTAGTAGTCTTAGAGATATATTTTGTTCTAATATATTATAGATTGTGCATAGGCTTGCTACATGGTTTAGATTCTCGATGAGGGTAGTGATATCATCCTCAATGAAGTAAGTGAGAGACCTTATAGCATATTGGGGTATCTCAACCTATACTTCATATGCATCAAGAGGTTCCAAAGGACCTCTATCATTCCAAGTAGAGATTGTTCTAGGTGGTGGCGATGGAGAAACCATACTATGGCTTATAGCTCTTTTTCTTCATAAAGTGGTGGTGAATAGTGGTAGAAAATCTTATCACTTTTTATGGCATAGAACTTGGCAATAGGTCTTCTATATGGATATCTCTAGATTCTTTGTTTGGGGTGGAGTCACCAAGTGAATGTAGCTTGTGCTCTAGAAGTAGATAAATTGAGGCTTTCACTATAACCTCAATCCAATGTCTTCAAATATCAACTTCTTCTAATAATTTTTTCAGAGTGGAGTCACCAGGTGAGTGAAAAGGTACTTCAACAAGTAGGGGTAGGCATAGAATCTCACCAAGTCTAAGCCTAACTTATTGTTATTATTATGGATCCAATGATGTGTCATTGGGATCCCACCAAGCGTTCCATTAAATTGTTGCCCTCTCCAATTTGTCTGGTCGAAACAATCAAACCTCGCATAAAGTGATATAGTAGGGCCTCAATTGAGCACATGGGGTTCAAATAAATTGGGGGTCTCTAAGATATTTTTACAAGGATGGCTTCTTGTTAAGATGTGATCTTTAGACACACTTAAAATAAAGGGGGAAAATATATGTTAAGGATAAAATAAAATAAACTAAAAATAAACAAAGACTTAAGCTACACCAAAGATATACTAAGATCTCCCTACACCACAAGCCTAAACACTATGATACAGTGGTGAACACTTCCTATCCTCCACATAGATGATCCCAAATGAGATTTATCAACACATATACACATAAAGAGATAGGTCAGAGCATTAGAACCATATATGTATATACAATAAATTAGACATGTAGGCCTCCCATACACACATATATAAAAATAAAACTAAAAAAAGTACAACTTGAGGACATAAATACATAGGTCAACATGAGAACCACAGATGCCTACTCAAAAATTGATGTGTAGGCCTCCAATATATATTATATATGCAAACACTTTTTACAAATATTATACCTAAAGTGAGGGTTCAATTTGCCCATAAGCCACTCAAGATCCAACTTCTATACAAAGAGAAATGAAAGGAAAACTTACAATAGTTATATATGCAAACTCGCTAATGATTTGCACAATATAAACTACTACTATTTAGAGATACAATGGGGAGAATTTATTTCTAAAATTGTAGGTGTATTTTACTCTTTCAACTACATTTTCTAAGGTTTTTTGACAATTGAATGTGAATATCCTTTGCCATATCTTGTTCCAGCTCATATCTACAATTGTTGAAGGTTCCATCTCTTTAGTTTTAGTATTTCACCTACCTACTCCTAGATTATGAAGTTGAAGTATCTTTAATAGATGATCCTATATTTTCCTAGTAATGGTACATCATTTTGGCTCAACTACTTTTGGGAGTTTTTTTTCCATTACTCATATATCCCTTTTTTTTCCAATGAGTTCTTATTTGTCAAAGCAATTGATCGCCCCTTCAAAACTTCTCTTTCCTCTTTTTTTAGAGGTTTTATCTGATAATACCAGTTTATAAAAAAAAATTATCCCCTTAATTACTTTGAAGATTTCATAAGTCCTAATGGGAAGTCTTATCATATTTTTATCTTTTTCCTTGGCCTGCTTCCTCAAAAACCTTTGATCATCCTTTTTCCATGCCTCTTGCTTCAAAAATCATACCAACTTTTACATTTTGATAAAATAATTTCCTTGTCTTATTTTATGAAAATATCCTTTGAATTATCATGTGGTATAAATTACAAATGATGAAATTTAGTCTATGGGACTTTCTACCCAATATATATCAATGTTTGCAACCCTAATATCATCTTGATTTTTCCTTCCTATTGGAGGAGTGGTTGATGCAAAGAAACTTCATCCTGGTAGACCTTTTTCTAGATGTGGGGAAGTAGATGCCTCATGATATCTCTTGATGTAGAGTTTCCATAAGTCATCTTCTTTCTTTAGTTATTTATTTCCTCTCAGTCATCCCTCACCACTAGATACTACCTTTAGGGTATGGGGGAGAGACAAGGGATGAGAGGTATAATGTCATGGTTCCAAACATATATGGATGAGATTCAATTCTGCTAGCGTTCTCATAACCACTATCTAGGTTGAACCTCTGCTATTGATGGGGCTTTTTTAGTTATTAAAAAAAGGCTTATTAGCCACCATCAATAGTGGGGTTTGGTTTAAATATCACTAAAAGGGCCAAGAAAAATCACTATGGACCATCATATTGTAATGGTTTGGTGATTGACTTGGCCATATAATATGGTGGTTTTTACACTTGTGTTCACCCTTTGGAGATTTATATTTGATGATATTTGACATGGAATTCCTGAAAGTTGGTGATGATTAAAATATCCTTGTATTTGCTCTAAGATTTATATCATTTTTTAGGTTAAATTTTATTAGATTGTAGTGATTCACCACTATAGGACCTTCATTTTATGTACCACAAATTTGTGTCCATGAGGACAATGTAACTAAAATAAATTTTAGAACTCATGAGGGGCACTATGAGTTCCTAGTTATGCCCTTTGACCTCATAAGTGCACCATCCACGTTTGAGGAGTTATAAACATGGTTCTCAAGCTATATTTACATTGGTATTATTTAATTATATTTTGATATTTAGTAAGATATGTGTGGAACAACTTCAACCATTTGACCAAGTTTTGAAACTACTGTAGAAAAATTAAGTCTATGTCAAACAATCCAAGTGTACATTTGGGGTAAAGGAAGTGGAATATTAGGGACATATTGTGGCCAAGGATGGTGTGCATGTGGAACCTACAAAAATTGAGGCCATGAAGGAATGATCCAAATCCAAAACATTGAAGAGCATCCAAGGATTCCTCAGACTCATAGGATACTACCATAAATGTTTTAAGGATTATGGTAATATTTCAATGTCCTTGATAGCTATGCTCTTTAAGGATGCATTTATATGGAACCATGAACTATAAAAAGCCTTTCTTACTCTAAAAATCAGATGTGGTACACTCTAATTCTAGAAGTTCATGATTTCTCCAAGACCTTTGTAATAGAGAGTGATGCATCAAGGGTTGAATTGGGGTCCATACTTATGCTAGAATGTTTACCCCTTGTATTTATTAGAAATGCATTATCAAGACATAATCTAGAAAAATCAATTTATTAAAAAGAAATATTTTTTTAGTATTTTTAATGCTCCATTGGTTACTATATTTTATGAGACAATATTTCATCATCAAGATGGATTATTGCAACCTAAAATATCTTTAGAATAACGAATTTCTTCCCTTGAGTAGAAAATATGGTTAACTATGCTCTCAGGGTTGACTATGAGATTGTTTATCATAAGGGTAAGGAGAATGTGATAACATATTCCCTTTCAAGATTTATAGAAATGCAATATGCTCTATATGTAGTATCAATTCTCCAAGATAATAAGCTAGAAGATATCAAGTTAGAGTGGCAAGGTGACCCTATATTTGCTAAAATTATTTAAGACCTTAAGATAGAAATAAAGGATCCTCCTAACTATGCATGGAGCGAGGGGATAATCCACTATAAATAGAGGATTTTTATTTTATCCACTTTGGAACTCAAGTCCCTAATTTTAACAAAGTTCCATTCTTCACCAATAGGTGGACACACTAGCTTCTTGCATACATATGAATGGATCAAACAAAGTTTTTACTAGCTAAGTTTGAATATTGATGTAAAGTAGTTTGTAGATGCATGTAGCACATGCACAATTTAACAAGCCACAACTACCAACCCAATATATATATATATATATATATATATATATATATATATATATATATATATATATATATATATTTAAAAAGAACAAAACACAAGGTTCTCAAGAGTCCTAATATATTTATTTGAGCATTCTCAAGGCTTCACCACATTTGAGTTCAATGTCGCTACAGATGACACTCAATGGATAGGAGTGGCCAACATCCCATATTTTTTGGGTTCACCTTACTAAATATCATCATTTATAAGGATACCAAAGTGGTCCCCCCACCTTTCCTATACCCTCATCGATATAGGACATTATGACCATAGTGTAGGGATTATCCTTTAAGGCCCATAATACTTAAAGGGAAATGTGTATTCTCTAACCTTACCCTAAGTCCATCTAGATAGGTTAATCAAGTGTAAGCCTTGGTGCTTAGTTACCACACCTCCGTGGGCTAACTAAGGTCATTACCACTCATATGACAATGAACATGATCACCTGAACCTACACGTTCAATGTACCACCACTATTATCTTGTGAATTATTCCTATAACCTCCTAGTTATGGAACACTTGATCCTCAATGTTCAAGGTGTATTAAAACATAATAATTTGGTTATTGCATCATCACAACTCCTAGATTTATGAGTACCTAGCTATTGCATTCTCACAATTCCTTCTAGGACTCACTTTTACCTAGTTATTGCATCACCACAACTCCTCCTAGGATTGGGTTAATTTATTTGACTTAGGTCCTAAAATAAGTTCTAAATCCATCCCAAGAACTCCCTTCTTAACCCCAGAAAGAATTAAACAATAATAATAACTCTCTCTAGAATCAAATGCTTCAATTGAAATTAACATGCTTATGCTATAACACCATATCAAACTTGAGAAATAGATTGATACATTACATTTCTAATTAAACATAAGCTTCAACATAGAGCTACCAAAACCAAAGCTAAATTGATCTAAGTGCTATTATAAAGCTATGTAAAAGAAGCATTTCTTTAGAAAATAAAATCAAATAATCATAATGCTATCAAATCCACTTAAAGATCATATGAAACATCCCATCAAAATTAGATCACAAGATAACATTTATTTACAAAAAAATAGGAACAATTGGAAAAATAAATATCATAATTCCAAAACCTCCTTTGCTTTTGTTCAAAAATCAAACTATCTCCATCTTACAAAACTGCCATACTCTAAAATAATTTTTGAAAGTTTCATCTAGACAATACAAAGCAAATATTTCTTCTTCATAACAACTTTTCTTTTCTTGGTACAACAAAGCTAATCCACCTAAGTGGTCTTTGTGCCATCTCTTTTTCATGAACTTCTTCATGAAAGGAATATTTTGTGAACTTGAGGAATACTTAGGGATCAAGACAACTCTTTATGCAATGCATTTTAACATGCTCTATGTATTTGCAAGCAAACATGCACAATACATTTCAACAATCAAGAGTGGATATCATGTTCTTTACTTAACATGCTCTATGTAATTGCAAGTAAACATGCACAATACATTTAAAATAACCAAAGAGAGAATCCCATACTTCTCTCTATAATGATTTCCCTACCTACTCAAGTCTCGAAAAACCATTATAAATATTTTTCTTCTAAACCAATACCTTTCCCAAAATTTAATCAACAAACATAGCAGATCAAAGTTTTTAATTTTCTAATATTCCCATAAGGAAGAACATCAACATAAAAGGGTTATCTTACTTTATTCTAAAAATGACTTCATAAGTAAGATTCTAACAAAATAAACAATACTATCTTTCTTGTTTCAATTTTCATAAGAGATGTTCTTTTGATCCTTCTATTATTCCTTTCATTCAATTATTATTTGCATAGAACCTAATTTTTCCATACACTTAGTTAAATATAATATAGAACCTACTTAAAAGTATTGGTAGATTATAACAAGGAAATGAATCACAAGCAAAAAGCAATCATATGACAAAGACAATCCTTCAAATGTGCTTACCAAACATGGTTCCAAGGTAAAGCATCCATCCAACATCATAAAACTGAACTAACATAAACAAAAAGACCTAAAATAGTTAAGCATAAACTCAGGTAATAGTGGCTAACGTCAAAACACAATGAATTAAACATGAACAAGGAAAATATTTATGCACATTTGTTAGCCTTAAATCTACCTCAGTTTTACTTAGCCACTACCTAAGACAAAGGTGTTTGAGCAGATAATATAGAAGCCAATAGTTATGCACCCAATGGTTACAACCAGGATGCTACAAGATAAAATTAAGCATTCTAACAACATACACAAAGGGGCACCAAAATGATAACAACAAAAACTCTAGCAACATATTCCAAAGGGGCACTAAAATGGTAACATTGCTTGTGTTGGCAACCACTACAATGTATCAAGGCAACCATAGAGTATTGTAATTTGCAACTCATCAATCCAAAATTAACAAAAGATAAACCAAAAAGGACCTATCCCAAGATAAACTAGAGATAAGACACAAAAATATCAAGCTCTCACAACCAATGGGACAACATAAAAAGCACAACCAAAATTTAAACAAAGAGTAGCACAAATTCTAAACCATCTAGCATTAAAGTTACTAAACCAATACTTCTACACCCATCAAAGCAAGAGTACCTCTCAATGCTAGATCCAGTAGACTCCTTGATTCATCCTTCCATGCTTCCTCCTTCTAGCTCCAAGAATATCTCCCCCCAAAATCCCTAAAACCCATCTAAATAATCCTTTAAATAACTTAAGGGGGGAGGGTGGTTTCTCAAGAATTGGGTGTTTGTCCATGACGGAGCCTATGGAACTAGCCACCTCTAGCTCATAACGCTCTTTAATAAACATTGATAAAAATGCTCAAGAATATTATCTATGCTTAATTAAAGCATGGTTGAGCAAGAATATTAATTCCTTTAATAATTTCAAAACTATGCAATATTATATTCCTAATGTTTTCAACATTAGTAATTCAAACAATCACATTATTTTCTTAATGTACCAACAAAGCAATTATAAGAAAATAAATCATTTTAAGCAACTATAAGAATTAATCTATTATCTCCATCCTAATATTATTATTTCTAGAAATAAGGTATTTAGATTAATTACTTATCAATTAATATCAATTGTTAATATTAATTATTAACATTGATACTAATATTTTCAAGTATTAAGATTACCAACATATTAATACTTTATTGATTTAATCCATCAATCTATGCTTACAACATACAAGCATAAAAGCCACTCAAATAGACAATATTGCACACCATTATTTTATCCTTAAGTAGGTGGCTCTTTTAAGATAGCCAATCACTATCACCAACCTATTGAGGAGACTCATTGTGCAAGCAACTTCCTAGCCCAATGGTGTGACCATACAATAAGTATAAATGCAATGCATCTATATTTTTTGTTACCCCTAAGCTGTCAATGAACAAGTCATCCATCATTTTCTCAAAATTTCTCTCAACTCATGTGGTTATCTCATATTAATCCATCGATGAGAGCACCTGGTCTTGCAACCACAAATACATCAGTAGTACCATATTCCAATAATATAATCAAAGAATAAAGTGCAACTACCCATTCTTATTGACATCATGAAATAAAACTATGCATTAGACATCCACACATCAATACATAATTTATTGTTAATAATAAGTCCTTCCAAGGAGGGGTGTTACACAAACATAAAAAGGTAAATAATTAAAACACTAGGTTTGCTTCAATATTTACCCATTATTGATTCACTATGGATAGATATTTCCATGAAATTCATCAAAGAACTTCCTCTATTAGGTGGAAATATAGTGATCATGATGGTAGTAGATAGGTTAACCAAGTATGCTCACTTCTGCTCCTTGGATCATCCTTATATTGTATGGACAATAGAACAAATTTTTATGGACCAACTTTTTGGGATCCATGGGATCCCTCACTCCATAGTCAATGATAAATACAAGGTATTCATTAGTTGTTTTAGAATGAACATCTCATTCAAGGGATAATGCTAAAATAAATCTCATCTTATCATCCATAGACTTATGGCTAGATTGAGTTTGTCAACAAAAGTATGAAGACCTACCTTAGATGCTTTGTCTTTAAACAACAATCCAAGTGGATCCAATGGCTTCCCCTAGTCGAATGGTGGTACAACACCACTTTCCACACAACCACTAATATGACTCCCTATGAGGTTGTATATAGCCAATCTCCCTTGACACTTACCTCTTACCTCCTAGGCATTTCAAAGGATGAGGTAGTTGATATAATCCTCACTCATTGGTAGTATATCTTAGCTACCTTGAAGAAAAACTTGGCAACCAAAATTACATGAAATAATAGGTGGATCAATACAAGACCAAGAGGGATTTTGTAGAAGGTGGCATGGTTTTCCTTCATCTTCAACCCTACAAGCATATATCCCTAAAACACAAGGGGCAACATAAGCTAGAACCAAATTTCTATGGGCCTTATAAGGTACTTCAATGGATAGGGATAGTGGCTTAAAATTTAGAGCTATTAATGTCATCCAAAATACACCATATTTTCTATTTGTCTTGTCTAAATAAGATGGTGGGGAAGCATAACTTGATATAGATAGTCCCTTTAGAACTAGATCAAGAAGGATCTACTATTTTCTAAACCAAAAATCATCTTAGATTGAGGAACTCAATACCTTTGCTCCCATGATATCCCTAAAGTCATTATAAAGTGGCATGATATCCATAGCCATTGCAAGAACTCCAACAAGAGCATCCCACTTTTTAGCTTTGAAGACAAATTTTATTCTAAGGGTGGTGGAATATTACATAGCCTATTAACGTAATCCATGTTGGCTTATGTTATTTTCCATGTGGATTATATAAACAAGGCCACATGTCAAGTTAGGAATAGGTAGGAGAATATTGTCATAGAATCACATGTATAACTATCATAGAATATATGTAATTGCCAAGGAATATTATCATAGAATAGTGTAAGAATATTGTCATAGAATATTATCATAGAATAGTTCTAAAATATGCTTGTAAGGGAAAGCATGCAACCCTCATGGGACTAGAGAATATTTAGAATATTTTGTTAAGGAGGTTTGTCCCTCGAAGAGGCAAGTGATATTAATTTCTCTTGTTTTGATTTTATGTAATTAACTTTATTTTGAGTTCCATGTTTCATTCATTTAATGCTACTATGGTTGGAAATGTGATATTAATCTTTCTTTTGTCATTAGTCCTTGTATTTATAGTTAGAATCCTCTTTGGTATGAAATTTCTTGTTTTAGTACAACTTAGAACCATTAATGTCCAAGTGAAATAGTCACATTAGTAGAAGAGGTTCATTCTAGAGAATAAAAAGAACACCAATGCCAAAATTGACCTCAAAGGTAAATTTGAGCCTAATTGGCTAGGTTCATACATCATAACTACCAAGTATGGTTTAGATGCTTATTTCCTTACCAAATTTTATGGAAAATAACTTAAATAATGAATGGACATAATACATCTTAAATATTATTACATCTAATTCTATATTGAATACCTATTTACTTTTACCTATCATTGCTTACTTGCATCTAAATTTCATATTTGCCTGCATGCATGTGCCTATCTATACATGGGCTACCTATTGCATATTCAATCGAGAATTTATGATAACATGCAAATGATAATCCTAGTTAGGACATTTGTTTTTATATTTTACTAGGCAATTGATGTGAGTGGATCCTCCTAGTCACTTCTTATGAATCAATCATAGTTTGTACAACATAATATATCTCAAGATATCTTTTTCCTGGTTTTACTTAAGCTTTATTTTCATATTATTTCTCCAGTATTCCAATATTCAATCACTTGCCACGTGATGTAAAGTTCATGGATATTGATGGAAAGGTCAATCCACTATATCTGCATCTTCTATCTTATAAATATCTTATCATATGATGAATATTTTAAGGATATTGCAAGGTTTGGAGTTTTTTATGGTAATACTAATAATATCATCTCTCATAACCTATGTATCATCATGCACAGGTCAAAATGTCAATAATGTATTCTTCCTCCCATTTGGATACATAATCCATAGTCATATCAATCTCTAAACAAAAGTCCTCTATGACATTTTCTCTAAGAGGTAAATCAATCATAGCATAAGTTCTTTAAGCATTTATTTAAAGTAAATCTATTACGTAAAATCAAAAGTCCTCTAGGAAAAGCTAAAAATTTCATTTGGGAAAATCTAAGTTAGAAGTCCTCTAGGAAAATCTAAATAAAAAATCCTCTAAAAAAAGCTAGGTTAGAAGTCTTCTAGGAAAATCTAAGCTAGAAGTACTTTAGGAAAAGCTAAATTATAAGTCCTCTAGAAGTCCTTTAAGCATTATTTTAAAGTTAAATATATTTTATAGCTTTAAATATTTCATAAAATACTCCTTAGGCACTTGCCTAGGGGCACTAAAAATAATATATTTATATATTGTAAAGTCCCCCTTGAGGCAAATCCTTTATCTTTATTTGTAGATATTTGTATATAGTTGTACATATTTAATATAATAGCAAAGCTAACTAAAGCATTCCGAGGTAAAAGCTAACTAAATTCCCCCTAGGCAAATATCAATTCTAAATAAAATCCCCTTCACTAAATATTTGTATATAGATGTACATAATGTGTATATATATCTTGTAGCTAAAGTCCCCTAGGCATATCTTGTATCTAAGCTAAAGTCTCCTTGGGAAAATCAACTAAAGTCCACTTGGAAAAATATACATATACATAGCTATACTATAATGATGCCTCCTAGAATTATATAAAATCTCTCTTGGGAATATCACTTGTTCATTATATATCTATCATTTATCCATCATTATAAACCTTGAGAGCTACTCATTATTTTTAATCATCATTGTATTTAATCATTAGTTAAATCATACATAATTCATTTAACTTAATAATTAACCATCATATCACTAACCATAACATTAAAAATAAATTTGTCATAAGTACTCATAACATAATCATCTAAACTAATTATCATCATTAATGCTAACCAAACATCACATCATAACAAAGTAATTAAATGTGATCAAACACATCACCAATAATAAGATAATACAAGCTATTTTATATATATTAAAAAATGTATATGTACATCATAATAAATGCTATAATTCATGAGATATCATGTACATAATATAGTAAAAAATTAGTATAAATAGTAGCCCAAAATTAGTAGGGAAAGCTAGCATTGTGAGCTCGTGTCTATTGCTCCTACTACTCTACCTCCTCCTCCCACAAGCAGTGTCATCCTAATTGACCTTTGGTATTAATGCATCATGGACTTAGAGTGGGTTCACATCCACATTCTTATCCCTAAAGATGAAGGTAAACAATAATCTACTAGAACTCTTGTATGGTATACGATATTATGATACATATCCTAAACAATATTTACCTCTAGGTCCTCTTGTACTCAAGCCAACTCTATTATTTGTCTTTATTAGGTAGCACCCATATTTTATAGTAAGGTTTGGACTAGCTAGATTTTTCCACCTCCACTTGCTGCCACAGTCATCATTGATGTTACATATTGCTTTGTAGTCAAACTTTAGATTGTTTGTTGCATCACTATAACCTATCCTATCAACTAGTCCCTCTTTGTTGTATGATCTACGAATGTCACTTGTAACCTCAAAACTTGCCCTATCAAGGCATATCTCTCTTCCCCCATGATAGAATAAGGAAACCTACTATATCTTGCATTACCTACTATGATCATTGGTAGTGGTGATAATGGTGTCAATGCTTCTATTGCAATTATTGTTGCTACTACATTTCTCTACCTCTATTGGTGGTATTCTTTGTATTATCTCACTAGGGTTGGCACTACTCATTGTGCCCTCCTATACCTTACCCTTAATTACTACCCTATCCATAGACCAATGATGGTCATCATCTATAGGAATATGATCTAATATCATCCTAATAACCATTGCTCATCCCAAGAACATCACTATCTAGATTTGGTATTACTAGATTGTCAATGTTTGACTATGGGTAGGAATATATATTTGACTACAATATAAACCCCCTTTGTTATGTGGTACTTGAATACCATATAGACCCCACATGATCCCTTGATATGCACCAAACTAGTAGACCATGTAGTCAAAATAGAAGAGCTCTCACTCTTCCTAGGGTCCTACTAGCCACCTGATTCACCTAATGCAAGTCAGTTGGAAGGCATCCTCCTATCAAATTTAATGTTTTCATTAGGGTTTCTAGATGACTTGATTCTAATACAAATCATGAAGGGTTATCCTCATCACACTCAAAACTCCCCTATGGATCCTACCATGTATAGTCTCAAATTCTCACCACCATCTATATGCAACTAGAACATTAGATCTACTACCTACCATGGTTGTCCTAGCGGTCTTAAAATAGCAATGTACTCTCAAGACCACACTAGGAGTAATGTGTAGCATGAGATGCTCCTCCGACCCCTATGAATCACCTAATATAGTAAATGTTAAAACTACAACAACACCAATAAACCCTAGCTAGATATTTTCTAATAACCCAACATGTCTACTACCACCTTCCTCATATATAGTGCATCACCCTCTTATTGACATCATCAATCAAAAATCTTAGCATTGGAGTGCATAAATGTGTAGTCTACTTATCCAAGAGATCCCCTAAATAGGAAACATTGATACCAATGGAACACCTAATCATAGAGAAGTCTATATCTTCTACCAATCATTACAAACTCCTCCTCTAGTCCTAGATCATCTAGATTGGTTCCCTTCTAATTCAAATTCATAAAATCTTTTTGACATCCTCAAGTGTTCTAGTTATCTCCTCATAGAACAAATAGAAGGTATTTGCCTCCTAATACCATCTCTTGGACAACGTTGTCAAGAGAGTTCAATTGAACTTGACCTTTCATATTATAGCCATATAATAAATGTTATAAATAGATCATATTACATTATTTGGGTTATATAAATGTATCTACCAAGGTACATACTTAGGACATTATATTACTTTAGAGAGAAGTTACTTAGTTTCTTCATACAATGTAATATATGCACAAGTGTCAATGTGCAAGCTATACATGTGCAAGTTGTCCCTTACATAGCTAGATAGAGTGTTGGCCAAGGAACCTATCTTCCTATATAGTTGCCTTATTATCATAGTCATAGTAGATCATATCAAATAGAATCATATAGAGCAACTCATAGTGCATCATAGGGCATAGATAAAGTCATCCATATTAGATATGGGTGAAATGTGGTCTAGTAGAATTATTTATGGAGTTTTCATTTCCTCCATAACTATATTGTATTTATTTCTGTCATTTCTATTTATAGTATATTTCAAACATCTCATAGATTTACTTTCTTTCATATTATTATTTTTGCATCTTGTGATTGCTATCTCCCATTACATACAACATCAAAAGATAATAGTGGTATCAAAGCTATGGTATATCTAGCCATAGGAATGCCACCATTATCAATGAGCCTAATTTTTTTTATCAACCTGATACACCTTTGGACCAGTCATTATCAAAAACTCTCAGAAGAGTCTAGGTGGTAGAAACAAGGAGAGTCATAGGTGAGGACTGAAAGAAATCTCAATTTCAAAAATACTGATATTACTTTTGGATAGAGTATTTCCACAGAGTTGCATGAAAAACTCATGAAGACTAGGACTCAACATTCAATCCACTAGATTGACAAATCAACTAGTGAAGTTATTTTAGGATATCTAGAATTTCTTAACTATTGCTCAAATTTTTTCCTAACTATTGCTCAAATTTTATTTTTGTTGTAGAAATATAATTATTAGAAGATTGGGATTCCTCCTACAATAGAAGGCTAGGAGACATCAACTTTTTTTTCCAAAGGTTGGCGTATCTTCATAGTGTAGAGGTTAGTTTCTTATCCAAGAAAATAATATTGCAGAAGAAAACTTATAGAGAAGAGTTGTGGTGAATTTAGGATATAGGAGATATCCATTACTAAATTGAGAACTTCACACAAGAATAGAAGCCTTGATCCAAAATAAAATGCCATAGAAGACTTTATCTAGAATAAAAGACCATAGAAGCCTTGATAAAGAAGAAAAGGCCACAAAACCTTGATCTAGAAGAAAAGGCCATAGAAGCCTTGATCAAGAAGAAAATGCTATAGAAGCCTAAATCTAGAGGGAAAAGGCCAAAGAAACCTTGATCCTAAAAAATACCACAGAAGCCTTGATATTGAAGAAAAATGTCACAAAAGCCTTGATCCTGAAAAAGGCCACAGGAGCCTTGATACTAAAATAAGGCCATAGTAGACTTGATCCTGAAGAAGACTCCAAATAGAGCATTCGATTTAGAAGGAGATTAAGATTTCAATACTAATACTTTATTGCAAGAAAAGGAGATTTAGTTATTCAGAAAAACTTCCTGCAAGAAAGCTAGGAAGATTATCTTCTTCAGAATCAATCTAACACCTACAGGCAAAGATATCAGGAAAATATCTCATTGAAGAACTTCTAGTCTTGGAAGAATAAGGACTAGGAAAGTCCTACTCAAATACATAAGCAGCATAAGTGAATATCTAGAGGAATATCTCACCACCAATACTTCCAAGAGTATAAGGTTGAAGAAAAGGTCTTAAGAAAGACTAGAAGAAGCTACAAGATCAAAGACCTTGGGCAGGTATCAATGAGAATCTAATAAAAGGTTTGGAGAGCCTTACTGAAGAAATCATTAAAGAATATCTCATTGGATAAATCCACTACCAAGGAGAAGCCCCTGATAGTGAAGGACTTGGGACAATTGTCACCATAAAAAAACAATCCCAAGAAGAGAAGAATTTAGCAAGGAGTACCAAATACTAAAATAAGAAGACCTCAATATACTTAGAATATTGAGAAGAAGATCATGTTTGAAGTCAAAATTTGACAAGAATCTTGAAGGAATATTTAGACAAAATAAGCCTACCAAATCCATGATATTTGGAGATTACCTCTCACAACAAGAAGGCACCAATTTAGAAATTAAGATCTCTTCAAATCTATAGCAAAAGGAGGAGACTACAAGAGAAGAACAAGCCACCAAAATCGTAGGCTCGTGAAAGAAATTTTGATATCATATTTTGATGAAGATGAAGTTGTTCAAGGCAACCTACAAAGAGCTATAACATATTACACAAGGCAGAAACTTGGTTATCCTAGACACCAAGATCTACATACTCTACAGAAGCATTAAAAGGGATTTCAAAAAAATGTATGCAACTGTTGGTTTAAGTAGATTCATTAATTGGATTAATTATCAGATTTGTTTAAGCACCTTAATTTGAATTAAATTTGCAAAAGGGAGAATTGAATTATAGTCTTCAAAAGTGCAAAAACATAAAGGTTACTTTTAGGTTCATTTGCACTTTAGAAGTTGATTAAATTTTAGAATTTCAACTATCTATCAACTACCTATCATCTACTTTGGAAAGAAAAAGAAGACTAACTCCTACTACCTTTTCTTATAATAAAATTGTAGAATAATTCTTGAAGATTCATTCCAGATTATTCTTGATTAGTTGCAGTAAATTGATTGAGTGCATTAATTTTTAAGAGTTAATTGGAGTTATAAGGTGAAATTGTTAGTGCATTAAACATGAAAATATATTAGATTTATTTACACTATCATATTGCTCTCAAAATATTGTTACTTGTGTTCTTGAGAAAGACACAAAAACAAAATTTATCAAAGTGTCTAAAGACACTATTAGTGCATAGAGATCTACAAATTTGAGTGGCCTAAGGAAGAAAAAAAAATCACCTCAATCCTCCAAGCATTGGAGAAGAAAGTAACCACCAAAATAGCAGCAAAGGAAGCCTCGAACGAGACTTGGTGAGTCTCAAGCTCAAAGAACATTAAGTCTTCTACAAAAAAAATAGTGTAAAAAAATACAGAAAAATAGAGCTTCTATCAAGTGGTTACAAGCTTGGATCCATCTATAAAATATCCAATCAAAAGAGGGAGGTGTATAATCAAATATACAACCTCAAAAAACCCTCATATTGCATTCAAAATTCTGCCACAAACCAGAAAATTAGACCTTGAAAAAGAGGTGTAAAATAAGGTTCAATAAGACCTAATTTATACAATAATATGTTACATTGCATTGCACTATCCTAATCTGGTTTATACAAAAAAAATAAGGTAGATTTGAAGGTGTATCAAGGGCTCAACATTCACTATAAAAACCAGCTGAAGGCGGTTGTTCACTAATGTTCGTCCAAGCACATCAATGAAGGTATATTTAAAGGAGTCTCAACGGCTCAACGTTCATTGGAAAAACCAGCCAAAGGTAGTTATTCATTATCATCCCTCCAAGTATGTCAAAGGAGTCAATATAAAGACTCTTATTCACTTTAAAGAGTTTATTTACCAGTGACTTTGTCTGATACAATGTTCTCAGCTTCTCTCATAACAACTTTGTTGTGGCCTTTGTAGATACATTCAACAATATCGAATCAGATAAATATAATTTGATAGAGCTCCTTGCCTTCCTATCAATTTTCAACCAATCATCATCTATCATCGATGTTGGTTTTGTTCCCAAGGCCACAATCCACTAATATCTATCAACCAATAGATTCTCCATCTTGAGTTTCCACAACTCAAAATTTTATCCATTAAATTTCTCAATCTCTATCTGTGTGCTTCCCATCTTTCTCCTTTTCCTAGATCCTTTCACATACTGCTCCCACTCAAGAATTAATTTATCACAGGGTTGAAACTCTTACTCCTTGAACAAAACTAAAACCTAGCTTTGATACCAAATGAAGAGAAATAAAGAGCCCCGATAAACTAAAACAAAAAATAGTAACAACTAAATCAAAAGAAGAAGTTCGTAGATTCACACATTACACAATATTTACCTTGGAAACCCTTAACCAGGAAAACCCGCACCCTATTATATTATTATTACATTAACTTGATCATCTCTAATACAATAATATTCTTCTTCTATCTCTCTCCAAACCCTAATGCAAGTGGGATATATATAACAAAGGTGCATGCATGAATTTTACAATATCATCGATAAAAAAGTAAGGGTTCAAATATAGTAACCCTAAAAGCCCATATGGGTCTAAATATAACTTTAAAAACCCTAAAAAATTGGTTGAGGGCTGCTACCCCTGAACCCCTACTTTTCATAGGGCTACCGCCCATGAACCCTTGTTCGGGGCCTGGCCTAGCCGCAAACCCCGATGAGTATATCGTACACAGCATCCGGTACCTTTTAGTATTAACCCCACCATAATAACATGGAAAATATTCAACATATTTTCAACAGTGCTCTACCATTGCTTTAATCATTCTTCAATTCTACCTACCATGCATATAAGAATCCATTGCCATAGTTCCCAAATTATTGATCAGTTTCCCAAGAGATGGTCTAGACTCTCCTTTTTATGAAGAACACGTTGTAAGAGGACATGAAAACCTTTTTTTTAGGTTATCCCAAATGTCTCTCCATATTCTTATGGAATTCTTATTTTTATGGTGCTTTACATTATATCAACTTCTTGTTGTGTATTATCTTGATCTATTAAACTCCCAAATCAACTTATTTTTGGATCCCCTCAAAATAATAACCATTGTTATTTTTCTACTCAACTACCTCGTAGCAACAATGTCTAGAATATTTGTAAAATATCTTCTTTCTATGTGTATCTTCCTTCCTGATCTTTGTACATAATGTTTGAAACCCTATCAACATATTTATCTTGAAGTAATCTCATCCATGGTTTCAAAATTAGATCTATATTGAGAGGTTTTTTATCATACCAAGTGTCAAGCCAAATATAATTTTTTCTCTGGTTCCCACCACTCATATTAGACCTTTAATCATTAGATCCATTAATATTTTTAAACTATTCCATAATGTAGAACCATATATTAGTGAGAATGCAATAAATATTAAGCTTGGTTCATTAGGCTCAATGTACTTAGAATAATTCTTTCCCATTGTCTTTGACTCTCTTTGTACAATATCTAGATTGCTTTTTCATTTAGAGCTAAGTTTGCATTCATGGGAACTCTTAAACTAAGACCTCCCCTATTTTTTTTTTAAAGCGAAAAACCCCTTACGGGGCCACCTTGGTCTAAGAGACCACGAACAGGGGGTTCTACACCATCAAAGTCACCCGGGAGTCGCACCCAACCCTGCCCGCACCAACATTATCAATTGGATTTTGGATACCCAATTCAGCTTTTTGGTAGGGTGGAGATTTGAACCTGGGACCTCCCTTGGATGATTGCCCTCTCCTCTCCAACTCACCTACAACACCGGGTAGACCTCCCCTAGTTTTATTATCATACACCTTGCTTCATTTCACCCAAAGGAAAATTTTCTTTATCATTAATCCTGACCATAAAAATGATCACATTATATAAATTAAACTTTTTTCTTTCAATTTTGGCATAGTATACAAGGACATATAATATTTTGGAATGGTTTGTAAGATTGATTTAATTAGTTGCATTCTTCCTACTAATGATAACCATCTACCTTTCCATACCGGTAGTTTATTCTAAACTTTACTTATAACTAGATTCTACAATTTTATCTTCATTATCCCCTAAAATAAGGGCATCCCTAGATACATTGTTGGCAAATTTGCCTCTTCCATTTGAAGTAACCTACATATCTCTACTCTAATTCTATATGGAGTGTTTAGGAAATAAACTTTGATTTTTTTTTCTATGAACTTACTACCTCAATGCTCTTTCATAATCCTTTAATAAGTTATTCAAATATTTGGTCTCATTTTTCTCTGCCCTCTCAAAAAGGGCTATATTATCTACAAACTATTGAAGGGTGATGTTGTCAATGTTATTACTAGCCTTAATTTTGCTTATTAGCCCATATTTGTATATGTTCTTTAGGTTTCTTCTCAATACCTCTACCATAATATTGAACAAATACAATGACAGAGGATCTTCTTGTCTAAGACCCTCTTGGGTTTAAATGGTTTTGTTACTAGTCCATTGACTAAAATTAAATATGATACTATAAAAACACAAGCTTTAATTCATCTAACCCACTTTTTTCCAAATCCAAACTTTCTAATACTACAAAAGTAAAATACCATTTAACCCTATCATAGGCTTAATTCATATCAATTTTTAAGATCATTGCTCTCTCTTTTCTAGAAGTAGTTGAATGCATTACTTCATGAGCTACTATGATCCCATCTATAATATGTCTCCCTTTCATAAAGCATCCTTGCTCTTCTAAAATATTTTTTTCTAATAGTGGTTTTAACCAATTTTCCATCACTTTAGAAGTTATCATATATTCCATATTACATAGGCTTATGGGATTGAATGCATCAAACAATCATGCATGCTTTATTTTTAGAATCAGGGTCAGATATGTTGCATTTAATTTACAAGGTATGTATTGTTTTACCCTAGACTATTCCACTCCCACAAGTAAAGAATTTTTGTTATTTCGTAGTTATGTTGATAGAACTTTGTAGAGATTCCATCTAAACTTGAGGATTTATCCCTATCAAAAGAGAAAATATTTAAATGAAATTATTCTAGAGTAACAGATTCCATCAATTTGCTATTGTCTTCATATATTATAAATAAAGGTACTTGCAATGGTTTATCATTGAAAACTTAATTCTTCTCTAATCCTAGATTTTTTAGTAAAAAATCCTCATCTTCTTTCAATTTTTTTTCTAGTCTTCAATCCAAACCCCTTCTACTAATTTAATTCTACTTATCTTGGTTGCCAGTATCTGTACTATTATCATCTTATAAAAAAACTATGTTTTTATCTCCTTTTAAACAAGTTTGTCTCAGTTTTAATGTCCAAAACTTCTCTTCCTTACCCAAAATATTATGATATTCACTAAGAAACTCCCTTTCCTCTGATCTTAGGGTATTTTTCTCACCTTTTTGGAATTTTGTAAGTTTATTTTTTAGTTTTTGTTTCTTCTCAAAAATATTTTTAAAAGTGTTTTCCATTCTTTTAATCTAGATGTCATTAATTTTATTTGTTTTAGAATTGCATACAGCCCACCCTTTCCTAAAGTATTCCATGTAGGTGTTATCATATCAACAAATTAAGGATGGTCTTCCCACATCTTCTCATATATAAAATATGTTCTTACTTCATTTACAACCATTTTAACTCTTAGTGGTTAATGATCTAAATCAATTTTTGTCAAGTGCCTTCATCTAGCCAATGATGCGAGTGTAGGTATCTATCTAATTTTTCTACTATCGGGTTTTAGTCTATCCTATTATTGGTCCATGCATAGTCATCTTCATCAAACTCAACCTTCCATAGTTATTGTTTTGAATAAAAGTTAAAAAATCTCTTATACTTTAGGTTGTTTTCCTAATTCCAATGTCTGTAAAGTAGCATTTGACTAAAGAGGCTATCTAATGCCCAATTTTATGAATGGTTTTAAAGGAGTTTCTAACAAGATTCCAACATGTTAGAATTTCCCCTACTACTCCTTTTGAATCTATAGAATCCCATTCACATCTTGTCCATACTACTTTCATAGTTTTGGAAACTTCTTCCTTTGTCATTTTATTTTTTGAAATACAAAGAATATCAAGATTATTACTTAAACATACATCCCTAATACACCTCTACTTTGAGGGGGTATTAGCACCCCTTATATTCCATTAGATGTTAATCAAGTCTCATTAGGGGTTGTTGGCCCCTCCTACGAATTACCAATATCATTTTATTGTTTGGTGAAGACAAGTTTAACCAACTTAGATTGTGTTCCTTTCTCTATGTTTGCTCTTGCTTCCCTGGCTCTCACTTGATAATTGGAAGGTCTTCCTCTATTTTCCTTGCAATATCAAGGGTAAGTCTTATTATTCTATTCCTCAATATTCTTTCACAACTTTCCTTTTCATTATATTTATCCTCTCTTGGCTCTACTAAGGAATATTTTAACTTATCTTGCTCATTTTTTGGTATTTCCTTGTTAATGGTAGAGGTATTAGCATATAACACTATGTTTTCTCTACCACTTTATTTTTTCTTAATGGTGAACGGTAATTCAAGAGATTCTTCAAAATATGGTGAGGCACATTCCTTAGGTTTAGCAAGAATGTTCATCCCTAGATTAGATTCAAACTAAATATACTATTCCTTGTTAATATTTTGATCTTGTTGTATCATGTCCTCTAAACTTTGATCTGATTTTTCTTAAATAGCTAAAGCCTTAAAATAATTTTTGTTTCTTCCAATATCATTACTTATTTATCTCCACTATTTATTTACTTTTATCTATTTGGAGCTTTTTTTTTGGAAATTGAAAACCATCCTCATCCATATCCATTTATAATTTTCTCTTATGATTTTGTACAAATGTTTCTACTACTCTTATTATAGAATTATCTATGAATATGTCCCACCTCATGACATCTTCTACATATCAAAGATATATTTTTATAATCCATGGTTTGGGTCCACAATTTACCTCTATACTTAAGAGTGATTAATTCTGGAAAAGATTTATTGACATCAATCATGACCAATATCTAGGCATAAATAGCCAAGACTTGTAGTTTCTAAAATATCGAGGAATTCTCCCAGAGTGTTTCCTATTGCCTTGGATGTATCCATTTCCTATAATTCAATGGCCAATCCATACATACTAAGTCATAATGGTACATGGATTTACATTTTTAGGTCCAAAGCCTTCATACCAATGGGTAAGGAAGAGTCCTACTCTTTTCGTAAACCAAGGACCCCCTTTAAGAATTATATATCTTTCCCCATTAAAACAAAAAATGGATAAGAATAAAGCTTTAGGTATAAAGGATAAACATACTCCAAGATACTTCTATCTCTTATCAATTCATTTTCTCATAGGCAAATTCCCTGGCCAAGACCCATTAAATTTACCAATGCTTGTCTTATCTTTGAACGACGAGGATCACTTCTCTCTAAGATCCTCCCTAACCTCTACTACTAGCGATGAATCTAAGGATTAAGCTATATATATATATATATATATATATATATATATATATATATATATATATATATATATATATCCATGTGAAGGATATTATAACTTGATATCTACTTATATTTACCATTTTTTTAAGCGAAAAACCCCTTGCGGGGCCGCCTTGGTTTGAGATACCACGACTAGGGGGTTCTACACCATCAAAGTCACCCGGGAGTCGCACTCGGCCCTACCCACACCAACATTATCAATTGGATTTTAGGTACCCAATTCAACTTTTTGGTAGGGTGGATATTTGAACCTGGGACCTCCCTTGGAGGATTGTCCTCTCCTCTCCAACTCACATACAAAACTTGGGTACTTATATTTACCATATTATTCTAAAGCAATTATATTATTTGCAACAAAGCTTACAATTCCCAAAACTCAATACATTTGATAACATTACCTCTATAATAAACCTACAATAATCTACAAGTATAACTTCAAATATAATGAAGGGATAAATGAAAATTTAGCTAAAAAAAATCTATGCCTATATGGAATGTCTCACCTTGTTGATGCCCTAGCCCCATAGATAGGTTTTTTGTTATTAACACGATCCTTGTGGATTTATAGTAGATCACTTAAAATCATGAAAAGTTGACATAAAAGAAAAATTGTCAATTCACAATGATCTAACATGCATCCAAATATAGCAATGTTTTATTTTGTTCATAGATCATTCAATTAAATTCATATAAATGGAACTTCATAGTAATATTCCTAACATCAAGAAGAATGATAGTAACTAATTTGAGCTCAAAATAAAGTGTCTAATCTAGAAAAATTAAGAAAAAAGTCAAGACTAGTAAGTAGGATTTTAAGCATAAGTCAACTAAATATAGTCTAAACTGAGTAATTATTTGTTGTACATGAAAGAGCACTAGAAATTTATATTTAATTATAAATTTTATGCCAAAATACATCTATTTGACCAGTTAAAATGATAGTCCAATTTGTTATACAATCCTTCTTTCATTATTTTGAGAAATTCAAATAAGATAAAATTTCTATGAAATGTTCTTTACATCCTTGCACATGTATCTACTAAATTTTAGCTCAAAATGCATCTATTTTTTACTTCAAAGTCCAAAAAATAGCCGAACCCACAAGTTGGTAGGGAATTGGTTGAGTTGACATGTGTAAGGTGCCCTAAACCTAATCTGAGCCAGTATCTATATGAATATTTATAGGGGAAAGTATGATACATCATCTCCATATATGTGTTCTACTTATAAGGAAATAAATAAGCATAAATCATAGTTTCTCTCTTGGATTTGAAATAGAAAGTTACTAGATGAAGATTACTTAGGCAAGTCTAGGAAGGAGAAGGGAGATTTAGAGAGCCAGGAAAAGGGACAAGGTGTTTTCAGCAATGAGGGATCAAGGATACTACTAAGAGGCACTATGTGAAGCTATAAACAAGTGCATGGTGGTTGTACATCTAAACGAGGGCCAATTTAATGGTGACAACTCTTGTAATTTCCCTATTTTACATGGTATAAGAAAGCTTAAAATTTTCATTTTTTCCATGAAAATATTTCCCATTTTAAAGCATTATGCTATTTTTTTTTTGTATGTTTACTCTTTCAAATACTTTCAATATTTTACTTATATTATCTTTATTCTATTGGATTTAGCAAGTTATTATGCTTTCAATGAAAACTAGTTTATTTGAGCTAGTAACATGGACACTAGTTTGGTGTAGCAATAAAGTGTTGATTCCTCAATAGATTTTTTTGACTTGTAAAAATTGCATTAGTATCTATGTAGATTGTCCATACTTTGATATTGATTTACATGGATGATTTTGGGAATGAAAGAGTGGTTTGTTGTAAGTTTGAATTGTTTCATTAGTTACTAGTGACTAGTTATACAAAATCCCAAGTGAAACTAAACCAAATATCTCTACAATATCCTTGAAAAATATGTGTTTAAGGTTTCATTTAATTGACACTATAGACAATTTAAAAAAATCATTCTAACTAAATTAAATATGAAGACATAACACTCTTGATGCATAATGCATAATGGGATATTGCTTCAATAAAAATTACCTTTCCTCACATCCTCTCCTGTGATTAACTCAAATAAGAAAACCTCACATTCTTTACCTAAACACTTCATTATCAATGCATAACAATTGTTTCTTGGTTGGTCAAATTCTGAGGTGATTCTAACAATATTATTTACTTCCATATATTCATCTATCAATATGTTTAAAATATCAAAAATAAATACAAACTAAAAGCATGGTCACTAAGTCCAGTAAATCTATACCTAAAACCATTTAAAGGATGTTATCTGAGTAGTGAATAGAGAAAGATCACTCTTAACAGGATAATCCATAGATTTATTAGAGGTTATTGGATTTTATGTACAACAACAAATCTTATTATTGGGGGTGGAAAGACTAGAGCTATCATAATCTAAATTTATTTTACCTTCAAATAGACAACCTTACACACTCACACAAATGGGATAACACATAACTTTACATTCCACTTCACAAGTGGGAATGTATTCCATTGAGAGTTTCCTCACTACTTCAAATTTTCTCCTCTTATTAACTCTAACATGCTTGAAGTTTTTTCATTCATACATCCTTCTCACACCCGTTCATTAGTCTTTGAGTATCCATCAATGAGGACGACAAGTTCACAACTAGTAACCTCAATACTAGACTTTTTGCCCAAAGTAATCAAATAATTGCACCAGTTTATGTCCACAAAGAGATTGATGATTTAGGGATGTGTCCACAAAGTGGTTGATTGATCTAGGCATATGACTTATCCTCATTGTTGGTTCCTCAACAAAAAATTTAAGCTTAAAAATTACATTAGTATCTTTATGGATTGTCCATACTTTTTTATTGTTGTCATGAGTGTTTTTGGGAATGAAAGAGTAGGTTGGTGTAAGTTTTAAGCATTTTAATATTTACTAGTGACTAGTTCTACAAGAGCCCAAGTGAAGCTAAACCAAATATTAATACAATTTCTTTGAAAATGAGGCATTTAGGTTCCATTTAGATTATTTATAGACAATTAAAAGCATTAATATTGTAACCAAATTAAATATTAAGATATAACACTCTTCATGCATAACATAATGAGCTATTGCCTAAATAAAAACTACCTCTCCCATAACTAAAATAAGAAAATATCACATTCTTGGCTTGCTAAACTTACTAAGAACAAATGTAATTCTCAAAGAACTTTTGCATCCACCAATAATAATGCTCCAAAAGCCCCAATTATTGAGATGGTTAATCGTAGAGTAAAGGGATTGCTTTAATTATGATGAAAATGGACCATGAGACACGTGTAAAACCCAACACATCAACCTCTTAGATATAAGCAATATTCACCTTCTTCTACAAACATAGGGGAAGACTTTGTGGATTCATTAGATGTAGAACCTCCAACCAATAATAATAAAAAAAAAAATTCCTATCATTTTTTTGAATGTCATTGAAGGAATATTCACACCGTAATGCATAACAGTTAAGGATTTCTTAAAGGAAATAAATTTTTTATCCTATTGGACTCTGGTAGCACTGATAATTTTACTGACCCCATTGTTGTATAAAAGCATATTGTTTCATTTATGGTCGTAATCAAGTCCAAGTGAAAATTGCTAATGGAGTTATCATGACTTGTACAGGGAGGTGCAAAAGTGTTTTCCTATCCATTGGTGACTACTACTATAAAACTTATCTCTATGCAATTCCATTGGATGGAGTGGACATTGTATTGGGTTGCTTTTGGCTATGAACATTGGGAATGATATCCTAGATCTTTTCATAACTTTACATGCATTTTACTATCAATAATAGCTTCCACACCATTTAAGGCATAAAAAATAGAAATCCCAAGATTGTAACATCCCATTAGATGTAGAGATTACTTAAGAAAGGTAATCAAGTAGTTGTGGAAAGATTTTTCTAGATGTATTTGTGTTATCCAAAATGAGTAGATGCCTTCAAACTTATCATTTTTCTTAACCAAAAACCAGAAGGTCCTCATCTAATCCAAAAAACTACTGCCTAGTAGATTGGAAGATCATAGAATCAATTTAACCCCTGGGAGTCAACCTCTAAACATTTGGACATATAGGTACCCCTATCACCAAAATAATGAGATGAAATAGTTTGTAAAGGAACTATTGGATGCAGGACTCATCTGTCCAAGCACAAGTTCTTTTTTAGATTTTTTATTACTACTTAGGAAGAAGGATGGATCATGGATAATGTGTGTGGATTTTAATGAACTCAATAATATCACCATAAAATATAATTTTTCCATTCCAATGATTGATGATTTGTTGAATGAGTTGCATGGTGCTCAATATTTTACCAAATTGGACCTCAAGTTGGGCTATCATCAGATTCAATTTCACTATCACTAATGATTTTGAATTCTAGCGTTCTTCATCTATCCAATAATTGTAATATTGAAATTAGATTATTTGTTATCCCTAGAACATAAATAACATTCTCTAGTATGCATTTTAAGAAAGGTAGACTAAGTGTAACATTGCATGTTCCTTGGGCTGTAGATTTTGTCATCAACAATATTAATTGATATACTTTGTTTCACTTGAATAGAATCAAACCAATATAGGTTGTCAGTCATATGATTTTTGGCTCCTCAATCAATATACCAATAATTATCTTCATACCCAATTTTTGGTTCTGTTTGATTTTTTGCAATGATTCATTGTATCTCAAAATATGATTGTGATAATATTTTTGTTACATACTCGACACTTGTAACTCATAGGGGTATATGTTATTGTAAATAAAGTGGACCATGTATCTAGTTAGAAGTGGGTCATATGTTAAGTTAGGAGAGTGTGCATCATTAAAATATTTGTTACTATTATTCGTGTTTCCATGTTTCAATTAATGAATGCTTCTATTATTCAATATGCCATCTTAGTGTTGCATTTATCAATACTTTGTATGATCATTAGTTAGAATTATCATTGGCACTGAATTTATTATCTCAATAGAACTCTACACTAAGAACTTTGAGGTGAAATATTCACATGAGAAGAAGAGGTTCATTGCAAGTGGTATAAAAGCTATTTCTAGGGCATGTTAAGCTTCTATTGCGAAGGATTTTTTCTTTTTGTTAATCCTAGATCTGTAGGTTAGAAATAGTGTTTCGGTTGTTTTAAAATAATACATAGGAGTTGTCATTATTGGCTAAGCTAGATTACCCATAAGGCATCTAATGAAACAAGGGGTAATTGGGATCCAATACCCAGGCCTCAAACAATACCCATACATGGATTTGAGCTTCCACATATCTTATGTATATGGAGAGACCTCTTTAGGAACCCATAGCCAAACCTACATATATAGAAAATAAGTTGACCATGTAATATCTATAGTGCACCAAGCACAACACTTGAGAAGATTACTCTCTCATATTGTTAGAGCATGTGTGGAACCCTCCTTGAGTAGTGGCCTGAAATATTGGTCCAAGCATTATCAATCACTGCTATGATATAATAGAGGGCTATGGAGAGTACACAATCTCTAACCTAGAATCCTTTCAGTCCCTACTTACTTTATCAGAAGTAGATCTCATAGGATAGAAAAGGTAAAATTCAAAAGGTTTGGAAATAGATACATAACTTCAAACCACTAAAAAAGAGTATAGGTTATCGAAAAACATCATTTTGGGATATAGTCCATTGCAAATATATCATCAAGTTGATTATTTTGGTATATAGCACCTATACACCTTTTTGGTACCCTTACTAAAAATAGTTATTTTAGGATATATCCCATTATG
The DNA here is from genome assembly GCA_028583015.1 of Wollemia nobilis. Lineage (NCBI taxonomy): Eukaryota > Viridiplantae > Streptophyta > Pinopsida > Araucariales > Araucariaceae > Wollemia > Wollemia nobilis. The sequence continues at coordinate 670,192 of JAQPPZ010002552.1, forward strand.
GTTATCTCATCAAGCTTATTGTATTGGTATATAGCACCCTTACACTTTTTTCGAACCCTTGCTAAAAATATTAACTGCTAAAAATTGCATTTCAATTTTTAGTAAATGTGTCCTAAGACATGTTATCAAGCAATGGAGACCCAAATGAACAAGTTGTAGGAACAACTCTCCAAATTGGATACCCTCATGGAAATCAAGGGTCAAATATCTTCTCTCGTCGCCATGGTAATAGACTACCAGCATAAGTAGGACCAGATGAGTCAGGATTGATGTGCTAAATATTAAGAATCCAAATTTTGATGGGTCTACTAAGAATAGCCCAAATGCTCAGAGGGGAAAACTATTGATCGGTCTATTTTTTCTAGGGTCTTTAATGAGGAAAACACTCAACGATAGGAGAATAATAGAGGCATGATCCCACAACTCCCTAGAATGGATTTTCTAAGATTTGATGGAACAAAGCTATAAAGTTGGTTGATTAAGGTTGAGCAAAGATATGAGCTTATGAAACTCCCTTTGATCAAAGGATATTTATAGTTTCCTTTCATTTTGATTTGGAAGCACTGCATTGGTACAAGTGGTTGAGAAAGCAAGTTCATGTTCTTGGGTGGACATAATTTAAGAGAGAACTCCTTATTCACTTTGGGTCGTCTAAGTTTGGATATTTTACTAGAGCACTCACTAAGTTGAGATATACAAGCATTGTGTATGATTATATCACTGCTTTTGAGAAGCTTGCAAATAGGACTGAAACTCTTTCTAATGAATTCTTCAAGAGCTATATTATTAGTGGCCTTAAGGAAGAGATAAAGACTATGTTTCAAATTCTTAAACCATCCACTTACATGATAGCCACAAGGCTAGCTAAACTTGCCAAGATTAAATAGAATGCTCAAAGAACTTTTGCATCCACCGATAATAATGCTCCAAAAGCCCTAATGGTTGAGATGGTCAATCGTAGAGCAAAGGGACTGCTTTAATTATGATGAAAAATGGACCATGAGACGTGTGCAAAATCCAACGCCTCTACCTATTAGATATAATAAATATTCATCTTCTTCTACAAACATAGGGGAAGACTTTGTGGATTCACTGGATGTAGAACATCCAACCTACAATCAAAAAGAAGAGAATCCTATCATTTCTATGAATGCCATTGAAGAAATATTCACACCGCAGTGCATGATAGTCTAAGGATTTCTCAAAGGGCATAATTTTTTTATCTTATTGGACTCTGGTAGCACTAATAATTCTATTGACCCCATTTTTGTAAAAAGATAGATTGTTTCATTTATGGTCGTGATCAAGTCCAAGTGAAAATTGCTAATGGAGTTATCATGACTTGTATAGGGAGGTGCAAAAGGGTTTCCCTATCCATTGGTGACTACCATTATCATAATTATCTCTATGCAATTCCATTGGATGGAGTGGGCATTGTATTGGGTTGCTCTTGGCTATGAACATTGGGAATGATATCCTAGATTTTTTTATAACTTTACATGCAATTTACTATCAATAATAGAACCCACACCATTCAAGGCATGAAAACTAGCAATCCCAAGATTGTAACATCCAATTAGATGTAGAGATCACTTAAGAAAGTTCATTAGGTAGTTGTGGAAATATTTTTCCAAATGTAGTTGTGTTATCCAAGATGAGTAGATGCCTTCAGACTTGTTAGTTTTCTTAACCAAGAACCAGCAGGTCCTCATCAAACCCAAACAACTACTGCCTACTCGATTGGAAGATCATAAAATCAATTTAATCCCTGGGAGTCAACCTCTAAACATTTGGACATATAGGTACCCATATCACCATAAGAATGAGATGAAACAGCTGGTAAAGGAACTATTGGATGTAGGACTCATCTATCCAAGCACAAGTCCTTTTTCAACTTTTGTCTTATTGGTCAGGAAGAAGGACGAATCATGGAGAATGTGAGGATTTTAATGAACTCAATAATATTAGCATCAAAGATAAGTTTCCCATTCCAATGATTTATGGTTTGTTGAATGAGTTGCAAGGTGATCAATATTTTACCAAATTGGACCTTAGGTTGGGCTATCATCATATTCGATTTCACAAGAATGACATTCCCAAAACAACTTTCAGGACCCATGAGGGCATTATGAGTTCTTGATCATGCCCTTTGGCCTCATCAATGCACAATTGACTTTCCAAGGCTTGATTAATAGGGTTCTAAAACCCTACCTATAGAAGTTTGCATTGATCTTTTTTGATGACATACTAATCTACAACAAAACATGGAAAGAGCACTTATGACATGTTGATCAGGTTTTGAAGCTCATGTAACAAAACCAATTGCATGTCAATAACTCTAAATGCACCTTTGAGAAAACCAAAGTTGAATATTTGGGGCACATCGTGGCCAAAGATGGTGCCTGAGTAGATCCAACAAAGATTGAGGTCATGGAGTGGCCCAACCCAAAATATTGAAGAATCTTCTAGGATTCCTCTACCTTACAAAAAATTACCAAAAAATTGTTAAGGACTACAAAAATATAGAATCCCCTTTGATAGCTATACTTAGGAGGGATTCATTCACATGGACAAGTGTCATTGAGCAAGCTTTTTTTACTTTGAAGGATGTCATGTGTGACACACTAGTTTTAGCCATACCTAGTTTTTTCAAAATATTTATCGTTGAAACTGATGCCTCAGGTGTTGGATTGGGGAAAATACTTATGCAAGAAGGTCATCCATTTGCTTTCATAAGCAAGGCCCTATTAAGGCAAAACCTTGTAATATCAACTTATGAGAAGGAGATGATGGCCATTCTTTTTGTCATCCTCCATTGAAAATCATACTTGTTGGGGTGACATTTCATCATTAAGACCAATCATCACAGCCTTATATCTCTTGAAATGGAGAATTTCTTCCCTTGAGCAACAAAAATGAGTCACTAAGCTCTTAGGATATGACTACAAGATAGTCTATTGCAAGGGGAAAGAAAATATGGTTGTTGATTTTCTGTCTTAGTTGCTTGAAACATAGGATATTCTATATGTAGTGTCCATCCTTAAGGTTAATTGGTTAGAGATACTTAAGTATGAATAGCAAACAAACCCCACACTTGCAAATCTCATTTAGGACTTGTAGACAGTAGGAAAGGACCATCCCAATTATGTATAGAAGTAGAGGGAGTTGTTCTATAAGCATCAGGTTGTTATTCCAGTCATGTCTCAACTTAAATATAAAATTCTCATAGATCTTCGCTCATCTTCGATAAAGGGACACAGGTTTCTTATGAACTTATGAACAGGTAAAGCACAATTTCTATTGGCCTAGGTTGAAGTCGAATGCCAAACAATTTGTATATAGTTGTGATACTTGCCAGCACCAAAAATGGGAAATAGTTAGTACACCAAGATTACTTTGACCTTTACCCATTCCAGAGTCCACATGGATAGACATCTCCATGGACTTCATTGAAGAACTTCCTATCTCGAGAGGTAAAATAGTTATCATGGTAATTATGGATCGGTTGACCAAATATGCAGATTTTTGGTCTTTAAGTCATCTTTATATTTCCAAGACAAAGGGACAAAATTTCATGGATCAAATCTTTAGACTCCATAGGAGCCCACACTCCATAGTTGGTGATCATGATAAGATATTCGTTTTTCAAATACATAGGAAAATCGGTAACACCATTGGGTGTTGCCACTATAAACCCTAGCTAATTGGGTTAAACAAAGTCAACTGGACCCTGGTCCTCTAGGGCATCGAAATGGGGTAGCCAACCAGCAAACACTTAGTCGTTACCATCCAACCTATCCCTTTTTGGGTACACCATGGTTTGAACCTTCGCCCTTCCCAAAGAGAGGCCAAATTCCTAACCATTGTACTATCCTTGTCAGACTTTTAAAATTGAGTTTACATGGGATTTTATGAGGGATCTCGGTTCTTTCATACCAAGGTTTGAACTTGGATCTCCTAGATATAAAACCCAAGGACTTACCACTATGGTATCCCTAACAGGTCGATCATGATAAGAGATTCACTAGTAAATTATACAAGGAGTTACATCACATTCAAGGGACCCAGTTTAAAATAAGCATGTCCCATCACCCACATATGAATGGCCAAATAGAAGTGGTGAATAAATGTCTTAACTATCTCTGATGCTTATTTCATATTATTAGTCCAAATGGAGTCAATGGCTTCTCTTAGTTGAATGGTGGTACAATACCACTTTTCACATAGCCACAAGGATGACACCATATGAAGTAGTGTATGGTCAAGCACCCCCAACACTCACTTCTTACTTGCCAGGCAGTTCAAAGGTAGACGAAGTGGACACGAGCCTTAGTCGTAGGCAAGAAGCCTTGGCAGCTCTCAAGCATAATTTGGTTACTGTCCAAAACTATATGAAACTTCAAGCATACAAACACAAAACTGAATGGGGATTTTCCAAGGGCAACATGGTCTCCCTTCGTCTTCAACCTTATCAACAATTGCCCCTCAAACAAAAGGACCGACATAAGTTGACACCCAAGTTTTATGGACCCTACAAGATATTACAATGAATAGGGGAGGTTGCCTACAATTTGGAGTTGCTAACAACATCCAAGATTCACCCACTTTTTCATGTACCTTGCTTGAAGAAAGTGGTGGGCACAGATACTCAAGTACAAACCATTCTTCCTAAATTGGATGAAGAGGCATCCATTCTGTTGTAGCCTACAACCATTTTGGATCACCAAACTCGACATCTCCACTCTCAAGATATCATTGAAGTATTGGTGTAATGGAAACAGTTACCATGAGAAGATGCCACACGGGAGCTCTTACAAGACTTTCAACAATAATTTCCCACCTTTTAGCTTTGAGGACAAAGCTTCTTTAAGGGGGTGACATGTTACATACCCAACACTTGTAACTCATAGGGGCATATGTTATTGTAAATAAAGTGGACCATGTATCTAGTTAGAAGTGGGCCACATGTTAAGTTAGGAGAGTGTGTGCATCATAGAATCATGTATATAGCTGCTTTGTCATAGAATCTCTTCGTAGCATTATGAATGTAACCGCTTAATATCATGAATGTAACTGCCACAAATTAGGTAAGTGAAGAATATTGTCACAACATGTTGTCATAGGATATTGTCATAAATTGTCAGGAAATATTCTTGCAAATGTTTTTTTTTTATACATAATGGAATTGGCAACTACTTTTCCTTTTTGAACAACTAGTCACAGGGTCAAATCATGATCGTAGCGTCAAATCATGGATCTACCACTATAACCCCTACCTCGCCTCGGTAAACACGGCCCGGAGTGAGGGAGACCCCGGGTGGCTCGAGGTTGGTACTGTCGTCATCAAGCTAACGCACACTCAGCAAATTCTAGTCAGACTACTACCTTTGCCCTAAAGTGGGCATTCCCACGAGGTTTGAACCTAGGTATCCTCCTGGTAAGTGCCCAACCTCTTACCAATCCACCTAGCCCTCGCGGACTTTCTTGCAAATGTTATAAATGGGAAGGGTGTAACCCTCACGGGTTAGACAAGAATTTGCATGTTTTGTAAGGAGGTTGCCCCCTTGAAGTAGCCGACAATAGTAATATTTCCTATCCCAAATTCCTACAATTATTGTTATTTGTGTTTTCATGTTTCAATTAATGAATGCTTCTATTATTGGATATGCAATCTTAGTGTTGCTTTTATCAATACTCTATGTGATCATAGTTAGAATTATCTTTGGCACTGAATTTCTTATCTTAGTACAGCTCTATACTAAGAACTTTGACGTGAAATATTCACGTGAGAAAAAGAGGTTCATTGCAATTTTCTCTTTTTTCGAAATTCTTTCTTAATAAAGTTTGACTTTTTAAACATGTATGACTTTGCAAAAGACCTTTTTGATGCATTCATAATTGTTTTCTAATTATGTCCTTTTAACAATAAGCTTTTGCTCTTTAATAACCTTTTCACAAATTTCTTTTGAAAAACCTTCCCTTTTAATAATCCTTCCAATGTTTTTCTTCTTTCAAGTACTTCTTTAGCTTAAATTATTTTTTTCTTCAATTAATTTCCTTTGTAGCAAAAATCCTCTACTATTAAAAATAAGAATCTAGCAATATAATTCCATTACACAATATTCACACAATTTATTACTAGCAATATACAATTTTCACATAATTACATACATTCATAACAAATTTTTATAAATAATATTATTAATGAATATTTCAACATAAGCAATGCAAATGCAATGTATTGCAGAGCTTGTTCTCAGTTTTGCATTACAATGTTGTGTCTTCAATATATACAACTTGGACAAGAGACTCTTCACATTCAAAAAAACTCTTGATTTTCTCCTCAAACACATGGAAGATCTAACTCTTTATATTTCTCAGAGAAACAAGTTTTATTGACTCCACATAATACCAAACCTCTAATGATTAGACAAATTAAAAGGCAAACATTTACCTAACTCCACACTTGTTAAATATTTACTTGACACCTACTTTAGAGTCAAATATTTACGTAACTCTAAACTAACCACACTTGTTAAATATTTATATGACACCTATTTTAGACTCAAATATCTACATAACTCTAAACTAAAATGCTTACATGGTACTTACATCTGTATCTGCTGTCTCTTTCACCTAATGAAAGGTCATGTTCTAAGGATTAAAGGAAAGCTTTGGCATAGAATTTGTGATTTCCTTACCATAGATGTACACAGTAAAACAGACAGGAAAACTAATACTCCAGCCAATCTAAGTTGAACTCCTCTTCTACTTTTTCCACCTTAAGCTCAGAGATGGTGGAATCCTTGATTTTTAACCATTTATGTTCAACTTTGTCATCACAGGTCACTTGTCGCAGAGATTTCATATTGTTTACTGATTCTGGAAGGTTCTTCACATTTGCACATTCCCTCATGTCAAGTTCCTCCAAACTGCATAGTTCACCAAATTTATCCGGAAGTCTTCTGATGTGTACGCATTGAGAAATGTCAAGGAATTTTAACTCTCCAAGCATACAAAGTGAATCTGGAAATGCTTCCAGAGATGGACAAGCATGTAATACCAGCACTTCTAGAGATCCAAGTTTCCCCAAATTATCCGGTAACTTTTGAAGATCATGACAATTTCTAATAGACAGCTTCTGAAGGGTAGGTATGTTACAAACACAAGCAGGCAACTCTTTGAAATCTGTACAGTGGTCAATGGTAATCTCAACAAGTCTAGATGAGCGTGAGCAGAACTCTAGACCTAGTCCCTGCTTACTGTCCTCATCATCACATTTGCACAGAAACAATGATATTTTCTCCAGATTCTCTAAAGATTGAGAGTATTTTTCAAGAGAAGGAACAACCAATCTCTCCAGACAAATGCTCTTGAGCTGAGCTAATGAATTGAAGGATGACATGTCTTGAATTTTAGCACGTGTAGAATTCTGATTTATTATTATCAGAACTTTCAATTCAAGCATTCTTTGCAAAAATGATGGAAGAAAATATTCATCAGCAGCAAATATTAATATGAGTGCCTGGGCCTTAGGGAAGTCCATTTTATGCCATTGCATATCTTTCATTGAACCTGCACAAGTACACAAAAATCAACAATATAGAGTGCAATTAAACTGACCTCATAATTAACGAGTCAATGTACAGTTACTGAGAAATAATGCATAAGACACGATTACACGGCCGAAGCATATGGACATAACCAGTTTAAAATGTTTAACCTGTATGAATGGTGATAATCTCAGCATCTGTATGGTTTTGCCAGCTGTTTGGAATGCAACCTCTTTTTGTATGCAATTGCATAATAAGCCTTTTACATTTGTCTAGAGAATGTTGTTTGGCCATATAAATAGCCAAATCTCGCAAGACATCATGTTGAACTACATGTAGCCCACAGGTGATGCCATGAAAAGCCCCTGGATAATTTCTGAAACAATTAAGATATGGCTTAGTAATATATCTACTCAATCTTCGGTACAAGATGTGTCTTAATTCCTTGTTAAGTAAATGTAACGAGGCTTCAACAATTGGATATTTAAACGACAAGAAAAAAGACCAGACTCTATTAACATTCTGGAAAGAATATTCAATTTTGCAGTAGCATAAAATGGGACAAATATTTACGATTTTCACATCAAGATTCTGGTCTAGGATGTCATTGCATTCTGCTTTCTATGTTTTATTTGTCAAAGACAAGCAAAAATTTAATAGAAGACACCTACCCCAGATCAGTTACCAAATTCAACAGATTTTGTTGTTCAAGTCCATGCAAAATTAGAAGAGCCTCTCCCCATTCCAAGTTGTGAACATAAACCCAAATGTTTAATAAAGAATCAACGGAGATTTTGCTCTTTTCTGGAAACAGTCCTAAGTCTAAAAAGCATTGCTTCATATCATCTTTTAGCACTTCTATGCTCATTGCCATGCAATTAAGAAGTCTTTTTTCCTCATTTTCAAATATTGATTCTCGTTGGGAAAGCCGTGTATGGACCCATTTCCATATTTGACGAGGCTTTTTATATAGAGAACGACCGATCACCTCCAGCGCAAGTGGTAATCCTTCACATTTTTCCGCTATCTGTAAGCAAATTTTAGTAAGAAGCTATTAGACCTGAAAGTATAGATATCAGCACTATACAGATCAAACATTTCTTAACTAAAACACAATATCTGAATATGTATAACATATCACAATGGTAAATTCAATGGACGTTTAGGGTTTATCAAGACGAATCATTAGATGAATAAACAGCTACCTGTTTTGCTAGAGTCTTTTCATGTCCTTCAACTGGAATGCCCTGTTTTTCAAAGGCCCACGAGCAAAAGAGGGACAGAGCATCTTCCTTTCCAAGAAGAGGTAACTCGTAAATGGAGTCGAGGCAGTTGAATTTGTATCTGCTTGTAACAATAGTCTTATATCCCTCTGCTTCAAACAACAAGTCATTGAGGTCATCTTTTGACCAGACATCATCTAACACCACCAGAATTGGCTGAGGTTCCTTCTCACGAATCCATAGCTGAAGTCGTGCATGAGCATCTTCAAGGCTCTGAAAATTAGGTACTGGTTGCTTGGTAATTTCCTTCCACATGCTCTCAAGAATCCCCTTGATATTTTGAGATCGCGAAACTCTTTCAAAAATGATGTCCTTAAAATGTTCTGAAAACCAACCAACAAAAAGTGCCCAGTGAAGAAACAGCATTAAAGCCACCTTTAAAAAACTAGTGCGTAGTACGTACTGCTAGATTTTATCTGTGTCACTGTAATGCATTTCTGTTTCCTTTTTCCCTCTTTATCAAGAGTTTTTTATTTCCTGGACACACTGGTGGCTGGTTAACCACCCCCAAGGATTGTACTCTTGTTTGGCATAGTAAGAATGATGGAAGCATATTAATCTTTCCATTTGCCGAGATAGTGCACTAGAATACACTAGTTAACTATCCATGGGGGTCACAGAGACATCTGGCTTATTCATTTAGTGTTTTATCTTCTGAAAGTCGGCACTGCTATGTTTTCTTTTCCCTACTGAGATTGCTGAATGCATGGTTAACTGCCCACCAGGCTCAAACTCATGTTTGGCTTAGTAAGCATAAGAGGGGGATATCTGTTCCTCCAAATTTGTCTCCACTAAGAGTTGAAATCATATGTGGCTTAATAAGTTATATCGATGATAGAGGTAAATTCATTCTGCCAAATTGGCAGTAAAAGTTAAAACTCTTATTAGCATAGTGGGTTCTATATTCTGGAAAATTCACCTAGTACTTGCCCCAAATGTCTTAGTTAACCATAAACAAGAGTCACCCTCATTGTCAAGTTAGTTGCCATAATAAAGTGATATTTATTCCTCCAAATACACCCAAAAATTTCACCTAAACAGAGCCACATTTACCTAGAACTTTCACTGCACTGGTTGACCACCCACAGTGGGTAGCACACATTCCACTTAGTAGCCATAGTGGAAGATGTCTATTCTGTCAGATTGGTGTAGAGCTTGCACTTGGATAAAATAGGTAACTGACAAAGCTGTCAAACTCACCTTTAGCTTAGTAGCCGTGCCAAAGGGATATCTATCCTGCCAAACCTACACCTTACTTCTGAGTGCATCGTGCTCGCAGGGGTTAAACTCACATTGGGATATCTATTAACTGCTTGCATGAGTCGATTTGAGACATAACATGGTAGATATGAGTCATATGACAACACAGATATATTTGGTATTTACAAAGGAATTTCAACTGGATGCAATAGGTATCTGCCTGAGAGTGTGGAACAAAGATTTGACTTAGTACCAGTGATATCTACTGTACCAAAGGCCCCTAGAAGTTCTACCTGGATGCCATGTGTTACTGCATACAAGGATGGGGCGAAGAAGTTAGAAGAAATGGCATCGGAGTAGCATATATTGTGCCAAATTTACCTAGGAATTTCACGGCTCAAATTGAGTGGGTGTAACCAGGTAAGACTTTTATATTCGAGGAAATAGGGCTTATATTGCAGTTGAGAAAATTGGAATCTGATCGAAATTAGCACGGAAAAAAAATCAGGGAATCGAAAGAAAGGATTGTAAATTATACTCAACTAAATAAACACATTATAAAAATCTTCACATATAACCTAAAAACCTACTCTACCTATAGACAGAAAAGGCCTAATTTCTTAAACCCCAGTCATGTCGGGCAATGAAAAGTTGATCTAAAAGAAACAAGTTAACGTAAACGTAACAATAGTATACCTGTGACTTGAGGATCCCTGCAGAGAGCATATGCCAAGGTCGTTTTGCCACTGCCTCCCATTGCGGTCACCCCCACGGTCCTAACAACCCCTCCAAACACCATTTTCTTCAGTTCATTCAGCGACTCTTTCAGACCCACCTGATGTTTGGGCAATTCTGGAATCTGCATTTTCGGGGCGTCAGTCCCTCGTGGCCTCACCCAGTCTTCGCCCGTCGGTCTTTCCAAAACCACTTTGGTGAGGGTGCGGAGTTCTGAGATGACATGTATCCATGCCTGCATCTGGGTGAAGTTCTTCACGTCATCTTCCAATTCCAGCGTGTCCACCATGTCCTTAAATTTCTGCGCAATATCAGAAATGGAAAAGCCCGTAACACTTAGCTGAGGGCTGTTCTCAATTCTTCGATAGCCCTCTTTCATTTTCTGGCGGAACTCCTCCAGCCGCTGGCAACTCTGCTCTGGCAAGCGCTGTTGTTGGCTTTCATCAAACTCGTCCAGCATAGGAATGATTTTTTCCAGAACATGCTTCATGCGTTCGCAGGGGCCACCATTGTCCATGACACGCTTGAATCGGGAGACGAGCTCGTTGGAAGCAGTTCCCAGAGCTGCTCCAATCAACTGCGAACCCATGCCAGCCATACCCTTCCTCAATTTTTCGAATGCTACAAGCTAAAATTGGTCTATACAACCAGACTTAAACTCTAAAGTGAAAAGACCTCCGCACGAATTTTCCATTGTGATTCAAGAATTTAAGTAAAGGACAAAAATTCGGTGATGTACAAGAAATCCATCGTGCCAGTGTGAACACCAGACTTTCGCCTTGGCTGATCTCATTGTCGCGTGGTGTAATCTACTATTTAGTGGGTCCCCCAACTCTGAGAAAGAAACAAAAAAACAAAAACAGAGATACTACGGATGCAATCCGAGTCTGTTTTGTGCCTTTTGTTATTGTTAATGGGTAGTAGGTTTAAAGGTGCTTGTCCTTAGTTTCATTTTTCTTGGTTTCATTTTGTGTCATTTTTCATCTTTATTAACATTTAGTTTGGGCATGTGTAGGCCCTAACCCTCTTGTTTTTTAACCGTTTAATGCGATGATGCAAGTCTAGTTGCATATTCCATTATTGGAATTTCGTTCCACGTTAATACCTATCAATCTTGTTAGTGCAGTTTGTGTGTGTTTGTGAATAATCCCACATTAACTGTGTTGTGGGACTTCAGTGGTTTATAAACCCCAACACTTGTCATACTCTTTGCCAATGGAGTAGCAAGCTTAAAGGTCGAAGTCCTTGGTCCCACTTTATAGGATTCCTCATCCCTATTAACATCAAATTTGGGCATGTGTGTGAGGGTGACCCTTTTGCTTTCTAACCGAATAATATGATTAATTGTGTTATGGTTTATAAACCGAATAATGTGATTAATTGTGTTGTGGTTTATAAACCCCAACACCTGCCATACTCTTTGCCAATATTGTGTTATGGTTTATAAACCGAATAATGTGATTAATTGTGTTGTGGTTTATAAACCCCAACACTTGCCATACTCTTTGCCAATGGGGTAGCAGTCTTAAAGGTGCAAATCCTTGGTCCCACTTTGTGGGATTCCTCACCCCTAGTGCAAGCCCTTGGTCCCACTTTGTGGGATTCCTCACCCTTATTAACTTCGAGTTTGGGCATGTATGTGGGGGGCCTCTTGCTTTCTAACCGGTTAATGTGATGATGCAAGTCTAGTGGCATATTCCATGATTGGAATTTTGTTCCACATTAATACCTATCTATCTTGTTAGTGCAGTTTGTTTGTGTGGAAATTTGTTTCATGTTAATACCTATCTATCTTGTTAGTGCAGCTTGTGATGCAGGAGCATCCAAGTGGTGTAAGAGTGATCTTGCATCACCCAAAAAAAAATTGTAATTGTTTAATTTTGTAAAACTAGTAAAACTAGTTTAACTTGCAGGAGATTTTTGAAGGTCTTAGAGGTCGAATTTGAGGATTTTCAGCTAGACATGGGCCTTGGCGTGAAGAGCCAAGGGCCACCTTGCTTAGTTCGTCTCGTGCCCTTTTCGAAAACATGTTGTAATAGTCAATCGGGTCAACGAGCGCGAAGTTATGACCTCGGCAAGTTGCCCCCAAAATTTCAAATTTGAAACTCATAGTTTTAGGTGGGAAAGGAGAAAACAGGGTCAAAAGGGGGAAATTTCGAATTTGTAATCAGTTAGTCTCTGTAAGCTCTATCTTTGGGGAATAGAATGCAAGAAAGCTTTGGCTCATTTGGCATTTTCTCTATCTTTTCTGGATTGTATGTGTTTGTTTAATGCAACTCTGCTTCAAGTGGTATCAGAGCGGGAGTTCCTGAGTGTGTAAACAGATCGTCGGACGTGAGGCAGTTTACACCAGGATCTGTGGTTAGGGTTTGTGAGAGAAGTGAGCAGAATGCCTCCACGAAGAAACCATGGTGGTGGGAGAAATGTGGTGCTAGAAGAAGATTTCAGAGCTTTGTAGAGGCAAGTTCAGGCTCTGCAAGAGGAGCTGCGTAGAGGGTTTGAGCCAAGGAGAGAAGATGGCAGTGAAGATGAAGTTGAAGAAGAAGAGGACCAGTTCGAGGAAGAAGAAGAGGTAGTAGATCCTGCACAAGCCAGGTTATACAGAGCCATATCTCATATTGGAAAGAGACCGAAGATGGAGGTTTCTACGTATTCTAGAAATCTTGATCCAGAGGAGTTGATTGACTGGATCAATGATTTGGAAGAATACTTTGAGTATGAGGAGGTTGAAGATCCTGAGAGGGTCAAGTTTGCTAAGACCAAGTTGAAGGGTCATGCCAACATATGGTGGAAGGGAGTGCAGCTAGACAGAAACAAAAGAGGAAAAGAAAGGATAACAAAATGGGAGCGGATGGTGGAGAAGTTGAAGAGGTAGTTCATTCCAACTGACTACGAGTTGGATCTGCTAAAGAAAATGCAAGGTTTGAGACAGTCGAGTAAGTCTGTCAAAGAATACACAGAGGAGTTCTATAAGATCTTAATCAGAACAGGCCATTCTGAGGCCAACAAGGAGAAGGTAGCCCATTATATTAATGGGTTAAGAGCAAGTATTCAAGAGGAGTTAAGTTTGGTCAGGATGACCACCATAGAGGATGCTTACCAGTTTGCCTTGAGGGTTGAAGAGAAGTTGAACAGAAGGTTTGAGAGCAAGCAAAGAGGAAGAGGTCATGGTGGAAGAACTGGTGGAAGAACAAATGGAGGATAAAATGAAGATCAAAAGAAGAATGGAGAAGCCAACAATAGTCAGGACCAAAAGGGGGATAATGCTTACCGCCCTCGTGATCAGAACAATGGTTACTAGAGAGGAAGAGGAAGGTCTGGATGAGGGTTTGGAAGAGGAGGATTTCGTGGAACCTGTTTCCACTATGGAGAAGAAGGACATCGAGCATACGAGTGTCCACAACACCAAGAGAGGACAAATAAGAGGCCCGAAGGTAATGCCCGAGCTACGGTTGTTGATGAAGGTGTTGAATCTGAGCACTCTGAAGAAGCAGAAAGAGGAGAAGTGTTGATCACAAGGAGAGCCTTGTTGAATGAGGAGAGAGATCCAGATCAGAGGAAGAGCTTATTTTGCACAAGGTGTAAATGTGCAGGTAAGGTCTATAATATTATCATAGACAATGGTAGCACAGATAACCTAGTTTCAGAAGGAATGGTTACCAAACTATAGTTAGAGAGGAAGAGACACCCGCATCCATATCGGATTGCGTGGTTGCAGAAGGACCATAGGGCTTTGGTCAGTGAGCAATGCTTGGTAAAATTTAATATTGGGAATTACCGTGATGAGGTCCTGTGTGACATCCTACCTATGGATGCTTGCCATTTGTTGTTGGGAAGGCCATGGCAGTTTGATCGGTGTGCAATGCATGATGGGCATGCCAACACTTACTCCCTGACAAAGAATGGAGTGCACCATAAGCTGAAGCCCCTGAAGGAGGTGGACGAAAAGGTATGTAGCAGTGCCAAAATCTATTTAGTTGAAGGTAGAAGGTTTTTGGATGGTTTGAAGCATGAGCATATGTGCTATGCATTAATTCCTAGAGTTAGGGAAGAAGAATGCAAAGATACCCCAATAGAAGTCTCAGGTCTGTTAGAAGAATTTCTAGATATTATATCAGATAATGTGCCTGAGGGTTTGCCACCAGTGAGGAAGATCAGTCACCATATAGATTTGGTACTGGGAGCTAGTTTGCCCAATAAGGCAGCCCATAGAATGACTCCTGTAGAAAGTGAGGAGCTAAACAGGCAAGTCCAAGAGTTGCTAAAAAAGGGACTGATTCGGGAGAGCCTGAGTCCATGTGCAGTACCTGCAGTACTAGCACCAAAGAAATATGGAGAGTGGAGAATGTGTACAGACTCTCGAGCTATTAACAAGATCACCATCAAATACAGATTTCCATTGCCAAGGATGGATGACATTATGGACTATTTGAGTGGGGCCAAGTACTTCACAAAGATTGACCTGAAGAGTGGATACCATCAGATTCATGTCAGAGAAGGGGATGAGTGGAAGACAACCTTCAAGACCAGAGAGGGTTTGTATGAGTGGTTGGTCATGCCATTTGGGCTAACCAATGCACCAAGCACATTCATGCGGCTGATGAATGAGGTATTGAAGGAGTTTTTAGGAAAATTTGTCATTGTCTATTTGGATGACATTTTAATATTTAGCAAGACCCTGGAAGAGCACCTGATGCATATCAGAAGAGTTTTTGAGAAGCTGAGGGAGGAGCAGTTGTTGATTAATTTGAAGAAGTGCAGTTTTGTGAAGGAGTTAGTGTATCTAGGATTTGTCATCTCAGCCGAAGGTCTAAAAATGGACCCAGAAAAGGTGAGGGCTATCATTGAATGGCCTACTCCAAGGAGCATAACTGAGGTAAGATCATTTCATGGTCTAGCAAGTTTTTACAGAAAATTTATTAGAAATTTTAGCAATATTTGTGCACCCCTAACAGAAACCATGAGAGGGGATAAGAAAGAATTTAAGTGGACCTTAGGAGCAGATAAGAGCTTTGATATGTTGAAGAAGAAGGTCACAGAGCAACCTATTTTAGCACTTCCAGATTTCAATAAGGTATTTCAGGTAGATTGTGATGCTAGTGGTAGTGCCATAGGAGTTGTGTTGAGTCAAGAAGGTAAACTTGTTGCCTATTTTAGTGAGAAGCTTAATGATGCTAGGAAGAAGTATTTTGTATATGATCAAGAGTTTTATGCTATAGTTCAGGCTCTGAAGAAATGGAGGCATTATTTGTTGCCAAAAGAGTTTGTTCTATATACTGATCATCAGGCCTTACAGTATATTAATAGCCAAGGGAAGCTAAATCAGAGGCACTTGAAGTGGGTTGAGTTTCTACAGAGTTATACCTTTGTGTTGAAGCACAGGAGTGGAAAGTCAAATAGAGTTGCAGATGCCTTAAGTAGAAGGTAGTGTTTATTGATAGAAATGAAGGTGGAAGTTGTAGGGTTTGATGAACTTAAGGGTTTGTACCCTGAAGATCCTGATTTTGCAGAGGCTTGGAGGGCTTGCTTAGCACCTATTACTTTGGACAAGACTAAGTGGTTGGATTTTCTAATCCAAGATGGAATGTTGTTCAGAGGAAACCAATTATGCATTCCAAGGAGTTCAATGAGGGAGAATCTAGTCAAGGAGAAGCATAGTGGAGGGTTGGTTGGACACTTTGGTCGAGATAAGACCATTGCCCTCGTTAGTGAGAACTACTATTGGCCATAGTTGCAGCAAGATGTGAAGAGATTTGTACAAAGTTGTAGAGTATGCCAGATGGCCAAGGGTGTGAGACAGAACACAGGATTATATCAGCCATTACCTGTACCAGAGAGACCATGGGAGGACATCAACATGGATTTTGTTCTTGGCCTACCAAGGACACAGAGGGGAAATGACTCCATATTTGTGGTGGTTGATAGATTCTCAAAGATGGCACATTTTATTCCCTACCAGAAAACTAATGATGCAGTTCATGTTGCAGGGTTGTTTTTCAAAGAGGTGGTACGACTTCATGGTCTACCAAAGAGTATTGTTTCTGATAGGGATACCAAGTTTGTTGGGTATTTCTAGAGGACCCTATGGAAGAAATTGAAGACAGACCTGAAATTCAGTTCTGCATACCACCCACAGACTGATGGACAAACAGAGGTGGTGAATAGAAGTTTGGGTAATCTACTGAGATGCTTGGTAGGAGATAAGCCCAAGGGATGGGATTTGGTTTTGCCACAGGCAGAATTTGCATACAATAATTCTATCAATAGGAGTACTAACAAATCTCCATTCTAGATCATATATGGGAGCAATCCAAGAAATGCTTCTGAGTTGAGGAAGATGGATACAGGGGAAAAGTGTAGTGCTGAGGCTGAGGACTTTGCAGAGCATCTGAAGAGCTTGCATGAAGAAGTGAAGAAGCATATTACTAAGATGAATACTCAGTACAAGACAAGGGCAGACCAGAAGCGACGGTTTAAGGAATTTGAAGTGGGAGATGAAGTTATGGTCCATCTGAGAAAAGAAAGGTTTCCTGCTAAAACCTATAACAAGCTAAAAATGAAGAAGTTTGGACCATGCAGAATCATAGAAAAATGGGATTCAGGCAATGCATATGAAGTGGAATTGCCAAGTGGGCTTAACATATCACCTATTTTTAACATTTTAGATTTGGCAGAATACCATGAAGGAGACAATGGTGAGGGACCAGTAGCAGAATTGTGGAATATTCTAGCATCTACTCCAGAGACGGAAGAGATAGAAGAGATCCTAGATACCCGCATTGGAAAAAGTACCAGAAATAGGTAGTATGCAGAATATCTGGTTAAGTGGAAGGGCAGACCTGTTGAAGATTCATCTTGGTTGTCGAAGGCTGAGGTTGAACGCCTTGGTTTTCTTCCAACAATAGAGAAGTGAAGGTCACTTCTCAAATTACCCTGGGTGTCTGATGCAGGAGCATCCAGTGGTGTAAGAGTGATCTTGCATCACCCAAAAAAAAATTGTAATTGTTTAATTTTGTAAAACTAGTAAAACTAGTTTAACTTGCAGGAGATTTTTGAAGGTCTTAGAGGTCGAATTTGAGGATTTTCAGCTAGACGTGGGCCTTGGCACAAAGAGCCAAGGATTGCCTCGCTTAGTTCATCTCGTGCCCTTTACGAAAACATGTTGTAATAGTCAATCGGGTCAACGAGCGCGAAGTTATGACCTCGGCAAGTTGCCCCCAAAATTTCAAATTTCAAACTCATAGTTTTAGGTGGGAAAGGAGAAAACAGGGTCAAAAGGGGGAAATTTCGAATTTGTAAGGAGTTAGTCTCTGTAAGCTCTATCTTTGGGGAATAGAATGCAAGAAAGCTTTGGCTCATTTGTCATTTTCTCTATCTTTTCTGGATTGTATGTGTTTGTTTAATGCAACCCTGCTTCAGTTTGTTTATTCCACGTTAATACCTATCTATCTTGTTAGTGCAAGTCCTTGGTCCCACTTTGTGGAATTCCTTACCCTTATTAACATCGAGTTTTGGCATGTAAGTGGGAAGCTGGTCCTCTTGCTTTCTAACCGGTTAATGTGATGATGCAAGTCTAGTGGCATATTCCATGATTAGAATTTTGTTCCAAATTAATACCTATTTATCTTGTTAGTGCAGTTTGTGTGTGTGGAATTTTTTTTCGCGTTAATACCTATCTATCTTGTTAGTGTAGTTTGTGTGTGTGGAATTTTATTCCACGTTAATACCTATCTCTCTTATTAGTGCAGTTTGTGTATGTGGAATTTTGTCCCACGTTAATACATATCTATCTTGTTAGTGTAGTTTGTGTGTGTGGAATTTTGTTCCACCTTAATGCCTATCTATCTTGTTAGTGTAGTTTGTGAATAATCCCACATTAACTATGTTGTGGGCCTTCAGTGGTTTATAAACCCCAACACTTGCCATACTCTTTGCCAATGGAGTAGCAATATTAAAGGTGCAAGTCCTTGGTCCCACTTTGTGGGATTCCTCACCCCTACTAACATCAGTTTGGGCATGTGTGGGGGGGGCTGGCCCTCTTTCTTTCTAACCAGTTATCTCTATCTTGTTAGTGTAGTAACCTATCTTGTTAGTGTAGTTTGTGTGTGTGGAATTTTGTTCCACGTTAATACCTATCTATCTTGTTAGTGTAGTTTGTGTGTGTGTTTATGAATAATCCCACATTAAATGTGTTATGGGACTTCAATGGTTTATAAACCCCAAAACTTGCCATACTCTTTGCCAATGGGGTAGAATGCTGAAAGTTGCAAGTCCTTGGTTCCACTTTGTGGGATTCCTCAATACCTATCTATCTTGTTAGTGTAGTTTGTGTGTGTGTTTATGAATAATCCCACATTAACTATGTTGTAGGACTCCAATGGTTTATAAACCCCAAAACTTGGCATACTCTTTGCCAATGGGGTAGTAGGCTTAAAGGTGCAAGTCCTTAGTCCCGCTTTGTGGGATTCCTCACCCCTATTAATATCAATTTTGGGCATGTATGTGGGGGGTTGGTCCTCTTGCTTTATAACCGGTCACTTGCCATACTCTTTGCCAATGGGGTAGCAGGATTAAAGGTGCAAGTCCTTAGTCCCACTTTGTGGGATTCCTCACCCCTATTAACATTGAATTTGGGCATGTGTGTGGGGGCTGGCCCTCTTGCTTTATAACCGGTTAATGTGATGATGCAAGTCTACTGACATATTCCATGATTGGAATTTCATTCCACGTTAACACCTATCTATCTATCATAAATATTGTAGTCTTAAAAAAATATGGAGTGCCATACTCTTTGCCAATGGGGTAGCAGGCTTAAAGGTGCAAGTCCTTGTTCCCATTTTATGGGATTCCTCATCCCTATTAACATTGAGTTTGGGCATGAGTATCGGGGCCTGGCCCTCTTGCTTTCTAATCGATTGATGTGATGATGCAAGTCTATTGGCATATTCCATGATTGAAATTTCGTGGAAATATTGTAGTCTTAAAAAAAATATGGAGTGGATTTTGAAGGTCAATTTGTTGCTTTAAATTAAGACACCTCATTCTATATTTAACTTGAAGAGATACTTCTAATAGACATACGGGTATTAACGTGGAATAAAATTCTAATCATGGAATATGCTATTAGAATTGTATCAACACATTAACCGGTTAGAAAGCAAGAGGGTCAAACATAAAGACACAAGTGATCAAACCAACACATTAAGCAATAAAGACACAAGTGATCAAACCAACACGTTAAGCAAAAAAGAGGATTTGTGATAGCAATCCATTATAGGTAGAAAAAAGAGGAAAATCAACAATGGATAGGGCTCAAAGGATAAAGGGGTCATTAATTATTGTGGTGAAGAACTACTGATTTTGTGTGATGTATATGGAGTAATTATTTACACTAGTATGAGTATGTGGAAAATTTTATAATAGGATAAGTGTTGTTGACTATATCATTTGCTCACAATTATTAGTAGAGAAGATGATGGAAGTAGAGATTGAATACATCATAATAGAATTAAAATCAAATCATAATTATATATAACTATCATGGTAGGAAAGAAATCAACAAATACAAAAATTATATCCCAATCAACAATTTTCATTGGAAATGATCTCATGACCCAAGAGAATTGTTTAATATTGAAAGAAGTAAAACAAATAATGCAAAGAGGAGGAAAAAGAAACAAGAGTAAGGAATCAAGAACGACGAGTTAACAAGTATAATTCAAGAGGCATTAAAAGGGTGTAAAAGGTCTAAATTTAGAAAGAAGAATAAAGGTAGTTTTTGACAAATAATGGTACAATGAAGAATGTAAAGTAACAAAGAAAGCATTGAAAGAACTCCACAGAGAGGAGGAAAACAAAAAATTGTATAAAAGTATCGTGAGAACAAAAAAAAAATGAGTATGTGAGTGCAAGACATGAAAAACTGATTCATTTATGGAAGAATAATTTAAAGCTATTATGAAGGAAACTTCAATAGAAAAAGAAACAAACAAAAAATAATATTATGAAAATAAAAAATATCCAAAGTAATTTTATGAACATGAGCAAGAAGAAGAGGCCTCTCCCATAATCAACATAATTACAAATTATTTCACCTTAAGGAAGGTTTAAAAAGGTATTAAGAACATAAGAATAGGTAAGTATTATGACTTGGATGACTACAAGCTTAATAATTAAAATAAGAAGTAGAGGACTTAGCCCCACACATTAAGAGGATATTCAACAACATTATCTTACATGGATTTACAAGGGATTGGACAATAAGCCTAACAATACCTCTCTTTAAGAGTGGAGACATAAACAATACTTCAAATTACCACACCATTATAGTCAATCCCCTATTTACAAAGTTACTTGGATAGGTGGTTGAGCATAGAAGCAACAAGTGGATAGAAGAAAAAATAAATAGGATAAAAGGCCAAGAAGGTTTCAAACCAAAATATTCAACAATAGACCATTTCATAACTTTGAGGTATATCATTGAAAAAAAAATGTAATGAAAAAAGGAGAAGCCTATTTTTGTTGTGTGAGCTTCAAAAAAAACTTTTGACATAGTACCTAGAAGTAAAATATGGAGTAGAATGAAGGACTTATGCATACCAAAACACCATAGAGTAGTTGTTCATAACATTTGTGAAGAGGTTAAATCTAAAATTAGAACTCAAAGAGGCCTTTTAAAATGCTTCAAAAATGATTGGGGTTAAACAAGGATGCCCACTAACTCTAACCTTTTTTGGTTTACAAACTAACAAAATAGAAGAATGGGTAAACATAAGAGGAGGGCATGGTGTTCAATTGGGAGAATACATAATGAGGCTTCTTTGTATGCACTTAAAGGTTATGACACTTCTGCAAGGAGGTAGGCATGCAAGCAAATACCAATGAAACCAATATTTTAATTTTCCCCAACAAAAATAAAAGGAACCAATTGAATTTTCACTTTGAAAGGGGTCCAATAGAACAAGTAGTAGAGTACAAATATCTTGAGATAGAATTTTTATTTTTATTTTTATTTTTAATGGGTTACATGGGATTGAAATGGGCCCCACCTATATTACGTCATTACCACATAGTGGTATTACAACAAAGTTTAAATATTATCCATGTATCATTTTGGCAAGATTCAAACCTGGGTCTGCTCCTTGAAATGTTGAGGAATATAATCGGTTGAGCTAATACCATGTGATATCTTGAGATAGAATTTGACAATAAGCTTGAAAATATTTATAAAATAATTTTTGGAGGTTGAAGAGCACTCTTTGCATTGTAAAATAAAAGTGAAGGGTAAATTATGGGACTCAAAAATTATGTGGGTTTTATTTGGAATATTAATGGTACCTATAGTGAACATTTACTACACTTAGGATATTTTTCCTTAAGAAAATTTTGAATGAAGACCAAAGCCAAGGAAAAACATGTGGAAGGTAGAGAAAGAAGTCTCTGACAAAAGCGGGTAAATTTTTTTTATCAAAGATTGATGCCACATTTATAAATTTTCAAACCTAAAGTAGAAGGCAAAAGTTGTAGCACGAGTGGAGTGCAGTATTCTCGGAGGGGGATGTGATGAGATATTTTTAGATAAATTCTGACTAATTGCACTTAATTTGGTCCAATCCATATAGTTGTACGGTTCACAACTATACAATTCCTAAAATGTACAACTGAAGACTGTACAACCCCAAAACGTACAGTTGTATAGTTATAACTGCACACTTGTACATTTTCTCCAAGAATATTGGAATTGCTCAAATCTCAATCACTTTGCAATTATTCACTTGGAAACTCATTGATCTACCTCCAAAATGCTTAAAAATGCAATTTTAGGCCAAAACTCATCAATTGTACGAATTTACAAACCCTTGTACAGTTTGGTACGCTGCTTGTACGGTTTGGGTGAAACCCTCGTTATGCCAAATAACTTGACTTAGAAAAATACCCATTTGCATATTAATTACACAAATACCATTCCCAATAATGGGTAACAACCATTATTCCTATTTTCTCTTTACTTATGTATTTCACACAATAGCACATGGATGGTTGTACGTTTTCTAGGTATGCACTTCTGCCACAGATCTGGAATCAACAATACCTGCAATATCAATAAAAATCCACCAACAATATAATTATTGAGATTGCCCTCAGATTCCCACACATGCATGCACAAATCTGGTCTAAATGAAGATTTATATTATTTTGGGTATTGTACACAGGTAGTGTACGACATTACACAACAATAAATAAATTGCAGCATTAAATCCATGCTTCACAATCCACGAACTACACATGAATGGCAACCATGAACAATAACAATCCACCAACAATCACCGAACTACAACCAACAACCCAAAAATTTGAATGGGGGGCTTATAATGGCTGTCCAGGCCGTTCCAAAGCGGTTTCCTGAGACAGTTCATTATTTACAACTGCCCGTAACTCACATTAATAACAATAATTTAATGTTTACTAAGGTTTAATTTGATTTTCATCAAATTACATTTCATCCGCATGTCTTTCCATTTCATTTAATTTCACATGCATTTTACATTTATTTATTTTTTAATTTATTTTCTAATTGTACAATTTCACCCAATTGTACGTTTTGCTTGCCACTTGTACAATTTATACCAAATTGTACATTTTACTTGCCCCTTGTACAATTACACCAATTGTACATTTTTATTCAAGATTGTGCAAATCCAAACTTTATTCTTGCTTCTTTTTCTAGAATATGGATTTGCCTGCCTACATCTATCCCCTCCTCTAAATTGGTCGGTGTCCTCGATGACACATGATCTGGACATTGGGGATAGAAGCACTGAACAATGTACTGCTAGGACTTGTCATGCTCCTTTTGCTTCCTTCTATTCCAAAGGTCCTCAATAACTGGCATCACTACACTTTGCTTCTCATAGTATATTATATTCAGACTGCTCCCTAGAAGTGCTAGAATCAATTGCAGCAATATCATCAACATGACTATCTTGGTAAACCTGACAAATATCACCTTGATGACGAACATGATCAAGATGAACATCATCAATAACATGGTCTGTTGCCACCTATGATGGGGTCAAGGGGGTGGGAGCCCCCTTGTAGGGTCGAGGGACAATGTCCCTCATCAGCAAAACTAATACAACCATCACTGTCCAAGCCAAAATTTTCTCTTTGTTGGCACTTTGGGATCCGTTGCTCAACCCGCTTAAATAGCTCACCGTCGACTCCATTTTGCTTCTCTCAGGTTCTAGATGACTCAATATTAGCCTTGAACTACCTTGTCTTAACCATTGTTGGATATTCTTCTCCTTGTACGATTTTTCTCTATACACTTTCACATGGTACGGTTCCATTTTGTATGATTTATCCTTGCACTGATTGCACTTGTATGATTTCACCTTGTATAGACTACACTTGTATGATTTCACCTTGTACGGACTACACTTGTATGATTTCATCTTATACAAACTGCACTTGTATGATTTCATCTTCTATTCACTTATGATTTCATCTCACACTTGTACAATTTTATCTTGTACGAACTACACTTGTACTATTTCTAAATCGTACAATTGTACAATCCAAATCGTACAACACCCTAAAATGTATGATTTACCACTTGCAATTGTGCACTCACTATCAATTGTACGATTTCATTCACTAACTATACGATTTGGGCCATTTGTACGATTTCAACCAACCTTTGTACAGTTCCTTCTTGCAAAATCTTACAATCCCATCCTTCTTTGGATAAGTTTGCTTGTATGACAAATTGCTCCATTTGAACATCTTCCAATTTTATAAGTGATTGTTCCATGTGAACAACATCCTCCATGTTTACAATTGATTGTTCCTCTTGAACAACATCCTCCAATTGTATAATTGATTGTTCAACTTGAACAACTGCCTCCAATTGTACAATTGGTTGTTCCACTTGAACAATATCTTCCAATTGCACATTGACTACACTTTCATTACCTATAATAACTCTCCCGCCATCTTGGATAACGGTCTTCCCCACTTTGTTCTCTTGTATGGCAGCATGTTGTTCTTCCTTGTTAGCAACAATCACTTCCTCCTCCATTGAAATCAAGTTCACTTCCTCAATTCTAAGCCTGCTCATCAAGTTCACCTCCACCTCCCTTATTTCTTGGCAAGGGCTAGAACTTATCTCTAATGCTTCAAATTTTGTATGCATCACTAGTTCATCCTGATTTGCAGTACTATCACAGTCATGTGCAAAGTGTCCCCACAATTGGCATTGCCAACATTGTACAATGGGTCTACCTTCACTATCATACTGTATTTTGCTTCTTTTATTTCTGGGATGATTGTCACACCCTGCATCACCACTGACATCCTTCCTTTGTACAATCTTGCTTTGGGCTGCATATACTTGTGGTGATGATCTTGCACTCTCTAAGTTATAATCAACATCAAATTCATCATTCTTTTCTTTGGAGTCATTTTCTTCCTTGACTTCTTGACTCCAACACTTGGACAAGGGACTACTTTCCTGCCCAAAATCAGCACTCTCATTGTCTGACTCATCCTCAATATTAGAATCATTTTTCTATCCTCTGAGCTACTCTCATCATCATTACCATGATGCCACTTCATTGATGTTGCTTTTGCATCACTTTCCCAAATCAAGGCATAATCCAAAGCCTCTTGGTATGTTCTTGGAGGGAAAATATTCATCTTTGTTTGATACATAGGAAGAAGTCCATTTACAAACCACATCCTCTTCAATGCCTCGGATTGGTCTTGCTCAAAATGATCAAACAACCCACTTAGCTTTCGATTATAGGAACAAACAGACTCATGCTCACCCTGTTTCATTCTATAAATTTCAATAAGAATCTCATCCTCATTATCATATAACCAAAATTATTTTACAAATGCATCACGTAATTCTTCCCATATCTGGTACTTGTCTTCTGGTAATTTCATATACCAGTCTATTGCATATCCACAAAATGTTGCAAGAAACAACCACCTCCATTCTGCCTCATTGGTCTATCCAATCCCTTTCCACATTAGGCAACAAACTCTCCAATGCCGAATTGGATCTTCTATTGATTCTCCATGAAACAATGGACATTTACATGATATACCCAAATTAGCCTTTGGTTTGATAGGTTGGCTTTCCATAGCCGTAGGTACATCACCCTACAATTGCTCTTCTACTATACTCTCTTTCTTCTCATTAGATAACATTCCACCCTATAGTTGCTTCGATGTCGGACTCTCATCCCGCTCACCATCGAGCACACCAATCTACAACTTTTCTAGTGCCGAACTCTCATCTCACACACTATTGGACATGCCATCTTCCATTGGCATCGATGTCAGACTCTCATCCTGCTCACCATCGTGCATCACTACTTGCAATCGTTGTGGTGTCAAACACTCTTCCCCAACCTTCAATTCCTTACCAGCATTTCTCATCAACTTTGGTTGAACTTGACTTGTATAATCTATCATCCCATTTGTATGGTTACTTGTACTTGTAGAATTTGATTGAAAATCATACACTCTACCTTACAATTGTATAATTCCATTGCCAATTGGACAATTTACCTTACCACTGTATGATTTACCCAACAATCGTACAACTTTCCCTCTTGCTATATGGTTTTCTCTAGCAATCGTATACTTCTTCCTTTGATTGTACGATTTCCTCCAACAATCATACGATTCTTGCCAATAACCATATACTTTTTGCTTTTTCGTATGCGGTTGTGCAATTCTTTCCTCCATTTGTATGGCTCTCTTTGGATGATGCATAACAATTGAACAACCTTGCAATGCTTGTAAATTGCAATCATTTGTACGACTATCAACTTTAAAACTGTACAAACCCTCTACAATCTGACCATCATCTCCATTTTTCACATCAGCCATACACATCTCATTGTGCAATTTATCATCAACATCAAAAAATTCATCTTCTACATCTATGGCTTCGATTGGATGCCATGGCCTTTGTTGTGCACCATCCCAAGCAACTTGCTTCTCACAACTCCATGTCATCAAGCTTAACCCCAACTCATAGAGACAACGTCTCCAAGATGTAGAAATGGAATGCAACATACTTTCCCACATCTTTGACAAATTCACTATCATCTACTTCTCTGCAATCTCATCTTTGCAGACTTGTATCTATCATCCACCCCAATGTTCTTCCATGCTACAAACTATTCTTGACCCTTTGTCATTCTCAACAATGACAAAACTGGTTTTGATCCACACGACAACAAGTGCCAAATGTAGCACGAGTGGAGTGCAATATTCCTGGAGAGGGATGTGATGAGAGATTTTTAGATAAATTATGACTAATTGCACTTAATTTGGTCCAATCCATATAGTTGTACGGTTCACAACTATACAATTCCTAAAACGTACAACTGAAGACTGTACAACCCCAAAACGTACAGTTGTACAGTTATAACTATGCACTTGTACATTTTCTCCAAGAATATTGGAATTGCTCAAATCTCAATCACTTTGCAATTATTCACTTGGAAACTCATTGATCTACCTCCAAAATGCTTAAAAATGCAATTTCAGGCCAAAACTCATCAAATGTATGAATTTACAAACCCTTGTACAGTTTGGTACATTGCTTGTATGGTTTGGTAAAAACCCTCATTATGCCAAATAACTTGACTCAGAAAAATACCCATTTGCATATTAATTACACAAATATCATTTCCAATAATGGGTAACAACCATTAATCCTATTTTCTCTTTACTTATGTATTTCACACAATGGCACATGGATGGTTGTACGTTTTCTGGGTATGCACTTCTGCCATAGATCTGGAATCAACAATACCTACAATATCAATAAAACTCCACCAACAATATAATTATTGAGATTACCCTCAGATCCCCACACATGCATGCACAAATCTGGTCTAAATGAAGATTTATATTATTTTGGGTATTGTACACAGGTAGTGTATGACATTACACAACAATAAATAAATTGCAGCATTAATCCATGCTTCACAATCCATGAACTACACATGAATGGGCAACCATGAACAATAACAATCCACCAACAATCACTGAACTACAACCAACAACCCAAAAATTTGAATGGGGGGCTTATAATGGCTGTCCAGGCCGTTCCAAAGTGGTTTCTTGAGATAGTTCATTATTTACAACTGCCCGTAACTCACATTAATAACAATAATTTAATGTTTACTAAGGTTTAATTTGATTTTCATCAAATTACATTTCATTTGCATGTCTTTACATTTCATTTCATTTCACATGCATTTTACATTTATTTATTTTTTAATTTATTTTCTAATTGTACAATTCCACCCAATTGTACATTTTACTTTCCAATTGTACAATTTATACCAAATTGTACATTTTACTTGCCCCTTGTACAATTACACCAATTGTACATTTTTATTCAAGATTGTGCAAATCCAAACTTTATTCTTGCTTCTTATATGGATTTGCCTCGCCTAGAAAAGTTTCAATGGTCCGAGTACTATTAAAAGGTTTTAAGGGTCAAAAGGGGATAAAAAGTTTCAAAGGGTGAAATACAACTAAAACTTTTGAAATTTTTGATAATTTGGGGAGCGATGAGAAGGGTCCAAAAATAAAAAATATCGATAAAATTCAAAAGGAGGAAATAGAAGAAAATTTTTGTAGGATAGGTCACAAGTTGCATAAGCTTCCAAAGATGGGTAAAATGGAAATTTTCAAAAGATAAACCATTCAAAAGAGTTCAATGAAATATTTTTGTGGACCTTCCAACAAAGGCTTAGCAAAGCTACAATTTTTTTATAAAATTTGAATGGGAAGATGAGTAAAAGTTTCGATAACTACCTAAATTAAAGATCAATAACTTACATCACTTCAAATGGGAAATTATGAATAATATGGAAGGCCCCAAGAACGTAGAAATGGATAATAAATAAGAATGGTCCAACAAAGCAAATTAGCAGGAACAAGGAAGATAAGATTGCATAACCAGTGATCCCAAAGTTTTTATTTTTGGTGCACAAACTCCCATAAAGATAGGTGATTTGGACCAATGAGCAATTACTAAAAGGAGCTAAGGTCATCTACTGGCATCACTTGGGCTCAACAATCTAGGGAAATTGGTTGGCTTACTGAAAATAAAAATATGGCAACTGCAACAACAACACCCCCAATTCTATTAACACTGATTACAATGGAAATCTATGTTCAAATTATAGGATCCCTAGGGTGGTAGTTAAGAATGTTAGCAATAGATGGACATCCAAAAGCTCTAGATCTAGAGACCTTGAAGGGCTAAAATAACATCATATAGACTAGGTCAAGGAAAGCAATAGAGAAGCCTTGTACAAATTCTTACACAAATTTGAAGGAAAACTCTTCTCATATTTATCGATAAATAGTGATTATCTAGGCATTGTAAAGTATTGATTAGTTTCTTATTCAATCCTATTACAAGCCTTGTATGTAACTTTCCTTTCATTTTCTTTTGTATAATAACCTAGACCCAAATCGTGGATTGTTTTATAGTTATTATCTTGAGCTCTTTCTTCTAGAATAGTTGTATTTTATGTTATATATAAGAAGTTATTACTCACATTTTTTATCTCATTTCTTGTCTATATGTGCATGTATGAGGAGCCATGACTACTTGATTTTTTGTCTCATTTCTTGTATATGCTTGTGTTTAAGTATTTATATTGAGAAGAGAAAGTGTTTTCTATGTGTTGTTTGTAAACGATTTATGCATTCACTTATCCCACTATTATGTGAAAAAATCTATTATTCTTGGCACATCTTCCATAATTAACTTAAGATTTTTCTTTCCTCCATTTTTTGTATTTTTTCTTCCCCTTTGTGCACTAAAATATTTTTAGGTTAGATTAGAGTAGACTAGAATTGAAGATCACATCCTATAAGGAATTAACCTTATAAAAAACCCTAAAGGTAGTCTAATTGAGCCACTTCCCATGCTCTTAGAGTTGTCCTATTATGTTGCTCTGCATGAGACACAATTGTTTGGTACATCTAGCCCCTAGAGCAGACGACCATGACAATCAGAAAGGTCAATAATTTAATGGCACACCCAATGGGACCCAATTGGATAAATTGGTCTAATCCCACTAATAAGAAAATATTTTAGGTTACGATCCTAGTGAAGATATTTTTCTATCTTCTTGATTGAAGCATCTAAAAATTCACCCGATGACTCCATTCAAAAAGTGAATACCCAAAAAAAACCATTCAAAAAGTGAATACCCAAAAAAAACCATTCAAAAAGTGAATACCCAAAAGAAGCCATTCAATTAAAATTTAGATCTAAATTTTGGTGAAAGTATTAATCTATCTACTTGAAGAGCATATGCAATATTCACTTGGCAACTCCACTAAAAACAAAGAACCTGAAGGTTTATGAGCACAATACCTGCTACTAGATCCTACATTGCCACAAATCCTCAAGCATTGGTTCCACCTTTCATCTTAATATCAAGAAAGAGAGTTTGAGGTCAAAACATGATTTCTCAACCACTTAGAATATTTTCTATGTGGAATGATTGAGGTACATTACAACCATCGACTCCACCTACAATATGGGATGACATCCCAACATTTATATTGAAATCTCTACCCTAATTTACTAGTAAGGACTTAACTACACCATTTGACCATTTATAGCACATGGTTAGCTTATGTGCACTTCACAATATTGTAGAGCAAAATGTGACTCTGATATTATTGGTGGCATCATTCAGAGGTAAAGCACACAAATGGTATATCATACTTCAATTCCATTTGATTGCTAACTGGGACCAACTTGCTACCTTATTTTTTGGAAGATTTAGAGAGTGCAGATGGAATTTCTCTTGGAATAATTTTCAATGATAAAGAAAGCACCATTGGAGGCCATGGATAATTTCAATGTCCAATTTCACAAAGCATGACATAGAATCCCTAAGGAGATTTGTCCCCTCCCATGTATGGCATTTATATATTATTTAAAGGTCTTAGATACAAAAATATCTATGATGATAAAGGCCAAAAAGGAGATTCTTTACCATATGCTTATGGGATAGCCATCCAGGAAAAATATTACCTAATATATATAGGAAGACTCTACCCCAGACATAGATCCATAATCAACAAATGGTGCTAGTTCCAACCATGCTAAAACTATACTAATTGACCCAACCAGGGAGATAGCTCCCATACAAAAATATTATGTGGAGGAATCTACTACTTGGTACTTACCAACTCTAAAAACCCACCCTACCTAGCTCTATCTCAAAGAAAGCTCCTAGACATCTCCAATTATGCCAAGTGAAATGATGTCTTCTAAGGTATTTGTTTCTTATTTAGGGGTTGAAGCACAAGCAATAAACCAACTTGCCCCTACCTCATCCCTCCATAAGTTGATTAGTGCATCTTCAAATCAAATCCTAGTCACTTGTGATGAGAAGGAAGTATATGTGGTATCTAACAAAGTAGGCATTCCAATAGCCAATAGGTCAAAGTCTAGTTTGACTATGTGATGAGAGCCAAAAATTAGATAATAAAGGAGCAAGAAAAAAGCAACTAGGTGACCTCAAACATCTAAATAAGACCAACCAATTCTAAAAGAGAGTCTTCCATTAGAGTACCAGCAAAGCAAATCACACTAAATCCTTTAGTGGGTACCAACCAAAATATTCCAAAGGTCCCAAAATAACACATACCCTGGTCAAAGCTTATTTAATCAATTATGGACTGCCCTAAATCTCAGCTATTACTTAATGTCACATAGAAGACCAATTCCATAGGTTCATTCAACATGGTTGACCATCTAAAAAATCCATTATGGACGTGTCTATATGGAATATATTATCTATCATTGAGTAGAAAGATAATCTAAATAAGGTATTGGAGGAACAAAAGGAGTTGGGACAATATAAGACACCAATAGTTCTATAGATATTTGGCCCAAAATTAAGCAAGTCTAAACCCACTCATTTTTATCTATCCTTGATCTATAAAGACAAGTTGATCCATAATTGCACGATTGATGATAGGATAACTACTTCAACCATACCAAATAAGGTGGCAGATGCATTAGTTCTAAATAATTAGCTAGTGAACAAGAGGGTGGTGCAACTGGATGGAAGTGTAGTCCAAATCTTGGGGATAGTTTAAGATATTTCTCTCACCTTATATTATTGTTTGAGCCTTATAGTTTCATAATATAATAGTAATTGATCTCCCCATGTCATTTGGCATTTGCATATCAAGGGATTTTATTGCTAAATTTGGAAACTATCTATATTTAGATTGGTGCCTTATGGTCTTGAGAACTTCATATAGAACTAGAATAAAGATCCTATTAGAGCCACTCTATCTACATCATGTTGAGTGCTTGCACACAATTGAGGTGAGCACTGATCAAGTTCTAGTATCAAAGGAAGAACAATCCAAGTCAAATGTTTCTATTGATGAGCTACATTCCTTCATCCTAGATGATCAAATGGACCAATGGGTGATCAAAGTCTAGGATTTTGATCCTTCTAATACATACGAGCCTATAGGCATGGGATGACACTAATGCATGAGTAGGTTTTTGACCCTTCTTAGGTCGTGTACATAAAATTTTTTTGGGTTGTATTTTATATATATTTTTGGTTTTTCTCTATCCTTTTGTGTAGGTTTGAAGCTTTAAGGAATCATCAAATCCCCTTAGTCTATGGTAAATGCTCTTATAAGAAATTGGAGGATGGACGGTCCAATTGGTAGCTCACACTATCTTAAAGGTGTTTTTGATAAAGGCCAAAATCAAGACGTATTGAGGATCATCAGATCATGGAACATCAAGTTGCACCAATATAGATATTCCACAAAAAAAATGATGAAATATTAAACATCAATAGTTAGTAATTCTACAAAGAAAATTTTGATGAAAGAAAGAAGAAATCCAAACCTCTGTGAATCATCGAACTCCCCATTGTAATGACCCATAACTCCAAGATGGTGAAAGATGTCCATACCAACCATTGATTCCAAATCAACTATACTCTATGTTTCTCAAAAACCATAAAAAATGTAGAATGACGAGGACATCATTTGGTCCTAGGATTAGTTTCATTTCTAGGCTTATTATTTTATTATTTTCTAGCTAGGAATATTATTAGCTAGATACTCTTGCTATATTATTTTATTGCCAACCTATGTACCCACGTGAAGCTTCTACAAGCTCACATAGGATTGTTTGTTGAGAGCTTATTTGACATTAGTTAGCTTGTTTGTTAGCTTAAGTGCTAAGGTTAGTTTATTTGTTAGCTAACTTTAGCCTAATATTCCATAATTTTTTAGTTGTTATAGTGATAGCTAGTTGGTAGATAGCTATCTTATGATGCTATCCATATTGAGAAGGTAAATGATTGTACGCTTCTAATGCTTATTTAAGCATCTATGCAAATAAAATTTGCAATTGGTTTTATAATATTTTTCATTGAACTTGATTGGTCCATTCAAAAAGAAGCATTAATGACAAATGATGTCTTAAGTAGACAAATGACATCTAATCAAGGTAATCAATAGTTGATATTCAAACTAAAGGTGACACTTCAAAATGATTCTTACCTCCAAGTGGCCAATAAAAAACTTCATAGTTTGACAACTTCAAGGAGCAAGTGATCACTTCAATCATTATTGCAAGGCTAAATCAATGTATCCATACATAAATTAGTGTCTTGATTGTTGAAATAACCACCACATAAACCTATAATAGAGGGAAAATATGACGTGCTTGGAGAAATAGAAAGGAATGAATCAATTTAAAAAATTATGAATATTACCTAGAGGTAGCTTTATAAGGAAGTAGAATTTATTATGCAAGGTGGTAAGCATCCCCCACAACCTAATGAAAATAAAGTAATAAATACGTCACACAAATAATGGTGGAAAATATGCAAAGCTAGAAAGAAACCTTCTATAAAGGATATTTTTCCATTTAGCTCCTTCCTTACTAAATCTAGAGCACTTGAAAAATACTTGGAGCACAAGGAAGCATTGGAGAGCACAATTGTAGAGTGAACACAAAGGAAAACAAAGGTGAAGAATTTTAAATGAGAATCAATAAAAAATAGAAAAGAAGAGGATGACCTATTGCACAATAGCTTCCAAAGAAAGTGGCTCTTGATCAGAGAAGGTCCCTTCATTAGCAAGTTAGGAGGTACAAATTTATACCTCCAACATTGAAATATTTAAAAAAGGAGAAAGAATTTAAGGGAAGATGCATGGAAAAAATTTAAAGCTACCCAACCCAAGAGCTTTGGAGAAACGATTTGGAACAAATTTTCTAGCACAATACCTAGTGGTTGAAGTTCACAACTGTTATGAACTAGTTTTAGTGTGTGCAAAAATTTATGATCCTAGTGTCCTAGAAATCAAATCTTGTGATGGAAATTTAAAGGTGGATATTGTTTCATATATCATCTGGTGAATGCTACTCCTACTGGTAGGGGAACATTAAATTAGTATGGAAGAAATGACACAATTTTATGATGAGTTCTTAGATAAAGAGAAGATGAATTTTCTATGTGTTGAATGTAGGGATCTAAGACCAAATGAGCCCGTGCTAGTGGGTCCTCTAACTATTAACCTGTTTGAACAAAGCATGAGGGGTGATATAATTATGCCATATTTCATATTTGGATTGGAAATCAATAAGAATGTGGTCTCCACCCTATTGACATTCTATATACAATGAAGTGTGCATCCAAGGAGAGCAAATGACACTGGATTTCACTAAGCTAATTGCTAAACAAATACATGAAGGATTGAGTCAATTTTCAACCACTTATGTGTTTAGAAATTTAACATTTGTGTACATTTTATTTTATTTCAAAGTCTAGGAGCATTCCCAGGTTTGAATCAAATGTGGACAAATGAGAGGGGTCAAGGGTTGCTTGTGTGTCTCTAGATAGGGGTCTTAAATAAAAACTCTTCTTATTATTCTTGCATAGAGCATTTTCTACTTTGAATATTGTACTATTAAGATATTTTCAACCTAAAAAACTCTTAGAGACCTATCACATGTTCATGCAAGAGGTCTATCTAGAGGACTAGTATATTTCTAAAGAGGGCACAATTATTAGAATTTATGGTTTTAGTTTTGTTTTCTATCTCCTTACTAAATTTGTTCTAGTTATTATTTTTGCATTATAAGGATTTAAGTAGTTAGACTTGATTGATAGAAAATTTGGGAGTAGGAAGACAAAAAAAACTTATTATAATAATTCTATAAGTTTGGGAGAGATGCTCTCATAGAGGATAAAATTTGCTTCCCTTACAGATGGTAAGCTAAAGGAATTATGGCTCAAGAAGGTGGAATATAATTAGGATTATGACCCTAAAGACAAGTTTACCAAATGGATTAAAAGCATTAAGGGTCAAAATTTTTCACATGAGCCCAGTCCCAACATAGAATTTGTAAAGAACCTAGTGGACAAGAGTAGAGTGTGCCCCCTCAACATGCTTACCAAGCCAACATGGAAGCTTATATCATGCGAATAATTCTACAAAGTAAAGTTTCCAATCAATCCACAAAGCAAGATAAATGATAATAAGATAAGAAATGAGGGGATGGCACTAGAGGGAGCCCATGATCAATGCCTAGTGGAGGATGCTACAAAAAATTGGAAAAGTAAAAAAAGAGTATTATGCATTATCTATAGATGAGAAATTTAGCAACTTGTACAATGCAGAACACCTAGATGTTGAAAGATCAGGGTCATAGTAATGGAGTGAGGAATATATATGTGTTGAAAATTTCTAGAAGATAAAAAGGGCAATAGTAGCAAGAGAAGGGGCTAAGGAATCTCTATCTAAAGTCTTTAAAGAAGCTTCATCCATTACTCCTCCCATAAGAATTTTTATGCCACCATCTCTAGCAAAACGAACTCTTAGACAGAAGACCCCACACTGGGAGATTCAAAGAAAGGAGAAACAAAAGAAAAAACTAATAGATAATCCTTTGAGGTCAAAGAAAAAAATATATCTTGAGGATTGATTCATTAATTAGCAAAGCTTCTCTATCCATATTTTCATTCCTTCTAACTATTGAACTACCAACTCCACAAATTGTTTTAGCCACATTGGCCCAAATACCCAACATTATAGTAACATTGGTTGATGCACCTCCAACTATCCTTGTAATATTCTCCAATCATGAAGTAATAGTTCATCTATCATGAATTCCTTTGCTCTCATTGGTCCCTACTACCTCTATTCCTCCTTTAGTAGTCCCATTTTTTAGACCTTTTTCTATATTTTTTCACCTCAAAGGCAAAAAGAAGGATCATAAGTAGTTATAATAGCTTTGAATGAGCTATACAAATATCATATGATTCAACAATAGGAAACAAAATATCATCAAAGGAAGCAGGCTAAGCTAGTGCAACACTTGGCTATAACTTAGATAATTAACCACTTCACCCCTGAAAAAAGGCATTAATGTTCACCCAAATGACCTATTGCTATCAAAAATAGAGCAATATTGTTGTGTGGCATCAGTAGAACTTGATATAAAAATGTCTAGGTTGAGGATAAGGTGCAATGCATAAATGAGGCCAGATAGATTGTTTTATATGATTATGTGTCATTGAGATGAAAATTGGTGAAGATGGAGAAAGAGCTAGAATATGTGAAGAATACCTTGAGTAACTCTTAGGCATGGACTAAAGCACTTCAATATTAGGTAAACCTACTTACTAAATGTCTAAGGGAGTAGCCTCTAGAATCTCTCTTGAAATAAAATGAGGAGCAAGTCAAAATCCTCATGGATAGGCTTGTTGAACAAGAAGATCAATTTAACTAGGAAAGATAAAACCTCTAGAAACAACTAGAGGAGTCAAAGCAAGAAAGTGAGACTAAGTAGTGACAAGGAATTGAGATCCTTGTCAAGGAGGTTAGTGATGCTTACCAGGATGATATTTCTAACACCACAATAGCATTTTCCCAAGTATTCAAATTATTGGTGTGGCCATTTTTTAGAGTGTTCAAGTGAGCTAATAGATTGAGAATAGCCTTGATGAAGCCTCCAAAAATATGGTTGAAGCTAGAACTTAATAGGCAAAGCTAACCATTATGTTAGACTCCAAGTTAATGTCCATAAAAAATCAAGATAGAGAAACAATAACATAGAAAGTGATTAATCTCCTTGAAAAGGAGGGGGTGGAACAACAATGCAAAGCCCAAGTAATTATCTTAATTTCTACCATTGTGAAGCTTAGGAGTCACATTGACTCATTGTTGTAGAAATGACTTCTATCTCATTGAAGTGAAGATAAAAAACACTCCTTAAAGCAAGAATACTTGCAACTGCTGAGGCAATATAAGGAGGATGTTTCCCCTTTTGAATCATGGTCAGACCCTCATATGGATGATATATCTAGGATAATTGGACCATTAGTATATCTAATGATCCAAGTGTATGAGGTTGTCAATCAAACAAAATAATTCTCATGTGATGACCAATTAGAGTTTCAAGTGATCTCTAGTCACTTCAAGTAAATTTGAAACCCTTTAGAATAAGAATGGAGAGTGATTAAACAAGTGTTGAATAAGCTTATAGATCAATAATATTTTCTTCATTCTTTTTACATTTTTTTTCTTTCTTTTAATATTCTTTTATTTTGACTTCATGCCCAAGGATAAAGGTAGGCATTCTATATTCTTCTTCAGCAAGCATGAAAACCCCTATGATTTACCAAAACTGTAGTGAGCATCCAAATACACTAAAGAGATTTTGACTAAAGAAAATTTTGAATGAAGACCAAATCCAGGGTAAAACATGAGGAAGGTGGAGAAAGAAGTGTTAGACAAAGGTGGGTAAAATTTTTGATCAAAGGCAACACCATTTTACAAAAATTTTGGCATAAATTAGAAGGCAAAAGTTTTGATGGCCCAAGTACTATTAAAAAGTTTTAAGGGTCAACAAGGGATAAGAAGTTTCAAAGGGATAAAGACAACTTAAAATTCCAAAATTTATGAAAATTTGGCAAGTGATGAGAAGGGTCCTAAAACAAAAATTAATAAAATTCTAGAGGAAAAAGAAGAAAAGTTTTGTGGGATAGCTCGCAAGTTGCATAAGATTTAGAAGATGGATAAAGTAAAAAATTCTAAAATATGAACCATCCAAAAGAGTCCAACATAATATTTTTGTGGGGATTCCAATCAAGGCTTAGCCAAGCTATGTAAGTTTTATAAATTCTAACGTGATAAGACGAGCAAAAGTTTTGAAAAGCATCCAAATTGAAAATCGATGGCTTGAACCACTTTGGAGATAAGGTGAAGCTACAGAGAAGACAAAAGGCCTTGATAAGTAGGGCACATAGAATTTAAAAATGGCCAACAAAAAAATTGGAAGGAAGGAGGAAGATCTGACTGCATAACCAATGATCCCTAATATTTTATTATTGGTGCATAAAATCCTAGAAAGGTACATGAGTTGGACCAATGAGAAATTACTAAAGGAGCTAAGGTCATCTATTGGCATTACTTGGGTTCAATAGTCCAAGGAAAGTGGTTGGCCTATGGAATATAGAAACATAGAAATTGCAACAACTCCTCCAATTCTAAAAGTATTGATTATAGCGAGTGCATGTGTTTATATTTTAGGATCCCTAGGATGACAATTGAGAATATCAATAGTAGATGAACATCTAGAAGTCGAGGATTGTGTTAGCTTTTGAAGCTAAATACTTAAGATAAGATTCACCAAAAGTTTTTAAATAAAGTTGCAATACAATATATATGATAATGATAATATTCTAAATATATAAAACTTAGAAATAACTGTAATGATCGCTCATAAACTTGCCATTAACAAATGCTCATAAAAATAGTACAATAGCTTTGAAAGTATCAAGTAAGTGTCAAGTCATGTCACCTTCCTCACACACACATAGGTACATATATAATGTGGTGTGACTCTTCATATGGAGCACTCTTGGCATTCACTCTTCTAGAGACTCTTCAAATTCTTATTCTATGGACACATGTGCACATGGACAATTATGCACATTTACAATACTAAAATACTTTGCGCACTTTAATAATATTTGTGCATTTATTATATTGCATAAAGTAAATAATAACTTCTAATCTAGAACACTCTCCTAATCTAAGGATGTACCCAAGGTGGTACATTAGTATGTATCAAATAATGTAATATATTCCAACACTCCCATGTATTACATTATTTGGTTATTGAAGACTTTAGTCTTCAATATGGATCTTCATCTTGATTTTTCAATCTACCTCATGTAGATTAAAAACTGGATTTATTGTGTAGATGTCTTCTTTAGCTTTTGATTTAGTCTTTATCTTGCCTTCCTTGAACTGATATATTTTCTTGTTTCTCTTTCTTCTTATTCATTTCTATACTTTTACCAATGAAACATCTTCAATGTGATGAGTTAGTAGATCATCACAATAAAAATTACTTGGATTCAACAATTCATTACTATCATTCTTTTCTTTCTTTTGTTTCACTCCTTGAAAGAACTCAAAAGTGATTAATGTCAAATAAACCATTAAATACTCTTTTGATGAAACAATAATCATATTTTGAGTATTCCACCAAGTCTTGAATAACATTTCATAAATATATGCAATTATTTTCATAAAATTATCTTCCTTTTCTTCCTTCAAGAACGAAGAGAATCTTTCTTTCAAATTTGTAGACAAATATTTGAATCTATCAAAGGTATCTATTAGGTTTTGTGAATAAAACTAAGTTCATGAAATAGCTCTTCATTATTTTCATTAAATGTATTTCTAGTTATTTCATCCATCTTGCTTTAAATATTTTAATTTTTAGACCCTTGTAGTTGACTTCCGTATGACTCCTTAGTTAGTTAATAGTAAGCAAAAAACAATATGCAATTAACTATTCAAAAAAATTGATATTGAATCCCTAATATCAATAATATAATTTCTTTTAACACTAAATTTCCCAATCCAATGTTGATGTTGTATTCCTTATAACTCCAAAATTTGAAATTTAGAAATTTCATAAAAAGATATTTGTAAAGTTTATAAATTTAATTTGATGTATAAAATCTTATTACTTCAATCTAATCAAATTTAAAATATTTCAAAAATGTTTAGGGTTCATAATATTTAAATATCACACTCCTTTCTTTTTATACATCAACTCCTTTCTAAATAAACTTACTTAAATATTGTTGTTTTAATCTTGCAAATCTTAAGATGCAAATGTTATCAAATCCTTTATGCTTGAATACTATTTTTTTTAACTTCCTTCTTCAGATTAATAAAATTAATATGGTGCTATCAAATGCTTAACGTAGACCTGATTTAAAATCTTCAATAATAAATTTATGTTGCACCAATATCACATACCTTTTTGATCTCATTTTCAACCGGTTTCTTTGGTGATTTGATTCACCTTTTAGCAACATCGATCTTGTAAGTTTTGCACCTTTACTCTTCTTCACTTTAATATTCCAAAACTTACCAAATTTATAGCTCTAATTGCTACTCAAATTCCAATTTGTTTTCTGCCCAAAAGCTCTCTCAAATCTACCTCAAAGTTCTCCAAAAATATAGATCTTTTCCTTCTCCTAACGCTGTCCATAAGATCTGATTTTGTGAATCCAAATCTCCTCCAAGTATATTCCTTCAAACTCTAAAACTTGCAGCTATTAGTGCCCCTCAAATGCTGTTAAAAATCCTATAAGTCTCTAATAAAATCCTCCTCTATTTCGCTGTCCAAAACCTACAACAAATATCTCCAAAAATACTGCCTTCTTTCATTTATCAAACTCCTTTAATATCTTGTTCAAGGGCACTCCAAAATCTGCAATTATTTTCTAAATCTATAGCTTAATACCTTCTTCAACTTACTCTCCTACAACCCTTCAATTTTTTCCTCAAAAATATTCAACCTTCTTCTATCAAATAAGCCTTCAAAACTATTATGGCTATCCTTAAATTTCCCAAAACTATGGGCTTTTCAATCTTCTTTTCTCCCTCAATCTTCTTGCCAAATTGCAATTTCAAATATGATCTCCTTTACTATCTTCTTCCTCAATAATATGAGTGTCTTGATATCTTCAAAAATCTTCTCCAAAATTTGGAAAAATTCTTGCCAAAATATTCTTCCTTGTGGGATTTTCAGATGGTGATATTTATCCTAAATCCTTATTATTAGAAACTTCTCCTTGTTTACAATTTCCTTCCTCTAGCTTTTTCATATCTTCTCCAATGACCGCTTCTCCAATTCTGCAATAAGGCTCTCTCTAGCCTTATCCTCCTCCTAATTCTCTTGAGACCTTTTATCTTGGGTCTTCTAATATGTAGATCTTCAACTTCTTTTCACAAAACTTTAATGAGACCTTTCCTTGATCTCTTCAATCTTCCAACTATGGGAATTTTGCAATGAGATCTCTTTCTTGGATCTCCAAAATTTACTGCTTTTCAATTATGCAATATGACATTTTCTTAGTCCTCTATCTTTAATATCCAATCTACAATATTTAATCTTCCAAATCTGGAAGTTCAATCTGACCTCTTTAAGGTCTATTCAACTTCTCCAATCTACAACCTTCAATCTCTAGTCTTCAATTATATCTCCTCCTTGAGTCTCAATCTCCAATATTGAATAGATCTTTTCTTGGACCTCCCCAAATTCAATGCCTACTTTTCTACAAAAAAGAATTAATCCCTACACGAGGAAAGCACATAGAATCTTAGACAATGAAGGTGAAATTCTTCTCTATCTATTGCAGGAATCTTCTCAAGTTCTAGGAGTTAATTTTCTACAAGAAATTTAGATAATAGCAACCAAATACGTAAAAAAAAATAGAATTCTAAAATGAATAAACTTCACTAGTTATTCTCAAAACTAGTGGAAAGAATTATGTGTTGAGTCCTAGTCTTCATGAGTTCTTCAACCTTGTGGAAAGACTCTAGCCAATTTGCAATTTGGAATCTCCTTAAATCTATCAAACTCTCCAATAGGACCTATTTCTTGGGTCTCTTAATCTCCTCAATGTCAAGGTCTATCTTCAAGTCCGAATTCTCC
The DNA here is from genome assembly GCA_028583015.1 of Wollemia nobilis. Lineage (NCBI taxonomy): Eukaryota > Viridiplantae > Streptophyta > Pinopsida > Araucariales > Araucariaceae > Wollemia > Wollemia nobilis. The sequence continues at coordinate 712,047 of JAQPPZ010002552.1, forward strand.
TTCTATTCTGATTTTGCTCTTGGAATAGGTAAATCTTCAAACTTCTTTGGTTTTCCTTTCTAGAGGTAATCTCCTTAACTTCACTGGTTTCTCTTTAACTAGTAGAAATATCCTTTGCAAATTTAAAACCTATGCAAGTAAAAACCTTGTTATGGTTTTGATACCACTGTTAGCTTTTGAAGCTAAATACTTAAGATAAGATTCACCAAAAGTTTTGAAATAAAGTTGTAATACAATATATATGATAATGGCAATATTCTAAATATATAAAACTCATAAATAACTTTAAAAATCACTCATAATATTACCATTAACAAATGCTCATGAAAATCCACATGCTCTAGGTGATTTGGAGAGGGTAGGACAATTCTCTAAGGGAGGTCCCTAGTTCGAATATCCACCCTACCAAACACACATTGGGTATCCAAAATCCAATTGATAATGTTGGTGAGGTCAGGATCGGGTGTGAATCTTGAGTGATTTTAATGATGTAGAACCCCTTGGTCATGGTTTCTCAGACCAATATGACCCTACAAGGGGTTTTTCGCTCGATTAAAAAAAACAAATATAATAGCTTTGAAAGTATCAAGTAAGTGTCAAGTCATGTCACTTTCCTCACACACACATAGGTACATATATAATGTGGTGTGACTCTTCATATGGAGTACTCTTGGCCTTCACTCTTCTAGAGACTCTTCAAATTCCTATTCTATGGACATATGTGCACATGGAAAACTATGCACATTTACAATACCAAATTACTTTGCACACTTTAATAATACTTTGCACTTATTACAATACATAAATTAAATCATAAATTCTAATCTAGAACACTCTTTCCTAATATAAGGATGTACCCAAGGTGGTACATTAGCATGTACCAAATAATGTAATATATTCCAACAGATTGATGATTCTAGATCTAGAGACATTGAAGGGTTGATGATTCTAGATCTAGAGACATTGAAGGGTTAAAATGATATCATATAGATTGGGTCAAGGGAAGTAGTATAGAAGCCTTGTCCAAAATTTTGCAAAGTTTTAGAGGGAAAATCTCTCCAATTTTGTTTATAAATAGTGATTATCTAGGCATTATAAAGTATTGGTTGGTACTTATTCAAGCATATTTCCAAGCCTGGTATGTAACTCCTTTATTTTTATTTTGCATAGTATTCTAGACCTAGGCCCTAGGTCATTTTGTGGGTATGATTTTTAGCCCTCTTCTGACATAGTTGTATTTTCTATTATACACATATATAAGAAGTTGTGACTACTAGCATTTTCTAGCTCATTTCTTGTCTATATATGCATGTATAAGGAGTGATTATTACTTGATTTTTTATCCCATTTATTGTATGTGTTTGTTTCTAACTATTTATGCTGAGAAGAGAAAGTGTTCCTTATGTGTATTAATTTATGCATTCATTTATCTCAGTATTATATAGAAGAATATCTTAATCTTGGTGCATCATCCCCACTTAGCTTAGGATTTTAATTTCTTTCCCTTTTCCTCTATGCACCAAAATACTATTAGGTTATGTTATAGTAGGGAAGCATTGAATATCACATCCTATAAATAAATGACCTTGTAAAAAACCCTAGAGGCAATCCAATTAAGCTAGTTATTATGCTCTTAAATATTCCTTGCAATGTAACTCTTCATGAGGTATGATTGTAGGGTGCATCTGGCCCCCACAAAATATGACACGACAATAAAAAATAACAACATTAATGATGGTGTTATATGGATGTGAATAATAGGTTAGCAATACATCAAAATTAAAATATAAATAATTAGGGAGGATTAAAAAGTGTCTAATTATAAATAAATTTAAGATAGAAGATTTAGTTTCTTATGAGATTCTTCTAGTAGATACCTTCCCTATAGAGGTAATTTCTATGGTTCCTCTTCTAGGATATCTAAAAATAATCAAATAAATTGATGCAAATAAATGGCCTAAGTGGTAAGGTCTTTGGCCTCTCTTTGAGAGGTACAAGGTTCCAACCCCACTTAATATGAGGGGACCAAGACGTCTCATAAAAACATGTGTAAACTCATTGAAAAAATAGATGGCCTACGATTGTAAAAGAATAATATCTGGATGACAAAAAGAATATATGGATGAAACAAAACTCCATGTAGATGTAAAAATAGAATATTAACCTAAATGAAGCCTAAATAATAACAAATATATAAAAATATTTCTTAAGAAAAATTTAAAACAACTATGTGGGAAAGTAATGGAAATAAATATAAAACATAATAATGTTGAATTTAACCCTACATACAATCACCATGAAAAGCCCTATATAAAAACAATCATTAATTGGAGAGCAAAGATGCTCATGGCCCAATTGATGACCAACTTACCAACTTAAATGTGAAATAAGTGGATGGAAGAGACTGAAAGAGGAATGTAAGAAGAGAATATATACATGTTGCACAATAGGGCCAATCAAGACAAAAAAGTATTTTATTTTGGAATGCGAGGCATACATCGATTCCTAAGCTAGCTATATCGATGCTCTAGTAGTGGAATCAACACATGATTAGTTTGAAAATAAGAATGTAGAGAAAGTGGGAGAAATCAACATAAAATTAGTAATAAAATAATTAGGTCATATATCATTTATTAATTATTATAAGTTTAATATATTCTTGGGGTTGGGTGGATTGATAAGTTTTGGTGCTTACCAACCCAGGTTCAAACTAATTTATTACATTATATTGGTATTTATTTAAGATAATTTAGGGTATGCATGCATTTGGGGGTAAAATAATTTACTACGAAAGTTTTATTTATGGAATTAAAGCGTTAAGTAATATTATAAGTTTAATATAAACACAAGAGATAAGAACGATCACAATTTCTTATAATCCTTGTTATATATAATTTTTAACAATCATTTTATTACCTATAAAAGTGGTGTTTAGTTAAAATTTGATTGCAATAATAGTTTATTTTAATGATAAATTTTATATTTTAAATTTCAGTATATAAATAACCACTTTTACTTGTTTTTTTCAATTGGTTATATGGGATTGAAATGGGCCCCACCCGTATTACATCATCATTATGTAGTGGTATTACAAGATCTTGGATACATATCACTTGGCAAGATTTGAACCTAGGTCTCCTCCTTGAATGTTGAGGAATCTAAGTAGTTGAGCTAATGCCATGTGATATAAATACTTTTGCATGTTATTGAAGGTGTATTTTAACCTTTGAAACTCTTATCTCCTCCTCCAAGAATTCATTTGACGTAAGAAACATAAATAAGGGTAAGGATAATTATCCTCAACTTCAAACTTCCCAAACTCATTAGGTCTCTATCAACTCTATTTTTCTCCAGTAGTGTAATAGGAATAAGTAACTTGCTTCTCTACTTATAATTAACTTGTTTTTTGGCTAGAGAAAAAGGGGTTGTACTTGATTCCCCCAACCTCGAAAATCACAACTCTCTTCTTTAGATATTCAAACATATTCAATTCTCATCTTAATTGAGTTGCTATAACTAGATACCTACATATTTTTTTTTTATAAAAAGTCTAAATTCTTGATTTTTATTTTTTGGATATTCTTCAATTTTCTTTGTAAATACAAATATTCCAAAATTCAACATCCTTCTTCATGAAATTTTCTTGCAAGAACCTTCAAAATACCAAAAATATACCTCACTATCTACACATTGTATCTTAGTAAAGTAACATTTCCAAAACTTCATGCTATCATAGTCCTCTTTACCATATTTGGATTGTTAATTTCCTTCCTAAAGCATAAGTGCAACCACAAAAACTATAATAAATAGTTTATATGAAAATAAATTAATGTTATAAATGCAATAAATATTACCAATCAAAAACATTAAAGTAAGTCTTAATCATTTTTTGATTTAGATAGTCAACATCTTTTTGTCAACTTCAAATAAACTTATTACTTCTACTAAACATGGAAAAGATAATTTAACTTCATGACCCCCTATTAAAACCCCTTTATTGGCTAGCCTATTTGAATATTTGTTTCCTTCCCTTAACATATGTGTAAAATTGATTCCTTCAAACTCTATATCAAGGTATTGTATTTTCAAAATAATCTCTCATATGTTTCATGGAGCCTTTGCTTTCCTCATAATTGTATTTATTGCTATTAGTGAATCTTCTTACATCTATACTCTATTCCATTTCATTTTTTTGTATTTGTTTAACCCTTCCATCCAAGATTAAGTCATAAATCCATTATTGAAAGCATAATGTGACAAAATCTCACCCCTAATATTTCTAATTATTCCTCCTCCTACTGTTGGTCTTGGATTTTATTTAGATGCTCCATCAAAATTCAATTTGACCAAGTCCACTTTTTGGTGGTTTTCACTTTAAATTCTTTGTCTTCCTTTTATTTTTCCTATACCCAACATCATAATTCCTTTTAATGACCTGGATCCATCTATCAAGATCTCTACTTCAATATTAGGGATTAGGTGAGTTGATAGGGTTGGTTTAGACTACTCTATGGCTAAACAAATATTTTTCATTACATCTAGACTGCTTTTCTTTTCTTTAAATATTATTCTATTCTTTTCCAACCATATAGTCCAAAGTATTGTATCTTTTGATGTATTCTAGATTGTCTATAACACCTCATTTTTAAAATTTGTTAAAAGTGCTTTGCCATTGTTTTAATCATTATTCAATTCTACCATTCATCACCATGAATTTACCAAACATATTATGAATCTAATGCCATAGTTTCTAGACTATTTAACAATGAACCAAGATATTATCTATACTCTCCTTTTTACATAAAATACATTGTGAGGGGCCATGAAAACCCCTTTTCATTAGGTTATCCTAGGATAAAATTTTCCTATGATCTACTAGCCATACAATCATTTTGACTTTTACAATTCTTAGTTTATCCCAAATATATCTCTATATAATGATTCTTTAAGCCTTAATACTATCACAAATATCACATGATCTAATATAATGTAGCCACAATATAATAAGGTCAATATAATGATATGAGTAGAATAATATGAGTAATTTGTTTTTTTGCTTGATAATAAGGGGTTGTACTTAGGTCCCCCACCCTTGAAAAATTACATCTCTCTTATTTAGAGCTTGATATTTTATAAATAGATACACTTATCATCTCAATTGAGATGCTATAGCTAGAAACCTACATAATTTTACATAAAATTTCTAAATTCTTGTTTTTCATTTTTTGGATCTTTTCAAATCTCTGTATGAATACAATTACTCCAAAATTTAGCATATTTCTTGACATTTTCCTATAGCAACCTTCACAATACCAAAAATTCACCTCTATTATCTATGCCTTGCATCCTAGTAGAGTAATATTTCCAAAACATCGCACTATCATAGTTTGCTTTACCAAATATGGATTGCTAGTTTCCTTCTTGAAACACAAGTGCAACCACAAAAATTATAATAAATAGTCTAAATGAAAACACATTATTGTTACGAAAAAATATATTACCAAGGGAAAACATTCAAGTAAATCTTAATCATTAATTGATTTAGACAATCAACATTTTTTGTCAGCTTCAACTAAACTTTCTACTTCCTCTAACCATGGAAAGGAGAATTTATATTCATGATCCTCAATCAAAATCCCTCCATTGGCTAGCTTATCTACACATTTGTTTCCTTCCCTTAATATATGTGTAAACCTGATTTATTCAAACTTTTTAGCAAGATCTTAAATTTCCACAATTATCTCTTGTATGTTCCATGGAACCTTTGCTTTCCTCAAAATTGCATTTATTACTATGATAAAATCACCTTCCATCCAATCTCTATTCCATTTCATTTTTTTTTTATATTTTTAGCCTTTCTAAATATGCCCAAGCTTCAACTTCATTATTTGTCTTAAATCCACTATTGAAAGCATAATGAGACAAAATATCTCCTCTATTACTTCTAATTATTCCTCCTCATGCTGGTCCTGGATTTCCTTTAGATGCTCCATAAATATTCAATTTAACCCACTCCACATCTAGTAGTTTCCACTTTATATTATTTACCTTAATTTTTCTTCTCTTATACCCAACATCATAATTCCATTTAATGACTTGACTCCATCTATCAAGATTCTTTGCTTCCAAATTAGGAATTGAAGAACACAAGCTTATACTAAGAGGGGGGTGAACAATATAAGAGAAATTTTTAATTTTATTTCCAAATCAATATTATGCAATGTATAGATAGCAATATCAACAACAGTAATCAAAGCAATGCACAAATCACCACACACAATAGAGACACATATTTAATGTGGTTCACCCAAATATGGCTACCTCCATGAAGAAAATATTTCTTAAATAATCTCTTAGGAATCCTTTCCCTATTACAATGTTTATGGACCTCTATCCAAAGGAGATGTTGATCCCCTAAATTTGGTTTGTGGATCTCTATCCATAGGATAACTCCTTCTCCTCTGCTCTGGTCAGTGATCCTCTAGAAGACTATTGCCTCCATTACACTGGCTTATGGACCTCTCTCCACTGAAGAATATTATCCCCAATCAGAAGACTTGTCTTCACAGCCCTAGTTGATAAATCTCTATCCACTGGAGACTATTGTCCTCTATGCTTTATCACCCCCAAAGCTTTGTCTCAAATTTGCATAAAATGCAGTCCAGTAGGTCTAGCAAAATTTTTCTCAATCTCTATATTTGGGCTGGCATAAACCTATCCTCAAATCTGCACCAACCTCTGCTCTCAAATCTGCACTAAATGCAGTCCAGTCAGTCTAGCACAAATCTGCTCAATATCTATCTCTGGTCTGGAACAGACCTTTCCTCAAATCTGCACCAAACTCTGCTATCAAATCTACACTAAACACAGTCAAGTCGATCTAGCAAAAATCTGTCCTTGATATTTGTCCTCAAGCCTTAACTCAAAGCTTGAATCAACTTTGCTAGATCTGCCCCAAACCTTAACTCAAGGTTTGAATAAATCAATCAAATCTGCTCTCAAGTATTCTCAAATACTTGTCTCAAATATGCCTTGTAATCTTCCATAAAATCTCACACTAATCTATCCACAAGTCCTCTCTAGAACTTGCTCAAATATGCTCTACAAGTACTCTCTAGAACTTTCTCAAATCTACTCAATAGGTCCACTTAGAACCTGCTCAAATCTGCTCAACATGTCCACTTAGAACCTATCCAAATATGCTCAAAAATATCACACAAAACTTGTCCAAATCTACTCAATAAGTCCTCTCTAGGACTTAACCAAATATATAATGTAAGCTTCCACAAAAGCTCACACAAAATCAGTCCACAAGTCTTCTCAAAGACTTACCTCAAATCTACTCTACAAGTCCACACAAAACTTGTCCAATCTCATAGAAGCATAAAGAGAATTTTTAGAGACTCAATATGTTATACACTTAATGCTCAATTACTTTCTCAACTCAATATCATAGAAGCATAAAGAGAATTGTTAGAGACTCAATATGTTCTATACTCAATGCTCAATTTCTTTCTCAAATCAATCTCATGGAGGCATAAAGAGAATTGTTAGATACTCAATATATTCTATACTCAATGCTCAATCACTTTCTCAACTCAAATCAGAATATAGAATAGTTTGTTTTATGGAACTTGAACAATCACTTCATACATCCACTTGACTAGGGTCAATAAACTCTACTCAACCAATAACTTAATTAAACACCCCTTTCTCACAAACCCTAGTCCAAGCATATATCAACCAACTCAGAATGTTTCCAACAATGGTAAACAACAAAACTCACATAATAATGATACTCATGTTCTTTTCAAAACCTAGTTCAAGTTCTTTGCACAACAACTTACTTCAACAACAATGCTCATAAAACAATCTTCACATAACAATGATACTCATGTTCTTTTCAAAACCCTAATTCAAGTTCTTCACACAAATCAATGGTTTCAACAATCAATGCTTATGAAACAAGGTTTTAATCACAACTCTCAATTCCAGAAAACCTTGAAGCATTAACTCAAACACTTTTGAAAAGGAAACCCTAACCAAATCATTTTCACTCCAGCATTTGATTTTCTAGACAACCAATCAAACAACTCAACCAAGGAAGAATTTGCCCATACCTTTTTGCTTGGCAAGGAATTGATCTCACAAATTTGCCACACTCACAATTGCTTCTTTGCCAATCTCAATAAGGATTAGAAGATAATAATTTCCTCAATAAAACACAATACACAATGATATAAAACAAATACACCTTATCACTCCAACTTTAAAATTTTATCCAATACCCTCATAATAATCTCTTTGGCAAAAATCCTTTTACTAATAAAATCAACACTCACTAAAATTCAAAACTTCTTATTACCTTATTACTCCAATTTTAAAAGGAATATATTCCCTTTTATAAATCACAATTCAATGCATAACAATTTTCTTTCACTTATTATTTCTCCTAACCACTAATTTTATTGCCTAACTAAAAACCTTTTAAAAACCCCTTATAACTCCTAACAAATTTAATTAAAACTTTAGGCAATAAAAATTAATTTTAAAAAGTACCTTTGCCTTCGTGAATAGCCTAGTCGTGGGCTCCTCAACCACGTGCACTCAACGCATGTTGAGAGCTAAAAAATTCTTCATGCACTTTGTTCTATCCTGGCGCTCAAATGAAAATACAAAAACTTCTCTTTTCGCACGTACTACTTAGGATTCAACGCAGGTTCATCTTCCCATAAATGCCTTAGCAAAAACATGCACTACAAATGAACCACCGTGTCAAATGTTCTTTCCACAATGATTTCCCTTTACTTTATACCTAGAACTTAAGACAATTTTTTTTTGTCTTCTTCCTCAACAAAGCAGCGAATTCTCACGAATTTGTTTCCACCTTATGTCACATAAAATAATTCGATTGAGGGATGAATTTTGTAAAGTCCTTTGGCCACCCTTTTATACACGATGCCTCCATAGTCTTCAAATGTCGACGCTCCAAATTCTTTGATGACGTCGACGTTAAAACAATTTTATAAATGGTGCTTTAATTTTGATGACGTCGGCCCATTTAACCTTTGTAATTTATAAATGATTTAAATTCCAAGGAATTTAAATTTTATAAATTATAAATATAACCTTTGGCTTTTAAGGCCTTCTCTGATGGCATAACTTGGTATTGATGATATTTATTTATGAAATTTAAATTCCTTTTGAATTTAAATATTTTATGAAATAAATATTAGACCTCCTTTGAACTTTGCAATAGGCCTCCTTGGGTATTTATGAAAACCCTTTTTAGCGTATGCTCTCATATAATATTAAAATATTATGGAGCCCTTTTGCCTTTAACTTCTGCATTGTTGAAGCTTCTTCCTGGATATAAGTGACACCTTTGACGACTTTATTTATTGCTAAATTCCTTGACATTAATGATGACTTCATCTGGTGAAATCAATGACAACTTTTGACTCAGGGACTCAAAATATCAAATAGGAATTGGGTGAGTTGACAGGGTTGGTTTATACTCCTCTATGGCTAAACATATCTTCTTTTTCATTACCTCTAAACTGCTTTCCTTTCCTTTAAATATTCTTATATTCCTTTCTAGCCATATAGTCCAAAGTATTGTATATTTTGATATATCCCATATTGTCTATAAAGCCTCACTTTTATAAGTGCTATGCCATTTCTTTAATCAATATTTAATTCTACTATTCATAACCATGCATTTATCGAACATATTAAGAATCCATTGCCATAGATTCCATACTATTGAGCAATGTCCCAAGACATGGTCAATACTCTCCTCCTTATTACAAAAAATACATTGAGAGGGGCCATGAAAACCCCTTTTCATAAGGTTATCCCAAGATAAAATTCTTCTATGACTTACTAGCCAAACAAACATTTTGATTTTAGGAATGCTTGGGCTATCCCAAATACCTCCCCATATTCTAGTGACATTATTATTATGTTGGTGTTGAACATTATATCTACTTATTGTTGTGTATTCTCCTGAGCTATTCAATTGCCAAATCAATTTATCCTTGGCACCCCTCAAAATAATCATAGTTGTTATATTTCTACTCAATTGCCTCCTAGCATCAATGTCTTGTATACTTGTAAAAAAATATTCTTTCCATTTATATCTTCCTTCTCGATCCTTATACAAAATGTTTGAAACCTTATCACCGTATTTTTCTTGAAGTAATATCATCCAAGGTTTCATAACTGGATCTAAATTGAGTGGTTTTTTATCACACCAAGTATCCATACAAATAGAATTATTTTCTTCAGTTCCCACCACCCATATTAAAATTTTAATCATAAGATCAATAGATTTTTTTAAACCATTCCAAAGAGTAGATCATTTGGAAGAGAGAATGTAGTAAATATTAAACATGGGTCACTGGGATCAACATACTTAGAAGAATTCTTGCCCATTGTCTTTGAATCTCTTTGTACAATCTCTAGATAAGTTTTCCCCTAAGAGCTAAGTTTGCATCTGTAAGAGCTCTTAAACCAAGACCTCCCCTAGTTTTGTCATCACACAACTTGCTCCATTTCACTAAAGGAAATTTCATTTTATCATATAAACATAACCATAAAAATGATCACATAATAAAGTTTAAACTTTTTTCAACTCATTTTGGCATAGAATACAATGACATATAATATGTTGGAATGGCTTGTAAGACTAACTTGATTAACTGCACTCTTCCTGCTAATGATAACCATCTACCTTTACAAGCTGGAAGTTTATTTTAAACTTTACTAATAGTTGGATTCCATAAATCTATCCTCATTCTCCCCTCAAATAAAGGCATCCCTAGATATTTTGTTGGTAAATTTGTCTCCTCCATTTGAAGCAACCTATAAATTATTGATTTGATAGTAGCAAGAGTGTTAAGGAAGTAAATTTTGGATTTAGTCCTATTAATGTTTTGCCCTAAAGCTCTTTCATACTCTTTTAAAAATTTATTCAAAGCTCTGGCCTCATTTATCCTTGCCCTTCCAAAAAGGGTTGTATCATCTACAAACTGTTGATGGGTGATGTTATCGATGTTGTTACTAATATTAAGTCCATTTATAAGCCCATATTTGTAAGCCTTCTTTAAGTTTCTACTAAAAAATTCTGCCATAATAATGAAAAAATAAGGAGATAGAGGATCTCCTTGTCTAAGGCCTCTCTTAGCTTTAAAATATTCTATCACTAACCCATTGACCAACAATGAATAAGAAACTCTAGAGACACAATATTTAATCCATATAACCCATTTCTTCCCAAAACCAAACTTATCTAAAACTGCAAAAAGAAAATCCCATTTAACCCTATAATAGGCTTTACTCATATCAAGTTTTAAAATCATAGCTTTCTTTTTTCTTGAAGTTGTTGAATGTATAACTTCATGAGCTACTATGATCCCATCCATAATTTATCTCCCTTTCATAAATCCTCCTTGCTCTTCTGAAATTATTTTGTCTAAAAATGGCCTTAATCTATTCACCATGACTTTAAAAATAATCTTATAAGCCATATTACATAGGCTTATGGGTAAAAAATAATCAAACAATTCAACATCCTTCTTTTTTAGAACTAGGGTAAGATAAGTTGCAATTATTTTATAAGGAATGCATTGTTTTACCCTAGATTTTTCCACTGCCACCAATAAATAGTCCTTCACTATATCCCAAGTATGTTGATAAAAATTTGTAGAGAGCCCATTTGGACCTAGGGATTTATCCTTATTAAAATAGAAAAGAGCTAAATGAACTTCTTCTAGAGTAATAGGCTCCATTAGTTTCCTATTGTCTTCATTTGTTATAACTGAAGGAACATCTTGAAGAAATTTATCATCTTCGGTATCCTTTGAACCTAGAAAATTTTGATAAAACAACTTTACCGCTTTTATAATTTCACTCCGATCTTCAATCCAAACCCCTTCTATCGATTTAATTCTACTAATTCTAGAAGATGATATTTGTACTATAGCCATCCTATGAAAAAATTTGTATTTTTATTTCCTTTTAACCAAGTCTGTCTTGATTTTAATCTCTAGAATTTATCTTTCTTACTCAAAATATTATGATATTCACTAAGCAACTCCCTTTCCTCTGAGCTTGTATTATTTTCATCACCTTTTTGGAATTTTAAAAGTTTATCTTTTAGTTCTTCTTTCTTCTCAAAAATATTTCCAAAAGTGTTCTTGTTCCATTCTTTTAATCTAGATATCATAGATTTAATTTTGTTTGGAAGAGCATACAACCCACAATTACTTAAAAAATTTCATGTTTGAGTTATCATATCAATAAATTGAGGATGGTCTTCCCACATATGCTCATATCTAAAATAAGATATTTTTTGAATTCACTTACCAACATCTTAACTCATATTGGCTAGTGATCTAAACAAATCCTTGTTAAGGTATTAATTTTAGCACAAGTTCCTTCATCTAGCCAATGATATGAGAGAATGCATCTATCTATTTTTTTTGAAATTAGGTTCTAGCCTCTCCTATTTTTGGTCCAAGTATAGTTATTTTCTTCAAAATCAACTTCCCATAGATTGTTGTTTTAAATAAAAGTTGAAAAATATTTCATACTTTGGGTCAGTTTCCTAATTCTCCCAAATTTTTCATTCAGTTTGGGTATGGCATTAAAATATCCAAAGATCATGAATCGGGTTTCTTGGTCTTTACTTCTCATAAAGGCTTCAATCCCACTCTAAACTTCTAATCTAACTAACTGAGTCATAGGTCCATGAACATTGATAAGGATGATGCGAATATTTGCAAAGTAGCAAGTGACTAAAGAGGCTATCCAATGCCTAGTTTTATGAATGGTTAGACAAGAGGTTCTATAAGGATTCCAACAAGTTAGAATTCCCTTGCTGCTTCTTCAGAATCCATAGCATCCCATTCACATCTTGCCCAAATTTTTTTCATAGTTTTTAAAACTTCTTTTATTGTTTTAGTTTCCTGGATACAAAGAATATCAGTTTTTTTACTTAAACATAGGTCCCTAATACACCTATGCTTTGAGGGGCATTATCATCCCTTATATTCCATGAGATAATAATCATGTCTCATTAGGAGCTTTTTGCCCCTCTTGTGTATTACCAATATCATTTTATTGTTTGGTAAAGAGAAGTTCAACCAACTTAGTTTGTATTCCTTTCTTTATGTTAGCTCTTGCTTCCTTGGATCTTGCTTGAAAATTTGAGGATTTTCCTCTTTTTGCCTTACCTATATTAGGAGTATGTCTTATTATTATATTTCTCAATATTCATTCACATTTTTTTCAATATATTTATCCTCTCCTAGCTCTATTATAGAAGATTTTGACTTACCTGCTCATTTTATGGTATTTCCTTATTAGTGGCAAAGGTATTAACTTCTAAAATTGCATTTTATTTACCAATTATTTTCTCTTGAATGGTGCATGGTACTTCAAGAGAGTCTTCAAAATATTATGAGACACATTCCTTAGGTTCATCGATAATGTTCTTCCTTAAATTAGGATCATACTGAATAGATGGTTCCTTGCTAATATGTTGAAAATATTGTACTATGTCCTCTAAGTTTTGATCTACTTTTTATTAATAGGCTAAAGCCTCAAAATAATTGGAATTTCTTCCAATATCGTTCCTTATTGGTCTCCACTATTTATTTTATTTTAGTTTTCTAGATCTATTTTTTGGAAGTTGAAAACCATCTTTATCCATAACCATCTGTAAATTTCTCTTACAATTTTCTACAAATGATTTTGTTGGGCTCTTCTTAGGGTATGATATCTCAATATTTCCCATCTCATGCAATATTCTACATCTAAAATATATGTTTTTATAATCTATAGTTTGGATCCACATCTTATCCCCATGCTTAAGAATGATTGATTATGGTAAAAAATTACTTATATCAATCATGACCAATATTTGAGTATAAATAGCCAAAACTTCATCTTTAGTTGTATCTTAAATCTCAAGAAATTCTCCTAAAGTGTTACCTATTGCCTTGAAGGTATGTATTTTCTAAAATTCAATGGGTAACCCAAACATCCTAACACAAACTAGTACTAGAGATATATTTACATTTTTAGATGAAAATCCTTCATACCAATGGGTAAGGAAGATCCTTACTCTTCCCATAAACCAAGGAACCCCTTTTAGAATTCTTTCTCTTTATTCCATAGAAAAAAATGGCTAGGAATAAAATTTTGGGAATAAATGATAGAATCACTCATGGAGACTTTCAACTGCTATCAATCCATTTTCTCAAGGCTGAAGTCCCTGGACAATACCCATTAAATTTACAAAAAAATACCCTATCTTGGAGCAATGAGGATATCTCTATCACATCCTCATTATTTGCATATATTTTATTTGAAATAATATGATTATGCGTCTAGTTTTCTGTGTTACAGGCACAAGTTTTCAAGCAAGAAGCAAAGGAGGATACCCACCCCTTGACTAGGTCGATAGTTGGAAACGTCAGGTAAGGTGGGATATGATGTCGTGCATCTAGCACCTTGGTCCGTGGGTACATGGAAGCCCACCGTAGAATTTGCATTCTGCATTACATTCTGCCTGTCATCACATCTGCTTGCTGGTTGCTATTATTTTACTTCATACTGTCACTGTGATAAATATCATTTTTGTTTTAAAATATATATATATATATATATATATATATATATATATATATATAATTAAAATAAAAAAAGTAAAAGTGATTATAAATTCATTGTTTAAGAATAGGAAATAATAAAGAATAATTTAAAAATATATAAAAATAAATATTAATATAAGGGCTATTTTCTCTTATTAAAAATATTACTTTTATTTTTAAAAGAACTTAACGTTTTTTAAGACTAGCCTAAGTCTCATAAGGGAACCCATTCCCTATATGACATGATAAAGTCATACAATTATAAGACCTTCACTTTAGCTATAATATAAGACTTTAATGAAGGCAAGCAATTCAAATCCTATATAAAAGACAAATGAGACGAAATATAAGGTAACACCTTTATATATATATATATATATATATATATATATATATATATATATATATATAATACCATAATTCCTAACAAACACCCGGATGAGTGGGATCTGTCCATCTGGACGTGCTTGGAAAGGCATTTCTGGCAAATGGGATTTGAGGTGTCAACCTATTAGGGTATGATTTTATCTATTAATAACTCAGTAAGCAAGATGGATTGGTCATTGGTGAAAGCTTATGCTAGGGAAGAAAGCGTTTGAGCAGAGGACGCTGTCATTCTCTAGTTTCCTAAGTCGACGCTAGAAGAACATGTTAGGCTCTTGTAAATTACTTTTGCTCTGCTGTGGAAACTACTTTGTGTGTCATTGCTATTGTCTCCTAGATGTTTTTCGTCCTACATTACATATAGGGCATTCAAAAATACTCAAATTTAGTCTATACAAGCTTTCGAATATACTGTCTGAATGCTTGAAAGTGTCGTATTTTTATAAGAATAATAATATATACAAATTAATTAGGAAAAGTTTTTAAATATTGAAACCAAACCATACGTAGGGGGCATTAAAAAAATGAAATCTGGCCTTGGTGATTTTTAGTTGCGTACTGTATTGCTTAAAGATTACCATATGTGAGCCTAACTCTTAACTTATGATTAATTACTCTTAATTTCTTGTGAAAATGTTGTATGGTCTATGTAGCGCAGTCATTGATTATTCAAATGAAAATTCTTAAAAAAATATATATTTTTGTTATTGGTTTATTTTGCATTGTGTATGCATGGCTATTGTGCAAGACTGTGTGTCATATAGGCATTGAGGACCATGCTAATCCATTCTCTAGTTTTCCTTTTATCGACCGAGGTATGTGGGGTGGGCGGTCATCTAGTGCTTGTGTATGAGTCCGTGGTGAACCTTTTTCTAGTTAGCACTGCCTGGAAACAGCTACATAGCCAGTAGTCTACGAAATTCAAACTAGTGTGTTCAAACCAAAGAAGCAATATTTTCTATTTATCCTATTTATATTTAACAAAAATAATTGACATAAAAATGTATTGAACAATTATCCTGTGTTTACTTCGCTTATATATCTTGTAAATTTAAATAATTTTGCATGATATTAGAGAAGAGAAGTCTTACTTGGTTAAAGTATAGCCGAATACCTTAATAGTCGATGTTCTTTCCTTAGGAATCCAGTTCTAGTCATCATATGAAACTGTATGCTGTTGGAAGTTGTAAGTTGAAATACGTCTATATTTATGTACCGAAATGTAATACTTTGTATAGTGTTTAAGTGTTATTGGCATAATTAAATGGTTGAACAATATTTATGCCCCCTTGTCATATTTAATTAAATATGTTGATCGTTGTATTGGAAAATTTTAAGCTATAAGCCATTATTCTCGCAAGAATGCGTATGTCGAAGGAGCCAAAAACGTACAATATAATCCTTACGGGTGTATGGTCCAAACCTAGAAAGTCATTTTTATTAAATGGATTTAAACCATTGGAAATAAAAATCTATTAAATGTTTTGGTATAATTAGTTTTATTTTTCTTTAATGTCCAGTATTGGTTTGGATGTGCTAAAGATTAAGATATGACAAATTGATTGTTGTTTTAGGTCTACGTATGTGTAAATCATGAGGAAAATTTACTTTGATCATAAACTAGACTATATATTGTTTAAGATTTATTTTCTTTTATGTGGTTAAGAGAATTTAGGAATAACCTTTGGCTTGAGTAAATGATCTTTCAAGCCCGTATGGTAGATCGGTAGTCGTACTTTAGAGAATATAGTATTAATGTATCTTTTATTTTCTAAGAAATGACTTTATATTTATGGTTAAACTCTTGCGGATAAAAGTACTTGTATTTTCTTTAGAATATTAATAATAATAGTTAGCGAGACTCGAAATATGAGAAACATAGAACTTATTAGCTATGAAATTTATATGATTTAATTTATATTATTTTTTTAGAGGATTATAGTAATAAAGCAAAATGTTATACGTAAGTTTTAGCTCCATATATCATGGTAAATATCTGAGGAAAGCATATATGGTTTAAAAATTAACACAAATATTGGATGACTTGAATACTCTCCTAAACCTCATTTAAGCCTCGACATAAACTTTGCATTTGTAAGGAGTGTGTCGAGTAAGGACTAACTCCACCCAACTACAGTAAGTCATAGAGGTGATTTATGTGCAATTGTGCCAATCGTATTCCAGCTATTCAAGGATAGTGGTCCAAACTATTGAAAGTAAAGAGCGATGGTATGGGACGTTGCTCCAAGTGGATAGTCAGTTAGAAAGTGAGGGTGTTCAACATTCCACTCAGGTTGGGGAAAACAAACGAGATGCATGATTATAGAGCTAATTATGTTGTTGGAGGTTCCAGTGGTAGATGGTATGGGTAATATTATCGTCAACCTATGATGGATCTTGAACATCTAGTTCATAAGCCATGCGATGGTGGACTCTAGCCAAACCTTAGCAGAGGGTCAAGGGCTAGCACTGGCATGCAGATGCTGGTTTCATAGCAATTGGATCAGGGGACTCCAAATATTGTGAATCTTAATGCTTTGGGCAGGGGACATAGCCTACTCCTTTTAAGTGATATGGGCCCTATCAAGACAACCCCCATGCCAAATTCCAGATAAACTCAACTGAGGATTCGAAATCCCACATGGTGTAACTATCCAAGATGTGGCCAGTTTCGAGCACTAAAGACACCAACTACAATAGAAATTAGTCTTGAAGTGTGGAAGATTTATGCCTAATCTAACATCTAGTTGGGATAAAAAGCAAAGTATTAATGTATAGAACAATTTTTCTTATGTGATTTTTGAGTTGTAAATTTGGGTTGTGACAGTTGGTATCAGAGCCTAGGTTTGTGAAACCCTGGCTAACATAGTTGTTTTGACAAAATTCTTTAATGCCAGATATGGCAGGTACCTCGTGGAGGGCTAGTATTAATCTGCAAGAGGAGATTGTAGAGGTTCCAAGGAAGGGACCAAGATGACTCATAAAGGAGTCTGAAAGGGTGCAAACTATTGAAACACCACGACGTGTGGTAAGAAAAGAAAAAGAGCTTGTAGCTACGAGAGCTACCCAGAATGATGAAAATATGGCTCGTATGATCCAACTCATGCAAGATCAATTAAACCAATAGCGTGAGCAGATGGAGATCCAGAGGGCTCAGCTGAGTGAGCATATGGATCAACAATGGGCACAGATGGCCCAACAACAGGAACTGATCACCCAACAACAGAAGGTTATTGAAAACTTAACTCAGAAGAAGGCAACTAGAAATATAAGTGAATTTCTGGAAGGCTCCTCGAGGAGAAAGGTGGGTGAGGAATTGCAAAAAGAGATAAAGAAATTGGATATCTCTAAATTTGATGGAAGTGGTGATGGTGAAATCGCCATTAATTGGCTGAGTGAAGCCGAAGGGTATTTTGCAATTCAACCCCTTTGCTCCGAATCAAAAACTACTTGGGCAGTAGCACATTTAGAGGGTGCTGCAAGGGATTGGTGGACTACATACAAGAAAGTTACTCAGAAAGAAGCATCAGATATACCTTGGGAGGAATTTGTAAGGGAATTCAAAAGTCATTTCCTCATAGAGCAATTTTATATTGAAAAACATGGAGAATTCACCAACTTGCGTCAAGGCAATATGACGGTAATTGAGTATTACCAAAAGTTTGTGCAACTACTTAAGTATGCCCCAGAGTTTGATGGGCAAGAGAAGTTTAAGGCACATAAATTTGTCATGGGACTACATCCAAAGTATAGTCAACCTGTAGGAGGGAAGTTACCCCAAACACTATCAGTTGCTTATGATGCCGCTCGATATGAGGAGTCAAGCCAAAAAGAGGTAAAGGCTTTTTACCAGCAGGAAAGAGATAACTCAAAGAAAAGAAGGTATCCTAAATAGAATCAAGGTATGGATCAGAATAGGAAGTACAAAGATAGGGGTCACAACATAAATGACAACAGGAACAAGAGTAGAAACTAGGGATACAAAGGGCAGTCAGACCGAAGGAATTTTCAAGAAAAGAAAAATATCAGTAGAGAACAAGGCAAAAATGGCAATCAGAATAAGGAAGATGGTAAACAAAAGAATGATGGACCAAACGCATGTTATGCATGTGGGGCACTAGATCATTTCTCTAGACAATGCCCAAATAGAGTAGATCGTAGGAATCCCACTGAGGAAGCACCGCACAAAATTTTTGTTGCCACAGGTAACCCTAACCTTATAGGGTAAACTACTCCATTTTTAATTAAAGGAAAATTAGGCAAAAGAGATGTAAACATTTTAATTGATAGTGGTGCTACAGATAGTTTCATTTCAAATAGTATTTTGAAGGAGATACCTGTTAAACCTAGGGTTATGGCAAAAGGGTGGCATGTCGAGTATGGCTCAGGACAAACTTACTTAGTCAACCAATGTCTATTTGATCCACAAATAGAGATACCTCAAGGAAAAATCAACTAGCACCTGTATGTGGCACCTTTGCATGCATTTGACATAGTCTTAGGAGTAGATTGGCTAAAATCTCATAAGGCATTACTAAACTTTGAGGAAAGGTGGTTGGATTATACGGATAACGCTAATCGAAGAATTCATATCCACTGCAATCGAACATCTCTTGAGCCCCATTTAATGACCACCATGCAAGTCAAGAGAGCTTGGAGAAAAGGATGTAAATTGTATGTGGTTAAGATGAACAAAAAAGAGGAAACTGATTCAAGTTCAACATTATTTCAACAATATCCAGTATTAGGTGAATTTAGGGATGTCTTTCCTGAAGACTTGCCTGGACTACCTCCAAAAAGGGAATTTGATTTTTCAATTGAGCTTATGCCGAGAGCAACTCCAGTAGTCCAAACCCCTTATCGTATGACACCACTTGAGTTGCAAGAACTTAAAACTCAACTACAAGATTTACTAGAAAAAGGGCACATCAAACCCAGTGTGTCACCATGGGGAGCACCGATCTTATTTGTCAAGAAAAAGGATGGTTCCTTGAGATTATGCATTGATTATAGGATGCTTAACAAGATGACTATCAAGAATAAGTATCCCTTGCCTAGAATTGATGACCTGTTTGATCAGCTAAAGGGAGCTACAATTTTCTCTAAAATTGACCTTCGGTCGGGATACCATCAATTGAGAATTCGGGAAGAAGATACTTATAAGACTGCCTTTCGAACTCGGTATGGTCACTATGAGTTCACAGTCTTACCATTTGGTTTAACTAATGCACCAACCGCATTCATGAACCTGATGAACAATGTGTTTCGAGAACAGTTAGACCGATTTGTGCTTATATTTTTAGATGATATATTGATTTACTCCCAAAGCAGAGAGGAACATGATGAGCACATGAGGATAGTGTTAGAAGTTCTTCAGAAAAACCAATTATATGGAAAGTTATCCAAATGTGAATTCTATACACCACAAGTGCAGTACTTGGGACATATTGTCTCAGCTGAAGGAATAGCTGTAGATCCCAAGAATATTGAGGCCATAATAGATTGGCTAGCACCAACTAATGTGTCAGAAGTAAGAATTTTTATGGGAATGGTTGGTTACTATCGGCGGTTTGTTAAGGGGTTTTCAAAAATTGCATATTCCATTACCAACCTGCAAAGGAAAGGAAAAACATTTAGATGGACTGCTCAGTGTGAGGAGGCCTTCAGAACCCTTAAGGAAAAATTGACAACTGCACCAATATTGAAAATACCCGATCTAAACAAACCATTTATAGTTTGCACTGATGCCTCATTGGAAGGATTAGGTGGTGTATTGATGCAAGACGAGGTCGTGGTAGCATACGAGTCCAAAAAACTCAAGAAACATGAGATAAATTATGCTACACATGATTTGGAACTGGCAGTAGTGGTTCATGCCCTTAAAATTTGGAGGCATTATCTGCTAGGAAAGCCCTTTGAGCTTAAGACTGATCACCAGAGTTTGAGATATATCTTTACTCAACCATTGCTAAATGCTCGACAACACAGATGGATGGAATTTTTGGCTGAATATGATTTTGGTATTGAATATATCAAGGGAAAAGAAAATAAGCTGGCAGATGCTCTCAGTAGAAGAAGACATATAACTGCTCTCACGACATGTCAGTATGGGCTGAAGGAACAAATCATGGAGATGCAGAAGGATGATGAGTTCTGCAAACTATGTCGTAACAAGGTTGAGCATGAACCAAATCGGCATAGAGACTACAGTGTTAAGCAAAATCTGGTATATTTTTGAGATAGAATAGTGGTACCCAACAATGAAGGGCTTAAAAGAACTATTCTACAAGAAGCTCATTATGCTCCTTATTCTGCACATCCAGGGGTAGTCAAAATGAGGGAAAACTTGAAGAAAGACTATTTCTGGCCTGGAATGAAGAAAGATATAGTACAATTTGTTGCAAGATGCCTCGAATGTCAAAAGGTCAAGGCAGAACATCAACATCCTGGTGGAAAATTATATCTGTTTGAAGTACCAGAACACAAGTGGCAAGTAATATCCATGGATTTCATTGTGGGTCTTCCAAAAACCCATTTTCAGCATGATGCAATATTTGTAGTGGTGGATAAGCTAACCAAAGTGGCACATTTTATACCAGGTAGTGTGCGTGATGATGCTTCTGCTATAGCACAAAAATTTGCATGAGAAATTGTGAGATTGCATGGATTTCCTGAAGTAATCATTTCAGATAGGGACTCACGATTTACTTCTGAGTTTTGGTAAGCTTTGCACCGAGCTTGGGGAACTAGGCTCAACATTAGCACTGCTTATCATCCAGAGATGGATGGACAGACCGAGCGGGTCAATCAAGTGCTTGAAGACATGCTACGCATGTATTGTATGGACCACCAGAGCAAGTGGGAAGATTATCTTTACCTGGTGGAATTTGCTTATAATAACAACTATCATACCACGTTGGGCATGGCCCCTTTTGAGGCCCTATATGGGCGAAGGTGCAAGACACCATTAACATGGGATAATTTGGATGATCGAGAAGTGATCGGTCCTGAAGTTGTAAAGCAAATGGAGAACCAACTTAAAGAAATTCTCCAACGACTACGTGAAGCCGTTGATCGTCAGAAAAGTTATGCTGACCTTAAAAGAACACCCCAAGAATTTGTTGTTGGTGATAAGGTCTTCCTTAGAGTCAAGCCTACCAAAAGCTCCATAAAATCCACCAAATTAAGTCCTAGGTTTGTCGGTCCTTTTGACATAACTGCCAAAATCAGTCCTGTTGCCTACAAACTCGCACTGCCACCAAACTTGTCAAAAATCCATAGTGTTTTTCATGTGTCCCTTCTACGTAAATATATAGCTGACCCATCCCACATCTTGGATGTTAACCATTTGTAGATGTCGGACCCGCAACTCATTGAGGTTCGACCAGTAAAAATTTTGGGCTTTAGAACCAAACAACTAAGGAAAAGATCTATGGAGCAATGTAGGGTCCAGTGGGACCATTACTCTGAGAAAAATGCCACCTGGGAGGATGTTTCTACCATGAGAAACCAATTTCCATACTTGTTTGAAAATTGATATCAAAAGACAATTTGCTATTTTGTGATCATAATGTATATTTTCTTTATGTATGACATGATGGGACTTGATATGCATATTTGATATGATTACTAAATATTGTATTTAAAAAATATGTATATATAAATTTTGTTTATTATTACGTGAACACAGGGACTATGTTAATTCTACAAGGGGGAGTATGTCACATCCCTGTTATTTACATATATTTTATTTGAAAGAATATGATTATGCGTCTAGTTTTATGTGTTACACACACAGGTTTTCGAGCAGGAAGCAAAGGAGGATACCCACCCCTTGACTAGGTCGATAGTTGGAAACATCAGGTAAGGTGGGATATGATGTTGTGCATCCAGCACCTTGGTCCGTGGGTACATGGAAGCCCACTGTAGAATTTGCATTGCATTCTGCCTATCAACACATCTGCTTGCTGGTTGCTATTGTTTTACTTCATACCATCACTATGATAAATATCATTTTTATTTTAAAATAATATAGATATATATAAATAAAATTAATATAAGAAAAGTATAAGTGATTATAAATTCATTGTTTAAGAATTGGAAATAATAAAGAATAATTTAAAATATTAAAAATATATAAAAATAAATATTAATATAAGGGCTATTTTCTCTTATTAAAAAGATTACTTTTATTTTTAAAATAACTTAACTTCTTCTAAGACTAGCCTAAGTCTCATAAGGGAACCCATTTCCTATATGACATGATAAATTCATAGAATTATAAAACTTTCACTTTAGCTATAATATTAAACTTTAATAAAAACAAGCAATTCAAATCTTATATAAAATACGGATGAGACGAAATATAAGGTAACACCTTATTTAATGATATATTTATTATATATATATATATATATATATATATATATATATATATATATATATATATATATATATATATATAATACCATAACTCCTAACAACACCTAGATGAGTGGAATCTATCCATATGGACGTGCTTGGAAAGGCATAGCTGGAAAATGGGATTTGAGGTGTCAACCTATTAGAGTATGAATTTCTCTATTAATAACTCAGTAAGCAAGATGGATTGGTCATTGGAGAAATATTATGCTGGGGAATAAAGTGTTTCAGCAAAGGATGCTACCATTCACTAGTTTCCTGAGTCGACGCTGGAAGAACAGGTCAGGCTCTTGTGAATTACTTTTGCTCTGCTGTGGAAACTACTTTGTGTGTCATTGTTGTTGTCTCCTGGATGTTTTTCATCCTACATTACATATAGGGAATTCAAAAATACTCAAATTTAGTCTATACAAGCTTTAAAATACACTGTGTGAATGCTTGAAAGTGTCGTGTTTTTATAAGAATAATAATATATACAAATTAATTGGGAAAAGTTGTTAAATATTGAAACCAAACCATACTTAGGGGACATTAGGAAAACGAAATCTGGCCTTGGAGACTTTTGGTTGTGTATTGTATTGCTTAAAGGTTACCATATGCGAGCCTAAGATTCTCTCTTAAATTATGATTAATTCCTCTTAATTTCTTGTGAAAACGTTGTATGGTCTGTGCAGCGCAGTCATTGATTAGGCATTGAGAACCATGCTGATCCATTCTCTAGTTTCTCTTTTATCGACCGAGGTCTGTGGGGTGGGTGACCATTTTGTGCTTGCACATGAGTCCATGGTGCACCTTTTTTTGATCAGCACTTCTTGGAAACAACTACATAGCCAATAGTCTATGAAAGTTAAAATAGTGTGTTGAAACTAGGGAGACAATATTTTCTATTTATCCTATTTATATTTAACAAAAAATATTGACATCAAAATGTATTGAACAATTATCCTGTGTTTACTTCGCTTATATATCTTGTAAATTTAAATGGTTTTTCACGATATTAAATAAGAGAAGTATTACTTGGTTAAAGTATAGCCGGATACCTTAATAGTCGTTGTAATTTCCTTAGGAATGCAGTTTTGGTCATCATATGAAACTGTATGCTTTTGGAAGTTGTAATTTGAAAGATGTCTATAGTTATGTAGAAAAATGTAATACTTTGTATAGTGTTTAAGTGTCATTGGCATAATTAAATGGTTGAAAAATATTTATGCCCCCTTGTCATATTTAATTAAATATGTTGATCGTTGTATTGGAAAATTTTAAGCTATAAGCCATTATTCTCGCAAGAACACGTATGTCGAAGGAGCCAAAACGTACAATATAATCCTTATGGGTGTATGGTCCAAACCTGGAACGTGATTTTTAATAAATGGATTTAAACCATTGGAAAGAAAAATCTATTAAATGTTTTGGTATAATTATTTTTATTTTTCGTTAATGTCCAGTATTGGTTGGATGTGTTAAATATTAAGATATGACAGATTGATTGTTGTTTTAGGTCTACGTATGTGTAAATCATGAGGAAAATTTACTTTGAGCATAAACTAGACTATAGATTGTTTAATATTTATTTTATTTTATGTGGTTAAGAGAATTTAGGAATAACCTTTGGCTTAAGTAAATGATATTTCAAGCTCATATGGTAGATCGATAATCGTACTTTAGAGAATATAGTATTAATGTATCTTTTATTTTCTAAGAAATGACTTTATATTTTTGGTTAAACTCTTATGAATAAAAGTACTTGTATTTTATTTAGAATATTAATAATAATAGTTAGCGAGTTGTCTTTTACACTTGAAATATCAGAAACATAGAACTTATTAGCTATGAAATTTAGATGATTTAATTTATATTATTTTTTAAGAGGATTATAGTAATAAAGCAAAATGTTATACGTAAGTTTTAGTTCCATATATCATGGTAAATATCTGAGGAAAGCATTTATGGTTTAAAGTTTAACACAAACATTGGATGACTTGAATACTCTCCTAAACCTCATTTAAGCCTCGAGATAAACTTTACATTTGTAAGGAGTGTGTCGAGTAAGGACTAACTCCACCCAAATGCACTCAGTCACAGAGGTGATTCATGTGCATATGTGCCAATCGTATTCCAACTATTTAAGGACAGTGGTCCAAGCTGTTGAAGGTAAAGAGCGACGATATGGGATATCGCTCCAGGTGGATAGTCAGTTAGAATGTGAGGGTGTTCAACATTCCACTTAGGTTGGGGAAAAACCAATGAGACGCATGATTAGAGAGTTAATTATGATGTTGGAGGTTCCAGTGGTAGATGGTATGGGCAGCATTACCACCAACCTGTGATGGATCTTGAACATCTAGTCCATAAGCCATGTGATGACGAACTCTAGCCAAACCTTAGCAGAGGGTCAAGGGCTAGCACTGGCATGCAGATGCTGGTTTCATAGCAATTGGATCAGGGGACTCCAAATATTATGAATCTTAATATTTTGGATAGGGGACACAACGTACTCCTTTCAAGTGATATGGGCCCTGTCAGGACAACCCCCACGTCAGATTCCAGCTAAACTCAAGTGAGAAGTCAGAATTTCGAATGGCATCACTACTGGGATGTGGCTAGTTTCAAGAACATAAGACTCCAGCTGCAACAGAAATTAGTCTTGATGTGTGGAATATTTATGCCTAATCTAACATCTAGTTGGGATAAAAAGCAAATTATTACGAAATTTTTCTTATGTGATTTTTGAGCTGTAAATTTGAGCTGTTACAATATCTGAGGTGCACTCACTAACCTCTACCACTAGGAATGATTCTAAGAATTTAACTATAAATAAATCCATGGAAAGGAAACTAAAACTCAAAATATAATGAAATTTATTTGAAATTCCTATAGCAAATATAATATATGATTAAAAACTTTATAAATTTCTCATGCACAATTTCTAAGATAAAGAAAGGGAAAAAGAAACTTAACTGAAAATTTATTTGTCTAGATAGAATGTCTTACCTCGCTGAAGTCCTAGCCCGTCATTACTCTTCCCATTGTTCGAAACCTAGTTGGAAAATATTAGCATTTTTGTTTTTCTCGACTTGAAAAATTGTCATTGCCCTTGTTTCGAATGGTTGACTTCATAGGGTCGTATCTCCCTCAATATTGCTTGGAGTTTTGCATATGACCACTTATTTTAAATCTATTCAAATTCTTCACAAGTTGGTCCAAGAATCAGCGGAATCGGATAACTCTTCATGAAGATATGATCCTAAAAATATGAGATGTTTTTAAGGAGAAAACCCTAATTCTTTGCACTTTACAATTTTATTTTTTGCGACTTGAAAAATCATCACTATTCTTGTTAATATGAGCAAATTAATATGTATATCAAGGCTAATAATATATCAAATAACATTCAATAATAAGTAGTAATTGGAATGTAAATAGTTTGAATCATACATGTACTAAGAATGTAGAACAATTTACAAAATTAATTGCTCAAAATGTATGCAATCTTTATTACTCCTTTCCTCTTACAAATATTATAAGGACTGGCACTTCTCTATAATGTGATATCTCTATGATACAATATATGGATTAATATATCCATAGTAGAATGACTCTTTGGGTA
This sequence comes from Wollemia nobilis, assembly GCA_028583015.1. Classification (NCBI taxonomy): domain Eukaryota; kingdom Viridiplantae; phylum Streptophyta; class Pinopsida; order Araucariales; family Araucariaceae; genus Wollemia; species Wollemia nobilis. Next base: position 739,119 of record JAQPPZ010002552.1, read on the forward strand.
CTTGACTATTCCTTTCCATATGCCAAGTCATGACCCTGTGCTCCTCTACTTGACCCTTACCTACTTGATGAGAACTTGAATATATATTGTATGCACACCTATACATGACTCTTGCACTTCTATAACTTTCACACTCTAACCTAAGACACTTGTGCACATCATTACATTACATATTTTATCTCTTACATATAAGACACTTGTGCACATAGACTCAACTTATACTTGCACACTAACTCATATGACATGTGTGCATTTCCTACATATTACAATGTTATATGACACTTGTGCATTTGCTGTACATTCACACTTACATAAAGGGGAAATAATACTCACACTCTAAAGTATGACTCAAATCTAATCTATTATTTATAATTGTACTATGAAGGTATCGTGGGGGTACATTAGCATGTACCAAATAATGTAATAGACTCCAACAACCCCCTGTATCACATTATTTGGCTATTGAAGATATTAGTCTTCAATCATGGTCTTCATCTTCATATTCAATCTTCAAGTGACCTTGTGACCTGTGCTTGCTTTGTTCCCTTTTTGTTTTTTGTTTTTCTTGGTATTCTTCTTTAGCTTTTTTATTTTGTTCTTGTCTTAATGTAACAACCCTCCTTGGTAAAACTTATTATTGACAAAGAATTATGTATTGATGTGTGGATGTCTAATGCATAATTTTATTTTATAATATCAATAAGAATGAGTAAACGTACTTTACACTTAACTTTATTATTGGAATATGGTGTTGCTAATGTATTTGTGGAATTGTAGGACCAGGTGCTCTCATCGGTGGATTAGTATGGGTAACCATTCGAGTGAGAGGAGATTTTGGGAAATGATGGATGACTTGTTCATCGATAGCTTAGGGGGTAACAAAATACCCTTCATGTAGATGCATTGCATTTGTGCTTATTGTATGGTCACACCAGTGGGTTAGAAAGTTGCTTGTGCAATGAGCCTCCTTAATAGGTTGGTGATAACAATTAGCTATCTTAAAAAAAAGAGCCAACCACTTAAGGATAAAACAATGGTGTGCAATATTGTCATTTTGATTAACTTTATTAACTGCATGTTGTAAACATAGAATGTTGGATTAAATCAATAGAGTATTAATTTGAGGGTAATCTTAATACTTGAAAATATTAGTATCATTGTTAATAATTAATATTAACAATTGATATTAATTGATATCTTATTGTTAGAAATAATAAGGTTAGGATGAAGATAATGGTTTAATTCCTTAGAATACTTTATTTTATTATAAATATTGTGTTGGTATATTAAGGAAATCATGTGATGATTTGGAAAAGCATTAATAATGTATAGTTTTTTAATTATCAATGGAATTATTGCTCAAAATAGTCTTTAATGATCTTTCATAGCATTCTTGAGCATTTATCTCTCTCAACATTCAATAAAGAATGTTACGATTTGAAGGTGGCTAGCTCAAAGGGCTTCATCATGGACAAACACCTAATTCTTAAGAATCACCCACTCGTTTCCCATAAGCTATTTGAGGATATTTTTGGGTGGTTTTTGGAAACCTTTTGAGGGAAAAATAGGAAGATAATGGAGAGTTGAAGGAGAAATCATGAAAGAACAAATTCAGAGATCCATCAAATCTATCTCTAAGAGGTACTATGCTTTCTTGATGGGTGTAGAAGCATTGTTTAGTATATTAATCTCTGCTAGAATGTTGGTTTTCATGTTACTTTCTCCTTCATATTTGTAAAATATTTTGTTTGTGCTTACGTTATTCCTTTGAGACTAATATTTTGAGTCTATCTTTGGTTTACTTTATCTTGTATTATTGGTTACAGTTTGGTGAATTGCTCAATGGATACCTTATTGCATTGTAGTGAATGCCAATGTCAGTGTCCTTACCCCCCTTGTCAAGTGCTCCTTTGTGTGTAATGCTAGCTTGGGTGTTATGTGAGTGTTTTTGCATAGATTTATAGATTTATTTCTTTGTGAATGCTCTTGCACATATTGTTGGTTAGATTGTTGTTGCTTTGTGAGCACCCTTGCATTCAATGCTAACTATCATTGTTACCAAGTGGCACCCTCATGTGTAAGTTGGATTAAAGGTTATGTTTCCTTGGTTGTAGAACCTTGGATGAGTAGTTGTTGGTGTCCCTTTTTAGATGCCCTTTGTCTTGGTGATGGTCATGTAATTGAGGTAATTTGATGACTATCAAATGTGCAAATTTGTTCTGTTCTCTTGTTGATGTGTTTTTCATCAATCATTGTTGCAAAGTGTTTGCTTAACATAGTAATTATAGTTAGGTATTTTAGATTGGAGTCTTAATGGTATGCACTTTTAGAGAATTAAGTATGTTGTTTGGTTGGTTTATGCTCATATTTTTGTTAGGATCCCATCCTAAAACCATTTTGTAAATCTCATTTGATTATTGTAATGACCCAATTCCAACGTGGGTTTCCCTTTATAACGTTATTTTATAACATTTTATAGTGGAATGTAGCAAGGTGCCTAGACAAGTGGGGCCATTTCATGTAATTGTTATCAAGAATATAACTGCTATTTGGTAGAAGATTCTAGCTCGAGTGGAGTTTTACATGTAAGTCAACTCTTGAGCTTAGGGTTAGGGTTGCATTAAGTGTATCTTTAAAATATATGGATCCATGAACAAATGTATCATTTTTCAAACTAATGAAAGTATTGAAGGAGGTTGCCCCCTCAAATATGCCTGCAATTTCATGTTATTGTGAGATTGTTTAATTTTGCATTTACTTTCCACATTGTGATATTCTATTATTTCATGAATCTCTATTTTATTTATAGTATTTGTGTGAGTGAGTTTATTTTTAATAGTAGGTTCCTAACAAGTGGTATTAGAGTGATTTCTAGGGTTGAGTTCCACTGTGACTGCGATAGTTCTTGTCCATCCATTTCAACTGTTAGGTATAATTTTTTATGTGTTTTCTATTTTCTATTTTTCTTTTATTAAAAAAAAACAACAAAAACCAATAAAAATATAGTCCTTTCTTTTTTCTATAATAGTTGTGTAGGTTAGAAATTCTATGTTGGGGGTTTTAAAATATCAAGGAGGAGGTGTCATTATTGGCTAAGATAGAAAGCCCATAAAATCTCTAGTGAAGTAAGGGACAATGAGGCTCCAATACTTAGGCCTTAGACAACACCCACGTACAAAATTGAGCTCCCACATATCTTTGGATATTTAGGGAGATCACCTAGGATTTAACAAACCTTTAGCTCTAGGAAGATTTTTTGGCCTTGTATTATCCATAGTACACCAACACAACATCCAAAAATATTATCCTCCCATACTCAGAGAGTTAGGTAGTTAGCTCAAGGTCATGTGTGGAATCCTCCTTGAGTAGTGGCCTAATATATTGGTCCAAGCACTATCGTTCATTACTATGGTATAACAGAGGGCCTATGGGTATTACATACTCTTTGGTTTAGAGTACCTAGTTATTTCTACCTACAAACAAAAAAAATATGTTTGTTTTATCCCTGCAACCACAAATTTTATCACAAAAATTGAGCATACAAAGGAGACTTCCCTATCATAAAATAAACTACAAGCATAAAGGATAGAATTAGGGAATTTTTGGTTGGGTCTAGGGCGTACAAGGCATATAATTTTTAACTAGGAAGATTTGTGACCAAATTTTTTTGGCACACCTAGTGGGACTATCAAAATGTTCCACTTTTGCTAGTATTAAATTCTTATGTTTTTTTGGTACTGTATGATTAGAACATTTGGTGACTCAGCTCTACCTAGAAGCCTTTGATAATGAAGTGAGCAAAAATTTTCTTCATGATTACAAGATCAAAGGCCAAAATTTTTGAAGAGCCTGTTAAGTTTTACGAACTTGACATCCAAGAGCTAGTAGAATACCCTAGGTTAGTTCCTCCAACTGTCCCATCAACTACAACATAATCTCATTTAGCTGGTGTGTTTTTCATTCCATCGATAACTGCTAGTACAACTACTAGTTTTCTACCTCCTCGACAACACACCAGTCCACATGGCCTAAAATCCACCACCACAAAAACCACCACCAAGGTAGTTTCCAACATGGAATAGCTTAGGATCTTTGAATCTACAAGCTCAAAATCCAATTCCTCAAGCAACATTGAAAGCTTTTCCCATCTATGATGGTATAGGTAATACTGCATATGAGCACATCTAAGATGTGGCCTCTTTGGAAATAATACATGAAACCACATATGAAGATATTATGGTAATATTGCTTGTGTTGTCCCTTAGAGGAAAGTTGTACTAGTATCGATCCTTGCCACCCGCTACTATCACCATGTGGGATTAGTTATCATAATTATTGATTAAGAATTTCCATGAGCAAGCTGATCCTTTTTCCTTACTACATCAATTCACAAAAATCCAAAGACATCCATAGAAGGAAATAGTGGATTTCATAGTCGACCCATGAACAAGCCACATTTCACTATCTTTGAGATTTTAACTCTGACATCGATATGACCGTCCGACAAGACACTGTCAACACATTTATAGATTTGTACATGCAAGTGCAAAAGGCCAAAGAGGATTTGATTTCCATAGGTAAGCTGCCTCCAAAGGTAACAATGCCTATTATTTTTGATCTTCCATAAAATCTATATTCTAGTATGTTTTTACAACCCATACCTTCTATGGATCCTATTCTTTCATGGAGCTCAAGTCCACCTCAAATTGCACCAGTTCTGGTCTCGCAATTACCTGATTCAACTATTCCACAACTACCCACTCCTCCTTCTATCCCATCATTGCCTTCTCCACTAGTACCTTTACCTTTGCCAGAACCTCCAGTGCCCTCAAATCCTAATACCCACATGAAAATATTGTAGGAGATGCAATCACTTAATTCAATAGTAAGGATAATGTCAAATGAAATCACATCCATCAAGAAGAAGCAAGCTAAATATGACTTTCAATCGATAAGATTTCAAACATCATCGATTTCTAGAGAGCAAGTAGTTTTGACTATCAAAGGTGTTGAGAAAAATACAACCGTATTAGTTAATGAATAAGCTAGTATATCAAAATGAATATATTTGTGCTCTACCTATAACAAATCTCATGGTGAAGATACCTACATGGTTCATTTGAATTATGTGCAGATACTGACAGAGAGCACTTGTAGTGGTCAAGTCAATGTGATCACAAAAATTGATCGCAACTTTATGATCCCATCTATTGAGAAAGTATCAGTTATCACAAGATCGAGGAAGAAACCTCTCACTATTGATCCAGTAGAGATGGAGCCATTAAAGTTACCTGCTAAGCAGAAGGTTCAAAATGAAAAGAATTAGTCTCAAGAAAAAGTGCCTATGCCATCATCTAAAGCAAACGAGATTGTCTTGCTGAAGGATCTTTTACCTACCTCGATAAAGGATAGAATGTAAGCAAAAGTATCAAATTTACAATCTTCCACTACATAAGCATAGACAGAAACAAAAGAATAGGTGAAGTAAAAGCTCAAGTACCCATATTTAACCAAGTGGTAGAGAGTAGAGGCTACCCAATAGTACTGAAGTAAATACGAAGCTGCTAGTGAATCAAGGGAGCCCAATGCACAGTCATATAATATCATTGAAGAATTGAAGAAGATTCCTACTAAGGTGAGTCTTTATGATGCGCTACAACTATCTAGACAAGTAGATATGTTGCAAGAATCATTGAAATTTGTAAAAGATAAGAAGAAAAACCCTACACAGAGTGTTGGCTCAAACATTATCCACTTTGGCTACGAGGAAAAATAGACCTCCCCCATTCTATCTATCTCTCAAGATGAAGGTATGGATTGTACATAATTTCATGATTGACTCGAGTGTGACGATGACTATCATGCCTAAGGCAGTATGTGAAATCATGGGAATGGAGTATACAAGAAATAGCCCAGACATCTTGCAACTGGATGACACTCCTATCAAAACAATGGGAGTAATTAAGGATATCCCAATTTTCTTACATAACATATCGTAAATTACTGTCATTCAAGAAGTTATTATAGTAGACTTGGAGTCGTACTCTAGTATGTGTTTATCTAGAGAGTTCATAGCTAAGTTGGGAGGTTACCTATCTCTGGACTACTCTCACCTAGATATTTTGTTCAAAGGAAGGAGAATACACATTTATAATGAGAAGCCCTCCACATATCATATCAAAAGGATTGAAGAAGAAAAAGTTGTAGACTCAATAAACATGATGATTGGAGAGCTAGAGGAGATGGACCTGATGGAAGAAGCTTTAGATGAGCTTTAGTTAGAGGATGAGTTTTATATGCTTGATTTGAATGCAATGATGGAGATCGAGATTGATTGTTACACTGTTACAAAGCCTAAAAAGGGTGAAGAGAAGGTGCCTAAAGATCTAGGCTCTCATCTTGACTGACTCTGGAAAATGTACTTCAATGGTACCATATGCAAGAATGGTTCTGAAGCTGGAGTAGTATTCATCTCATCTTCAGGAATTCATAAAACATATTTGTACTAGTTGACCTAGAGTTGTATGAGTAATGTTATTGAGTATAAAGCACTAGGCTTGGGCCTGAAGAAAGTTGAGAAGCTCGAGATTAAATAGCTACATATTTTTTATGATTTGAGTTGATTTGTAAGCAAGTGACTAGAAAGTGCATTTCAAAACAACAATACCTGAAGGTGTATAGCAACAAGGTATAAAATTTGTTTGAATTATTTTATGCATTAAATGTTCAAGCAATTTTGCAAGAATAAAATAAGCATGCAGATATCCTAGCATCTCTTGGTGTGAGCTTCTCTCCTATTGAGAGTGTGGTGTGAAGGCCAAATATTGTAAGGATTATTTATAGATCTTCAGTATCTGATAAAAACATATACTAGAAAGCTTTAGATAATGATGAACAGATTGTGAACTTTCTAATTAAAGAAGTTGGTAGCATGGAGGGAAGATACTGGACGAAGATGAAGTGAAAGGTTTGATACAACATAGGAATAATCACATCTTGAAAGGATTTATTATATTGGACAGCCTCTTTGATCATAGCGATAGAGCAAAAAAGTGTAGGATCAAGGTGGACGAAAAAGAATATATTGAGCTGAATTTGGGATCTAACAAGACTATAAAAGTTGGGATAGATTTTTCTCTAGAAGAGCTCGAGGACATTAAAAATATGTGCTATTTTTTTTCTTACATTTTCATATGGATCTATCACGATTTAAAAGGATATAACAAAAATGTGATTAAGCACACCATCGAGTTACAAGAAGGGGTGAAACCTTTTCGACAGAAGCAAAGGCCTGTTAATCCAAAGATTGAAGTGTTTATGAAAGTAAAAATACTAAAAATGCTGGAAGAAAAAATCATTTACCCCATCAAACACTCAACTTGGGTGGCGAACTTGGTTCCAGTACAAAAAAAGAATGAATATTTTGCCTATCTATAGATTTTTGCAATCTAAACCAGACATCTATGAAAGACCATTATCCCCTATTGTATATTGATTAGATCCTTCACGCTGTTGTTGGAGCACATATATTTTCATTGCTTGATGGTTTCTCTGACTATAATCAGATATGGGTAAAGGATGAGGACCAGCATAAAATAATATTTACTACCAAATGGGGCACTTTTGCCTATCAAAGAATGCTTTTTGGTCTTTTTAATACTGGTGCCACCTTTCAAAGAGTAATGGACGTCGCTTTTGGTGAGTTTCTAAATTGAATAATTGTTATATACCTTGATGATATGATTGTTTTATCACATAACAAGGAAGAGCATGAATCTCATTTGAGATAGGTGTTTGAACAGTGTTGAATATTTGGTATCTATCAACTCAAATAAATCTATTTTTGTTGTCAAGGAGGGAAAATTTTTGGGACATGTGATTTCAAAATAAGGATTAGCTATTGATCTTGCGAGAGTAGAAGAAATCTTAAAATTTCCAGTGCCAGCCAGTAAAAAAGACCTATAGTATTTTTTCGATCAAATCAATTTTGTTCAAAAATTTATCACTGACTTCGCTTAAGTGGTGAAGCTAATGACCGAAATCCTAAAGAAAAATACAGATTTCAAATGGATGGAGAAAATGAATTAGGCCTTTTGGGATATTAAGGAGAGAATAGTTCAAGCACCAGTTTTGATTAATCCAGACTATTCTAAGGATTTTATCCTTTATGGAGTGGGCGAGCAGGAAAGTTACGCCATCGTTATTACACAAAAGCAAGATACTAGGGATGAACAACCCATTGCTTTTTTAATACAAGTTATTCAGCCATACCAGGAGAAATACATTGGGATGAACAACCCATTGCTTTTTTAATACAAGTTATTCAGCCATACCAGGAGAAATACAATTTTATCAAAAAGCAGGTTTATGCAGTGATGAAGTCTCTGATGAAATTCTGATATTTCATCTCTCAAAGCAAGACAATTGTCTATGCTATCCATCCAGATGTTAGAAATTTTATTATTCAAGGAGATCTTGGAGATAAAATAGTAGGTTGGGTTTCAAATATTCAAGAGAATGATGCAGATATTCGACCAACCAAATTGGTTCGTGGTCAGACACTCTATCAAGATTTGGCTAAAAGTGCAGCTTTGCAGTCACTGATGCCATTACATGATGAAGTTATCAACAAGAGTAATATTGCTAACCAAATAGTAGATGATCGTGACTGGACAAAATACCTTATCAAATTTTTTACATTCGAAAGATGTCTATCTCACCTCAATCCCTATCAAAGGTGAAGGTTTACGTTACAAGTGCTTAGATATGTCTTGTTACCAAATGGTTTATTCCACAAAAATATAAATAGAGTACTCCTCAAATGCATGAAATATTTTTAAAAACATAAGATCTTGGATGAGTTCCACTCTAGCTTATATAGTAGACATTATGCAAGAGGGCCTATGGCATTGAAGATCATTCAGGCTGGATATTTCTAGCCCACCCTTTTCGTAGATACACACAAGGTGAGTCAAAGCTGTAATAGTTTCCAGAGATATGTTGGTATGAGTAAGAAGGTATCCTTACCTCTGCATCCGATCCAGGTAGAAGCTTCATTTCAATAGTGGGTCTTAGACTTTATTGGTATCATTGATCCTAACTCTTTTGCTAAGAATAAATACATTTTAACAAAAGACTACTTTACTTAGTGGGCCAAGGCCATCCCAACAAAGAAAGCATATCAAGTGATAGTTATTTCTTTCCTTAAGGTACTAATTACCAATTTCGGTGTATCGAGTTCCATCGTTACTGATAACAAGACTCCTTTTACTAGATAAAATATTACTGAGTTCACGAGTAGATAAGAAATCTATTTGAAAATATCTTCCAATTATTATCCATAGGGAAATGGCTTAGCTAAGTCCACAAATAAGAACCTACTTCAGATATTGAAAAGAACACTTGGGAATAATAAGAGAAGTTATCATCTACTGCTGGACCATGCTCTGTGAGCCGATCATATATAAGTAAATAAGTCGATTAAAAATACCCCCTATTCCCTGGTGTATGGCAAGGAAGCAGTGTTGCCTACCCATATTGAAATTTTGATTCTCCAGACTTTGTAGCTGCTTAGTGATGAGGATGATTAAATTGATCCTATCAACACGATATTAGCACAACTCTTGCAACTTTAAGAAGAAAGAGAAAAGGCGTATACTGCTTTGATTGAGCACGCTAAAACAACACAGAAGTGGTTTGGAGAAAAAGACATCCAAAAGGACATTTAAAGTCGGTGACTTGATGCTAAAGTGGAGCTCAGATAAGATGAAACCTATCAAGCACCATAGGTGATATGGGAGGGCCCATTCCAGATCTCAGAGGCAATTTTGGTTAATTCTTATTATCTTTGGGACATGGATTGCCGAGAGTTGTCAATCCTAGTAAATGGTGTTCATCTGAAGGAGTTAGGATCAATGATCCCAATAAAACAATTGTGGGTCTTAGATTCTTATTACCATTTAAATGTTTCAATTGTGGAGGCGTTGGGCATTTTGCAGCTAAATGTCCACTTAATGAGAAGAACAAAAGTGATGAAGGATCGCACCAAGAAAGAAGTGACTGGAAGAAAAAAACAAATTTCAGAAAAGGCAACTTCAAGAAGAAAAGTTTCATCTCCAAGAATGTCAGTTCATTAGAAGACAGCTGTGGTGAGGATTCTAAAAAGGAAACAGGTGAAGCTCTTTTCATGGCACTCAAAGAAGAAAAAACAAAAAAAGAACAGGAATGTGATGAAGAAGAAATTGATGCAGAAGTAAATTTGGAAGAGGAACTAATTGCAGCTCTGGATGAATTGAAGATAGAAAGAAAAAAGAATAAGAAAATTTCAAGAAAGCTTGAGGATGCAAATGAAATCATAACCAGTTTGAAAGTACAAATAGAAGAATCCAAGAAAATATCTGAAGATATCGAAGTGCAAATAACCATGAAAATAGATTATTGCAGCAAGCTAGAAGAAGAGACTATTGGTTTAAGGATGCAGATAGAAGAGATGAATCGTAAAATTAGTTGTTATCACAAACGTGAAGAAAGTTCTATGAAGCTGGATAAGATCATAAATAACCAAAAGACTACAGGCATCAAATTTGGTTTGGGCTTTGACGAAGGAGAATCATCAAATGGATCAAAGGCCATAAATGAAGAATCCATAAAGAATGAAGATAAGAAACAGATTGATCAAGAAAAATTGACTCATGCAAAAGAAAGCAATAATGCAAGGCACGAAAGGAGAATTGACAATGATGGATTCACCAATGTCACACATCAAAGAAGAAGAAGATTTATGGCTCCTACGACAACATGGCAAAGACCATCACCCAGGTTCAATCATCTCTTTTTTGGTTACTATTTTAAATGCAATGGTTATGGACATAAGATTTCAGATTGCAAGTATAATGTAGGACCAAGGAATTTTACCAGTAGAAATGTTTTTTCACCTTTGATGGATTATGCAGTAGAATGTTATAACTGTCATAATTTTGGGCACATTGCAAGAAATTGTCGAAGTACATTTGCATCAAATCAATTTCAGGGAAGAAAATTTCAACCAAATGGAATGAGACAAAATAGAAAATTTCTCGAAAAACATGCACAAGCTACTGAAAAAGAAAAGTCAAAACAAGAGCCCAAAACCGTAATCAAACCAGAGTGGAAAGAAAAAGAGCGATCTAAGGAAGAAAAGGAATCCCTGATCGTACAAACAACATTTAAAGCACAGAATAAATCTGCACCATGGATACTTGATAGTGGATGCTCCAGTCATATGACAGGTGACAAACATAAATTTGAGAAGTTACAACAATATGAAGGTGGTTCAGTAAAATTTGGAAATAATGATGGAGCTAAGATAGTTGGCAAAGGTTCAGTTAAGATCAGTGACGAAAAAATCAAGTCAAAAGAAGTCTTGTTTGTGGTTGGTCCGAAGCATAACTTGTTGAGCGTAAGTCAGATTTGTGATAGAGGTCATGAAGTGATTTTTAAGAAGCAAGGTTGTGAAGTCGGAAAAGAAAATAGTGGAAATTTGATAGCAACTGGATCGAGGACATCTGGCAACCTGTACACTCTCTCGGAGACTTCAGAAGGAGCTTGCTTGATTGGACAGGAAGAAGAAAATTGGTTGTGGCACAAGAGGCTCGGTCATATCGGTTTTGACAATCTAGTAAAAATCAGCTCAAAAAAGGCAGTGAGAGATATTCCCACCATTGGAAAACCATCAAATAGCATTTGTGCTTCATGCCAAAAGGGGAAGCAAACTAGAGTCTCATTTAAAACAAAAGAGTACTACACAAGCAAACCTTTGGAACTAATACATACTGATTTATGTGGACCCATGAGAACGCAAAGCATAAATGGTGACAAATATTTTATGTTGTGTATAGATGACTATTCCAGGATGACATGGGTACTATTTTTGAAGCATAAATCAGAAGCTTTTGAGATGTTCAAGGTTTTCAAAAACCAAGTTGAGAATCAAACAGGAAAAAGGATTAAATGTTTAAGATCAGATAGAGGAGGAGAGTTCATTTCAGAGGATTTTACAGAGTACTGTGAAAAATATGGTATTAGGAGACAATTTTCAGCAGCCAAGACACCTCAACAGAATGGTGTGGTAGAAAGAAAGAACAGGACAGTGCAGGAAATGGCACGGACTATGTTGATTGAGAGCAAAGTAGCAGACATATTTTGGAAAGAGGCAGTCCATACTGCGGTATACATCCAAAATAGGTGCATGTTGAGGACGCATGAAAGCAAAACTCCTTATGAGTTGTGGTTCGGTAAAAAGGCAACAATAAGATACTTTAAAGTTTTTGGCAGCAAGTGTTACATCAAAAGAACTAAAGAAAACCTTGGTAAGTTTGAAGATAGAGCGGATGAAGGTATTTTTCTTGGCTATTCATCAAAAAGCAAAGCTTACAAATGCTACAACAAGAGGCTAAGGAAAATTGTGGATAGTGCCGATGTTAAAGTTGATGAAGGTAGGGAACGAGTAATTAGCTATGAAGAGAACTACCCAATTTATGAAGAGGTTATTGAAGGAGATGAGGAAAAGGAAACGAAAAAGAAACAAAAAATTGACTCAGATGATTCAAACAGTGATTCAGAAGTGGAAGAAAATAAGAAATTCAAAATAGGCAGCTGGCAGAAAGATCATCCTAGAGAGCAAATAATTGGAGACCCCACAGTTGGTGTTCAGACAAGAAGAAGAGTAGTAAGTAACTACTCTCTATTATCCAACATTGAGCCCAAAAATGTTGCTGACGCAAGCAAAGATGAAAGTTGGATGAAGGCAATAAATGAAGAATTAGATCAGATCGAGAAAAACAAAACTTGGGAGTTAGTACCAAGACCTGCAAATAAAAATATAATCGGTACTAAATGGGTCTTTCGAAACAAATTGAATGAAGACGGACAGGTAGTCGGGAATAAAGCAAGATTGGTATGTAAAGGCTATGCACAAGTTGAAGGTATTGACTTTGAGGAAACCTTTGCACCTGTGGCTAGACTAGAGGCAATTAGAATGTTTCTGGCTTTAGAAGTTTACAAGAATTTCAAAGTTTATCAAATGGATGTGAAATCAGCATTTTTGAATGGGAAACTTGAAGAAGAGGTTTATATTGAGCAGCCAGATGGTTTCCAACTTGGTGATGATCCCAACTTGGTTTGCAAGTTGAAGAAAGCATTATATGGCTTAAAACAGGCACCCCGAGCATGGTATGCAAGGCTAGACAACTATCTTACTCAACAAGGGTTCAAGAAAGGTATGGTGGATAGTAATTTGTATGTCAAAACAGAAAATGGCCATCTTATTGTTCTTGTTGTATACGTAGATGATATCATATTTGGTAGCAACAAAGATGAGTCGTGTAAAGATTTAGCAAATAAGATGCAGAAAGAATTTGAAATGTCAATGATTGGTGAACTTTCATATTTCCTCGGGTTGCAAGTTAATCAAAATGAGAAGGGCATATTTATTTCTCAAATTAAATATGTGAAAGAGATGCTAAAAAAGTTCACAATGGAGGATTGTAAGCCAGTTAGCACTCCCATGATGACAGGTTGCAAGTTGAGCAAGGATGACAAATCTCCACATGTTGATCAAACCATGTACAGATCTATGATTGGGAGCTTACTGTACTTGACAGCTACCAGACCAGATATTTTGCAGGCAGTATGCATGGTAGCACGATTTCAGGCTAGTCCCAAGGAGACTCATGTGACAACAGTGAAGAGGATTCTTCGGTACCTCAAGGGTACTATGGAGTATGGGTTATGGTATCCGAAAGGTAAGGACTTCACCCTTATTGTGTATTCAGATGCAGATTGGGCAGGATGTGTAGATGATAGAAAGAGTACCAGTGGAGGTGCATTCTATCTTGGAGACAGGTTGGTCACGTGGCACAGTAAGAAACAAGAGTCAGTCTCCTTATCCATAGTAGAGGCAGAATATATTGCAGCGACAACGTGTTGTACGTAGGTATTATGGATGAAACAAACCCTGAAAGATCTTGGTATTAACTTCAGTGAGCCAATTTCAGTTAAGTGTGATAACACCAGTGCCATTAACATCTCAAAGAATCCGGTTATGCATTCTCGCACAAAACATATTGCTATCCGGTATCACTTTTTGAAGGAGAAAGTTGCGAAAGGTGAGGTTAAGTTGGATTTTGTTCCAACAACAGAGCAAGTAGCGGATATCTTCACAAAACCATTGCCCAAGGAAGTCTTTGAGTACCTTCGCAATAAATTGGGAGTGGTCACGCTTCCCAAGAATTGACTAGCTATCGGGACCACATTCTCGGGGGGAGCATTTGTGTATTTGTTTATCTTTTTGCTCATGTTTGTGATTTTTGCTAAGTGTAATAATTTTTGCCTGAGAATGTTGTGCATGGACTCAGGGGGAGTTTGCAGCAGACCCTTTGGTATTGTTGTCAAAGGGGGAGAAGAGTTACAGGAAATTGCACGTGTGTTGCCAACAATTCCAAAGGGGGAGATTGTTGAGCAAGGTGCAGCGACAATATTGTCATTGTTGTCAACACAGTCAGATAGATCGGTTGATGCAGTGGACAGGAGTTCAGAGGTTATTCAGAGTATGTACAGTGATGTTAAATGCTTATGAGGATGTTTTTGATGTTTGGGTGAAGTTGTTACAGGTTGTTTGTGCAAAGTTGAAAAAATCGTCATGTTGTGGCTGCTCCACAACGTACCCCAAAATTGGGGACCCACCTTTTTGCATATTTTCCAAGAAGACCGAAGTGGCCCATATGCTAAAGATCAAAGAAAAAGCAAAACACCGAAAGAAAAAAAGTGTCGCGATATCGCGACATGTTGCATTTTCGCTGCCAAAAGAGAAGAGAAAGAACAAGAAAGAAAAAGTGTCGTGATATCGCGACATGTTGCATTTTCGTGGCCAAAAGAGAAGAGAAAGAACAAGAAAGAAAAAGTGTCGCGATATCGCGACATGTTGCATTTTCATAGCCAAAAGAGAAGAGAAAGAACAAGAGAGAAAAAAGTGTCACGATATCGCGACATGTTGCATTTTCGTGGTCCAAAGCAAAGAGAAAGAGCAAGAAAGAAAAAGTGTCGCGATATCGCGACATGTTGCATTTTCGCGGTCCAAAGCAAAGAGAAAGAGCAAGGAGAAAAAAGTGTCGCGATATCGTGACATGTTGCATTTTCGCGGTCCAAAGCAAAGAGAAAGAGCAAGAAGGAAAAAGTGTCGCGATATCGCGACATGTAGCATTTTCATGACTCAAAAAGGGCAGGCAGGCAGAGAAACAAAAGTGTCACGATATCATGACATGTAGCATTTTCATGACTCAAAAAGGGTAGGCAAGCAGAGAAACAAAAGTGTCACGATATCACGACATGTTGCATTTTCGTGACTCAAAAAGGGCAGGCAAGAAGAGAAACAAAAGTGTCACGATATCGTGACATGTTGCATTTTTGCCAAAGGAACAGAGTAGTTGACAGTGCGTCTGATATTAGTGATGAACACCAGGATAGTGAAACTGAAGACTGCATAGTGACGTGGACCTATAAGGAATAAATCGAAGATTGAATAAGGTAATTTGTCACATAAGGACAAAATTCAATGAATAAGACAAAACGTTACATAAGGAATCTTTAATGATTTGAAATCATCTAAGATGGTCGTTACACATGGAAAGAAGCGGACGCATGCCCATGTGGAGAAAAGGAAACGAAGGGCCACAAAATAGAAATGAAAAGCCTTTTTGGAAACCAAAACACATGCATGCACAAGGGAAGGAGAAAACGAACAGTCATGGAAGGAGAAAACGAACAGTCATGGAAGGAGAAACAATTTTTTTAGAGGTTTTAAATATGCCATTCAAAGAGGCCATAAGTTGTTGGTGCTCCTTTTTGTTGGTGCAGATAAATTAGGGGTTGGTGCTCCTTTCTGTTGGTGCAGATAAATCAGGGGTTGGTGCTCCTTCCAGTGGGTGCTGGTAAATTGATTGTAAAGTTGGTGCTTTGCAAAGGCTGGATTTGGATGGGAGTCCAAACAGTCATTTTGAGGATGTAGCCAAATCGGTGAACCTCGGTACATCTTGTGTTGTGTGATGTTCTCTTGTTATACTTGCTTTATTTGGTTTCAAGTTTTCATTGTTTCGGCTTTAAGAGTTGAAGATTTAAGTTTTAAAAGAGCTACACTGATTCACCCCCCTCTCAGTGTCATTGTGAGACTAACAGTTCATGGAGGTCGTTAATAAAAACATCCCAACATGGTGAGTTACCAATGTTGCCGAAGCCATTAATATATTTTAAGAGCCCTAATTTGTTTTCTATGGTGGCTTGGGTCATGGGCCTTCTGATAGATTTGACGGTGCACAAATGGTAAGCAACATTTGTGTAATGCACATCTTAGGTAGAATTCTATGCTCCCACAACAATGACATGAAATACAAATCCTATTTTTTTTTACTGGACCGATCATATTGCCAGAAGAATGCATTCCCAGCTAGAGAAGATGTAGAGTGAAGGAATGAAGGTATTCAGGAACACATCCTTTTTGATTTGGTATTTCTTTTTTCACTGGTATAAGAAGTTTTTTTTCATTGCAAGTAGACAGGTTTATAAGGAAAATAATAAATTATCTAGTTTGTCGAGGTAGGAGTCTTTTTATAATTTTAATCATATTTTATGGGTCTTGCCCTAGAGTTGATTTTTTGTAAAATTGAGAGGGTACCTAGGGCAATGAGAGAGGAAATAATCTCAAAACAAAGAAGAAATATATTTTTTTTGACTCAAGGCATTGTGTTATACATTTTTGGCTATACTGGCAAGCCAGTTCTGCTCCCATATTTTGCTATAGGGCACTTATTTGCTTTGGAGGTTGTTCATCAGTATGATTTTATCAATGATGTGTATGGAGCAGGGTATGGAAGGAAAACCACATGCAATATGCCTTTTCAATTTGGAGGTATTGAGGTGAGCCGAGTGGGCCAGAATCATTTGATAATTGAGACCTTTTATGATAACAGGATGGTGGAGTTACCGCAGTGATGGAAGTACGATCCTTTGGGTCGCTTTGTTGAGTACATCAAGATCAAAATATTTCATTAATATCTGAGGCCAGATATTGAGAAGTATCAAAATAATCCAGAGAGGCATGACTTGGAGTGGCACATGGAAACATGATGTCACTTCCACCTTGGCATGGTTTCTATGAAATAGAGGCTGAATATAACCTTGCAGTATATAAGAATCAAATTCCTCCACCAGGGTTATTTAGTCAAATGAAAGAATAGCTTTTGGGTTGGTCAGAAAAGAAAATTACAAACTGGTGGATTATGAGGGCTAATCAAAGAAAAACTGGGTCGCCATATGGCCTAGTAATAGATGAAGCATTTTCAAATACTTATGATGACTTCTACACTAGTTAACAGTCGATCACTTTCATTGGTATTGTACCTCAAAGTTTAAAAAAATATAGAAATGAGGAGAGCGTGGCCGAAGAAGAGCACCTCATGACTCAGGAAGTGCAACTTGTAGAAGAAGAAGAGCAAGTTCCAGAAAAGCCTTTGTAGTGTAAGGTGAAAAGTAGGCAGGAAAAGCTATCGATTATAAAGATTGTGAAGAAATGAAGAACTGGTGTGGTTTTTTCAAACCCTCCTCTTATAGTTTTGGTTGAACGGGCATAAGTATTACAAGCTATTTCATTGGCCCAAACAGAGTCGTTGTTCCAAAGCATTGAACTTATAGATATTGAGGAGGATGCTGCAGCAACACCAAAGGACCAGACGAAGAAAGATTCAATGTCACAACCACCTTTATACCCATTGCCTCCCACAACATCAGAGCCCAAACATATGTTTTCCTCTCTTTATTCTCTCCTCAAGTGGTTGGTGTCTGTTGCCTCCCTTCCTCTGGTATCTACTTCTATATCACCTTCATTTGGCATACCTTCAACTTAAGTTGTGCTTCCTATCTCCAAACCACCAATCATCATCGCTCCCATTTCTTTTATTCCCGCTCATACTTCCCTTTCTTTCAGTTCTTTTGTTTCCACTCAGAATCCATTATTACTTCCTGTATCATCCATTCAAGTAACCTTTGTTACCATTGTAAGCATACAAGATCCTTCCTGAGTGAGTGTGACTATGAACAAATCCCTTGCTACAGTTTCTTCCATCGTTTCTACCATGCCAATTTGTGCTTCCCTCGAGCTGAATCCTCAATCAGTTTATTTCCATTTCACACTATTTTTGGAGCTATAGGTGCTACCTGAGTCAGATATAGTGGCTATACAAGAACAACCCATTACAAAAACAATTAGCCAAGATTGCTTGAGTTCATCATAGTGGTTGAAGAGTTAAAAAATAAGAGAAGCTCTAGCGCTAGAAAATCCTTTGAAGAAGGTTTCCTTTGATCCCAATTCCATGGAGGCCCACACCTTGAAGATGTTTCCCTAGGTCCAAAAGGCTCAAGGTGAGATGATACCTAATGATTATAATTATGATATTGTCACCAAGGACCTCACAAAGCTCAACACCACGAAGACAGTGGGAAAAATTCAAGCAAAGATGATCTTGTTCCTACAAGGTGAGCACTATAAAAATTTTTTCTTTGAGTTTGAAGCTAAGATCGTTGATTTGGAGGAGTCTCTGGCAAAAATTATATCATAGTTAAAATCCATGTAGTTAGAGGTTGGTAGAAAAGGGTATAAGAGTTAGAGAAGGTATTCTAGAAGCATCAACAAGCTAAAGGAGGAGGAGACAGCAGGTTGAAGCATTGAAAAGCCAAATCCAAAATTTGCAAGATCAGCTAGCCACAAAAGCAACACAAGCCATCGTTCTAACGAAAGAAAAATTCAAGGAGGTGTGCAACTAGTTTCTTGTTGATTGTAAGACCCAAGCAGTAAAGGTGACACAGGTACTCATGTACCTTCAGGATATATAGACTATCGTCTCATATGGCCATAACATAGTGGAGTATGGTGAGGAGCACTTGGATCCCCTCTTGGTAAAGGTGATGCAGATGCGAAAACTGAGTAGAACAAGGCTTAAATTTCACCCTATGAGCGAATTGGCCTGAGCTTGGGCAAGCACTAAAGCTATGTTGCAAAAGTATTTATTCAGGCTGGATCGGGTGAAGGAGGCCCACAAGCTACTCGACATGTTTGAGTAGGATATAAGAATTTCAACAACATATTTTAACACAGTATCTGATAATGGTTTCTCTAGCTTCATTGATGATCATAGGAACATTCTACCAAAGGAAGACTTGGAAGTAGTTTAGGTGATATTTGTTGATGATGCCTCCAAAGTTGATGATTGGGATGAGTCTCTCATTGAAGACCATGTGCTGCCCCTAATGAGGAAGATCACGTGAATCAACTCTGGTTTACTGGAGCTCAGTCAGCAGATGAATTACATTGACATGAGGTAAGTGGAGATTTTTAGGTATCTGGTGGATTTATTTAACGACCTAAAGATAATTACCAGAGAGGTTTGGTCCGACGTTGTTGTAGTGTATGAGGCGACAATCATATTTCTCTTAGAGGACAAAGCTACAAAAAAATAGGTTGAGGGTCAAGATGCCAAAGCAAGCAGTACGCAGCCTAATGTGCTTAGGGGAGCTATCTCTTAAGCCCAATGTATAAAGGCTTGGGGTCGATTACATCCATGCGAGTTGGATAACCCATGTGCCGCCAAGAATGTTGATAGTTTTGCAACTTTACCACATTATAATTTTGTTGAATTATTGATTGTAAAATTTTAATGAATTCTCTAATGAAGGTGCTACAGTTTTAATGCATATTTAATTATATTTTTTGCCTATTTTTATAATATTGCATTATTGTAAATAACATGGAAATCTTCGATGCAATGAAGAATTCTATTTAAAAATTGCTAAGGAACAAAAGTGCCAGTAAGGAATTGATTCTAAATGGAGAAGTGCTTCAAAGATAAGGAGCAATGAAGTTGGGCGCTTTCACCCCAAGCCCCATTTGCAAAGGAAGTTTTACTTCAAAAAATATGGAAATCATGCTTTAATTTCAAAGAAAATTGAAGGAAGGGATGGGAGTAGTTTCACCCCAATTGAGGGGCGAAAACCCCCCTCTTGGAGGTGAAATAGATTTTAATGAAGTGGATTCACCCAATGGAAAAAAGAAATAAAACTCTCAAGTTGAAAATAGAAGAGTAATGCGCTTTCACAGCAAGTGAGGGGCGAAAACTCTTATCGCCCTTCTTTGGGACGAAAGTCATTTTAAAATGTTGGTTGCGTAAAAGTTGAGAATTGAAGGCGCTTTCACCCCAACAGAGGGGCAAAAATCCTTGGTGCCCATCTTCGGGATGAAATGTAATACAAATAAAAATATTAAATAGCGTTGCATGGTTGAGCGCCCATGAGTCAAGGCAAAATATTACAAGGTGCTTTCACCCCAAGTGAGGGACAAAACTCTCTGTTGCCCCCCCTTGAGACAAAACATATCTTAAGTGAAGTTTTAAAAGACGAATATGGTGGGCCCAAAATGGGTAAGTCAAAGTAGCTTTTGTCCCAATTGAGAGGCGAAGTTCCTTGTCGCCCCTCTTTGGGGTAAAAGAGGATTTTCAAGGTTTTATAGGTAAAAAAGAAGGTTGACGTCGTGAGCACCCACATTTATATAATTGATAATTTTCTCTATGACTGTGTAGACATAAAATATGGCGTTTGATGTCAAATTTAAAAAGCAGTAAATTAATGTCGCCTTTATGGAGAAGCACCATGTGGTTTCACCTTTCCAAGGGGTGAATGGGTTTTGAAGGTTCAATTATGGGCGAAAGCATTGCAAAGCGCTCTATGTCAAATTTAAAAGTAATGTCACCTAAGGGTAAAAGTCTCTATTGCCCTATTTTAAAGGTGAAAGTAAAAAAAAGGATGATTATAAAGAAGAAAGTTAAAGGTCAAAATTGCTCAAACGTCAAACCCAACTACGTTGTCGCCCGATGCTGCTCCAAAAAGGTTGTTTTGCCCCATCCTTTAGTGAAATCAATTATTTGATAAAAATATAGCTTTTGAAGACACGATTTTATGGATTTTCTAGAAAAAAATGTGAAGAATGATATAATTTCATTCTTGTAGCAATGCAAGAAGCACTTTTAGAATGTCCACTTCAATGTTAAGAGATTAGAGATAATTCTTGTTCATTTCCAATGCACCGACTATTAAAATTGTCAATTTTCAAAGTAGAATTAATGCTCGGTGGACTTTCCTAGTGAAAGTAAATTTCCAAGGCACGAGGTGAAGCGAATTCAATGACCAAATGCCCAATTTTTAGATGATTTTGTTGTGTCACGATGCACCGACGTCCAAGGTTGCTTCAAGAATTTACTCCTGTTGAATTCTTTGTGTGATTCTCCCATCAAGCCGGACCATGGTTTCCTTGCAGAATATTTTGGTTGAAGACATCACTGATGTTGAGTAGGAAAATATACTCGCTGGTTTTTAATGTACCAACATTTTGTTGTATATGCATTGAATGATAGATGTGAAATCCCTCTATAAACACTAATCATTTTACATTGTAAAAAAAATTGGACACTCTACAAAAAAACACTAAGTTTTCTGCATCAATAGGAACACTTCGGCTTCTAGTTCTTTGAGTGATTTTGTACTTTATAATTTTCTATGTGTAATTTCTAAAGACTTTCATTTCCATTATTTGCTGCGAGTGAATTCTGCTTCTGAATTTAGTCTTTGCTTGTGAGGAAGTGAACACTGAAATGCACTTTGGGATTTATTTTTATTGCATAACTACTAGAAGTTTTTGTGCTTGTATTTATGTTGTATGTTGTTAATTACTTGGTGAAAATTTGGCTGCTAGTCTATCCCCATCCTACATTACCGAATTATAGCCATATTTCCCTTTACTTATGTCATTTATCATTTCTTTCCCATTTCTCTAAGATTATACCTAGTGTAGGATTAGTAAGGGAGCTTGCCCTCTTTGGAGATTGGCCTGAAGGATATTTATTTTCTTCGACATTTCAATGTTGTCCGGGTCTAGGGTGCACAAGGCATAGACTTTGTAACTAGGCAAATTCGTGATCAACAACACCCAAATATAATATTGTTCTAGTGTCATGTATTTGTGACAATGTAATAGCCTACTACTACCAAAGAGTTGCACCAATATAGTGCATATTTATTATTATTATAGTAATGGTACTATAATAATGCAAATAAAAATTAATTTAGTTATAATTGTTAAATTATTTATTCTTCATCATTTATTAATTTGGTTAATTATTTATTTTAATTTATCGGTTATATTCCTTATATTAGTTAATTGCATTGACCATACTCATCATTAATATTTCAATGAGTTATGCAGGATTTTATGATGGATGAAGGATCTTGGTCCCCTCATAGTAAGTGGGTTTTGAACCTCAAACCTCTCAAAGAAATCCATACTCATCATTATTTAATTAAGTTGATTGCTACCTTAAAATATACATCATAAGATATACATAAGTGAAGCTAGTAGTATGTGTAACTAATATTGAGAAATGTCAGTTTACATGTTGTAAGAAATAAGTAAATGAAAATATAAAGAAAATCGGTCAAATTATAATGTACACAATTTCAATAAGACCTATTATCTATGAGAATTATAAAAGTAAGTATATTTGTTGAACCAAGATATTGGGAATTATTGGTATGATTAATAACATGTGTTATAATGATTAAGTAAGTTGTAAAAATTACAATAACTATCTCCAACACCATTGTCACCATCACCAATGGCACCCTTCTAATTAGATATAGACTATCTTTTGACCCTTGTATAATAGTCTTTGTTCTTGTTGATTCTCCCTATTGGTGTCTTCCTATCTATTAAAAATTAAATTTCAATCCCCAAGGTTGTAGCCATTAGGTCTCCTATGACATCAATTGTTGCTTGATATTTTTTATATTCTACCTATAATTTAATTTAGCTTGATATTTTTTATATTCTACCTATAATTTAATTTAAGTAGAAAATAAATAACTGTGTAATGTTAAAACTAAAAATTTAGCCATGGTTAAATTTCTCAACATTTTAAGAAGGAGACTCAAGTTCAAATCTTGTTAAACTATACATGGATAATATTCAAGCTTTATTGTAATACCACTATGTGGTGATGATGTAATACGGGTGGGACCATTTTCAATCCCATATAACTCATTAAAAAAAACTAAAAATCTAGGAACTAAATTGTATTACATTAAGTATAATACTTTTCCAAATATGGTATTTGCTCCATCAAAGAATTTTTTCCACAAATATATCAACAAGCTTAGGATTATATCCTAGTCTAAATTTTATCTTTAATCTCCTTATTTAGCCAATTTTTGTTTCTAAAAGAAATTTTTGGTCAAGAAAATTATAAAATTAGAATAGTTTTTACACAATCTTTTGGATTTAAGGTCAATTCTTTGACTATAGAAATTGTCAAATTAAAATGTATATTAACAACAATTACTTTTTAAAAAGTCTACTAATAAAAACATAAATTGAAATCATATTAAATAACAACTACATTATCATAGTATTTCAATGAACCATAATATTGTAATTTTTAATGGGTTATATGGGATTGAAATGAGCCTCATTCATATTACATCATAACCACATAGTGGTATTACAATATTTTTGTAATTATTCATGTATTGCTTAGTAGTATTTGAACCTTAGTCTCCTCCTTAAAAGACAAGGAATTTAACCGATTACTCTAATATCATTTTATAACCATATAGTGGTTTTAGAACAAACTCTATTGATAGTTATTGCATATATTTCTTGATAAGATTTGAAGTTGGGTCCTCACTTTAGGAGCCCACATTTTTAACCACTTGATCTATACCATTTCACACCTATGCATTATAGCTTCTACAAAATTTACTTGAAATCAACAATCTAAGGTGTTGTGAGAGACATGACTATATTGTGCAATTATCAAATGGAAAGACAAAATATCATCATGTTAGTATCATAGAGGGAAATCGGCCTTGATTAATCATGGTATAAGTCTAGAAATTGATGGAGATCATCTATGTTAAATTTTATAATACTTTATTAGAATGAATAGAAGCAACAAATCAACTCAAAGCATAAAGTAAGAAAAATATTGAGTGAAATAAAAGAGTCATGACACACAAAATATATTCAAGTATTAGGCACCTACACAAATGATCAAGATAAGATCACACTGATAGAATGGATTGGATGGTTGAGGAGTATAAATATAAAAAACTCAATAATTAATTACAAGTAACTTAATCCTTACTAACATTAAATTAGACATAAACAACTATTAAAGGTTAACTATGATAAAGTTAAACCATGGTTCCATTAGTAAATTACATAAATTAAATACACCATACAACAAATTTCGATAAGCTTACATATGATTATATCATGCAATGCCAACCTTGGCCAATAAATTCAAATTACATATCTTCAACACTCTCCACCATAATTTGAATTGAGAGGCCAAGGAAAAGATAATAATTATAATAATATTTTATCTATTAATGGAATCTCTAATGATTTGGTTTTGTACAATGATAAAAGGGACCATGTAAATCTCCCTTTTCATATGGAAGATTGATATTTGCCTTCCTAAAATTTGCCTCAAATTTTTGTAGCCTCACCAAATAATTCTTTGAAGAATGCCCTTCTCTTTTATAGTTTCTAGATAAAGTCTTTGACTTATTTGAATGCTTATACTTACCCTTGGACTATTAAGCCTTAGCGTTCATTTATTTAAAATTCTTTGCATGAATATGCCCCTAATAAGGAATACCAAAATTATCCATAACATCTTGAAAGTTAATAACAAAATAAAAGAGAACATCAAGGATTATAGAAATATGTTCATTTTATATACATAGAAGCAACAAGAATCACTACCCAATGATCTAAAATGAGAAAGATATATTAGCATGGTTAGTCTCCTAAATATTTAATGCTTACCCATAAAGCCTTAAATCTTGAAGAGAGTTCTAACTCCAATATGTTGACCTCCATGCCATTAACATATCTAAACAAAATTTTCAGCTTGGTCCACAACATGGTGAGATCACTCTCATCTCTAATATACAAGAGTATGTTATTTTCAATCAACATCAAAAATATACCCAAGACCTCCTCCTTATAAGCTAGATTTTTCTTATCAATATATTTTTCTATTTTCCTTAAAGATGTACTAAATGTTATTGCTTCTTAATAAATTTATCATATATTCAAGTATTGTGTATTTATTCATTATGGCAAGTAACATATGCTAAAGGATCCATCTCACCCAAACTTAACCTTAACATTATAAAAGTTCTTGAGTTGATGTCACCAATGCAAAAAGTTGGAAACATAATGCAATCTATAAAAGGGCCCAAAATTTAAAAAAAAAAAGTAAAATTTATGGCCTCTAAAATTTTTAGCCTATTAATCCTATAAGCAAAAAAGATAATTAAACTCTCCAAATATTAGAAAAGTAGTAGCAAATTAGAATGCACCACTTGCTACATCCTAAATTGAGAAACCCCTACTTTATTATCATATATCTACTACCATGTATCGCCATCCAATAAAGATGTGTCTCATAGTTATTCTTGGTTCATCTTCATGTATGAAAAAATTAGCTAAAAATGCTAAGTAGGATCCATATCAACCACCATGTTGACCGCAATTATCACCAATGAACACAAAGCAAGGGGATTGGATTTAAATGCATACCCCTCAATAATAGGTTTTCAAGGTTATTCAAGCTAGCCACATGTTCACCCTTTTCACTTGCAATATAAATTATGTTACCACATGATAACCAACACCTTCTTAAAAACTACAAATAAAAAACATTGTTAATTGGGATATGAAAGGATTTGAGTTGTTCTCCCT